>BDMB01000172.1:0-92157 GCA_016859785.1 Macrotyloma uniflorum
TAAAAGGGGAAAACAAACAAATAAGAACATATATCTTGCATATTTAATTAATTAGGCTTGACTCTCTAGACAATACGTCCCTAGTGGAGTCGCCATCTGTCGCAACCGGGGTCACGACGGGACCGGCGAATGTAAAAAGAAAATTCACCCTTTTTTAGGGGAACAATGGGAATCGCCACCATAGTTTATTAAGGAAAACTATGGAAAAACTAAAATGGTCTTCGAAACAAAAAAATGAGTTCGGGAGTCGATTACGTGTAGGGAAGGTATTAGCACCCTACAACGTCCGTCTTAAGACGGTTACCTTTCAATTAAATATGCAATATAAATATGACCTTATAATATTTATTTCCCTTATAAACAAATAAAATATTATAAATTAAAAATAATTTTTAAAATTATTATTGTTAAAAAAGGAAAAAATATTAAATTGGAATTTATTTGGGCCCGACAAGATATTAACCTTGCTCTTACGTATTTTCATTTATAATGGAAAATCAGGGTTACGTAGTTCTTCCTAAAACATTGTTTTTTTTTATTTATTTTATGATTGATAATTTTAAAGAGATATGAGTTTTGAAAAAAAAATAATAATAATAATAATAAAAAATAAATTATATATTTTATTCTTTTTTATCAATCTTATAATAAATTAAGATAGTGTAAACTATACATGGATATTATAGATTGCTATATAGATTGGCTTAAAATAATTGAAACATATTTATTTTATCGGAATAAGTTTTAGTTAAAGGTTAAATATAAGATGACGTGTATAGCCATACATATATTTAAATGATTATTTTATATATATGTGATATAAAAATATTATAAGCANGATGTAAGACAATGCATATGACTGTACAAACATCTGGACAACTTTATAATATGAAAAGGAAGAGTAAACTTCACAATTATATTAAAAGTTGGTACAAAAAATTTTAAAATAAAAAAAAATGATTTATTATAGAGTCATTAGTAAATATAAGATTATAATTTGAGTAAACTTTGAAAAAATAAAAACATATAATAGATTAATTAAAAGAAAAATATATATATTTAAATTTTTAATAAAAGATAGGATATGGGGTATAAGATGATGCGTGTGATCATACTTAACCCTTATTCCTCTTATGATAAAACTATATAATATAAAAAAATTTTAAGCAAGTACCTAATTAATTAAAATTATATCAAAATTATTATTTAAAAAGACCGTACATTAAAATTATGATTTATATGATCAAATGCTAATTATAAAATGACGTGAGTAGCCATATATATAATTAGAACTCAACATAATTTCCTTTTTTTTTTATTTTATTTAGTAACGTGATGAATATTAAAATTATCTAATAAATTGTAAGTTAGGCAAAATGTTAAATTAAATTTAGATTTGTTAATTATATAAATGGTCAAGATTTTTTATTATATGATAAATAGACTAATTTGACTAAAATAAAATAATAACAATTAGTAAAAACATGAAAAAAATAAAAATAAAGATAAATGATAAAAGGATGAAATGAAAAAAGAAAAAATAAAAAACAAATAAAAATAAATAAATAAATAAACAAACAAATAAATAAATAAATAAATAAATTAAAATAACATAAGATAAAATAAAAAGAAACAAATAAAAAAGGGTTTGGCAGGAACCGAAGCTGCAAAGAAAGAGTAATTGAAGGAGGCCATGGATTCTTTCGCAATAGACTCCCATGCCGGAATTGGTTTCGAATTTCTTGCCGTAGGTGATGAAAGAGGTAGTGTCATTGGGGCACTGTTTGATATCCTCAGAGGAGGAAGAGACAGGGACGTGTTGCGAATGTATGAAATGAGGTTTGATACATTGTCCTTATCCACATCTAACTAAATAGGGCTTGGGAAAGAGGGGGAAGAAGGACTCACTTGGTACGAAGGAATTGGGCTGGGATATAACGAAGAAAAAGGACTTGGGTTTTGCGAAGAAGAAAAAGGGAATGTTTCTCATGGAGCTTCTGGCACCATTACAGTACCCACTATTACCGTGTACACATCATTGCCATACCCACTATTACCATGTACCCACCATTGCTGTAAGGATCATTGCTCAATCCCCTTCTTCTCCTCCTTTCTTTTCTTGTCTTTCTCCCTTCTTTTTTTTTTTCTCTGTTTTCGTGTCTCCTCCTAATTTTTTCGTGTGCTCCTTTTTCTTGTGTGCCACTCTTCTTGTGTCCCTTTTCTTCCCTCCCCCTTATTTTTACAGCCACCAACCCTTTTATCACTGCCCATCCTTTTACTTTTAGGGTTATTTTAGGTTAAAATTAAGTTATTTCTTTTGGGCCAAGGTTCCTTCAATTTGGGCTTTTTTATTTTTTATTTTATACTTCATTTTTTTTGGGTCTCCTCTTTTTTTTTTTTTTATCTATCTATACTTTATTTTTTTTATTTGGGTCCTCTTTTTGTATTTATTTATTTATTATGATTTTGTAAATTTTTTTCCCTTTTTTAAAAATGTGTTAGAAATGTATTTTTTATATATCTATAAAATATTATCTTATATTTTTAGCATTTTTCAAACATAATATATATTTTTCTACCTTTTAATTTTTTTCAATCAATTTTTTTATTTATTATTTATTTATTATTTAAAAAGAATATAATCACCGGACGAAATTGGGTATTGACAACCGGGATCCTTCCGGGCTAGCGTTCGGACTCTAAGCACCAAGTCTCCTTCCTAGAAGCTTCTCGGTATGATCTTGGTATTAAATCTTCTTAAGGCTCGTAATCGGCAAGCCTCCTGCTTTATCATTGCCTTGTATTGGAGCTCCTCTAAGAGATCTAATTCGAATTTCATGCTTTCGTCGTTGTCCTCCATGTGCGATAGCTGTTTCCTTGGGCTAGCTTCGCCCAGTTCGACCGGGATCATAGCGTCTACGCTATACGTCAGGCTGTATGGAGTCTCGAGTATTGTGGACTGAGGAGTACACTGGTACACCCATAAGACTTCCAAGAACTCCTCGGTCCATTTTCCTTTTGCCTTTCCCAACCTCTTTTTTAATTCTGTCAGGATGACCTTATTAGCGACTTCTGCTTGACCGTTAGTTTGTGGATGTTCGACAGAGCTTGTAACATGCCGGATGTCGAGTCCCTTGTAGAACTCGCCCAAAGAGCCATCTACAAACTGTCTACCGTTGTCGGTTACAAGTGTGTGAGGGAGCCCAAACCTACACACGATATTCTTCCATACGAACTTCTGCACCTGTTGAGCCGTTATCTTTGCTAATGGTTCTGCTTCTATCCACTTAGTAAAGTAATCGGTCGCTACTAGTAGGAATTTGCATTGTCCCTTTGCCGTATATTATGAATTCCTGCCAGTAAATTTTTAATGTCATAGGTGAAAGTAAAGAGTCCATCATTTTGTGGTTGTGTAGAGGATACAAAATTCTTTGGTGTGATACACTAGAGATGATTTTAGTTACATGAGAAAACCATTGGAAGCCGAAATACTAAAAGCTAATTAGATGGAGGATAAACTAATAACTAGAGATGGAATAACATTGACTAGAACTCTTAATGAAACTATTAAAAAGGACAGATATACATTAATAATTTTTTCTAAAAACTTGATTTTGAATTTATCACAATAACATAACTTGATTCATGTAAATGACCACACCTACAAGAGAAAATATTAGTTTTTGTTTCTATCTAGTGAATATTGTAACTTCAGTTTTCTAGACAAAAGTGCTTCAAAGGAATAGCCACTTTTAATAAGACATTATGAATTTCACTACAAACTCATAACATAATAATATATCATCATAAGACATTACTTTTGCTAAGACATATGCTTACAAGGACTACAACAGGTACAGAAACAAATCACTACAAGTTACTAATGTTTAATATTCTTAACACCACATCAATCAAAACAACACATGACATGACAAACATTAAGTCATTTGATAATTAGGATTATCAAAATTTACAATTATTATTATCCCTTTTATCCTTCTTGATGGATATCTTGATTACATTTATATTCCTACCACCTCATAGAACAAGCCCAACTAGTGTAAGAAATTTCAAGACACACTATGCTTCTTGATAATAACTCATTTGTAAACAAGATCTCAAACATGGTAAAGATTACTCTATATTTCTAATTTTTTTTTTAACTTAATAGACTACAAAAAAACTATTTAATTGGGATGAAGAGTTTTACCATACCCATAACAATAGCTTATAAGTTAAATTCTAACTACTATTGAGAATTATAAAAAAAAAAATTATTACAAAGTTGGAGTTTGATCTCATACAGTTGGATACCAATCTACAAAGCACGTCTCCCCCCAAGTTCATGCTTGAGCACCATTTGAATATCAACCGGGTAGCAAAATCAACTAGAAGTAAAACCAAGACAAATAATTTTCATTTCTGCTACTTCAAGAAGTTGATATGCTACTTCAAGAAGTTGATATGCTACTTCAAAAAAGTTTATATGCTACTTCATGTTTTCTATTAAAAAAAAAAAAAAAAGAATCCACCTCAACGAGTGACATCTAGTAGCTAAAACAATAATTTCATGTCAAATTATATTAGACTGAGTCAGATATAAAGACAAACAATTATAAGAAAAGATGTCGGGAAAATATACTATCATGAATGATACTTAATTATATAATTCTAAACAGAAATGCACAATTTTGAGTCTATTTCTATTACATGAATAAGATGGTTTCCAAAAGATTTAAAACAAAATCAACATCCTACTAGACTATTTATTTAAATTATTCCAAGAAAAAATCCTAATAGTTATACATACATAACACAACAAAGTAAGGTAAGATAGTGATAGAAAAGAACATACATAACCAATAAACATTCATATCATTCAAGGCAAAACATATCATTAAGTGTAAGGACTTACCCAAGGCTTTACACATTGTACATTCACATTCACAAACAACTCTCACTACTTCTGGAAGACTATATGTATTTCAGACATCTGAAGCTAAAGTCTGATCCATTTTAAAGGACCTCGGGTCTTCATTATGACCAACTTACTCAATATATTTCACCTCAGAATCATCCTCTTGCTACTCATAGCCAACACCATATCAAGGTACTCTTATCCAATTGTCTTATTAGAGCAACTAGCAAAACCTCCATAAGCCCATCACCACATGTGATTCTAGTTTATATTACTTAGATCAGCATTGAGGTTTGGATACCCCATACCATATTCTTAAACTCATACACACTAAGTTACCACATCCAAGGTTCTCAATTCAATAAAACACCCTACTCTCAATCACAATTTAATACAAATCTCAATCACACTTGCTATAATACTTGAAGTTTAAACAAAATTACCATTCTTAGAACAAGAAATTATTTAGAATAAGGATTATTAACTACCTTGGTCAAATTTCTCAATTTTATGCACTCAATGTGCTCTAAAATGGTTCATGTCATGTATTTTTTCATAAACAATGGACCAAGTAACTCAAGTTAGTCCTTCTACACAATTCCTAATTAAATCTAGATTCACCAAAACTAATTAAATCAACCAATATCAGTTCAATTAGACTATCAAAGTCTCTGTCAACTCAAGTTTGTACCACTATTGAATTCAATCATATGCAAGCAAACCAAACAAGAATATTATTGTCCACAATCACAGCTCGCAAAAAATTCCACTAACAAGTATTTAAAACAAATCATTCAATCTACATTTTCAATCCAAATCAAATGCAGACACAAAGATAATTAAACCAGAATCAAGCCATTCTTAAAAATTTAATCCATAACATAGTTGTTTCAATTTCCAAAGTGATTTATATCATACATTTTCTATCAAATGATGGTTCAAGTAACACAAAGCAATCCCTCTACACAATTTCACAGTTCTACTCAGATTCACAATATAATAAAATCAATTAATTATTAATTTAATCAACATGTCAATACTACATCCAACTCAAATTGTACTACTCTGCAATTTCAAACATGTCCAAGCAACCAAACAAGCCATTTCAATACTCACAATTTCAACATCACCGTGACCTTTCAACTTTTCATTTATTACATAATCTCATCCAAAAATTCTCAAATTTTGAATTCCATATTTCTCAACTTTACCCAAAATCAGACCTGAATACAGAATCATCCTCAAGTACAATTTGTATTATATGGGCAATGAAAAACAGATTTCAGAACTAGTTTCCCTTACCTGAATATAGGATCCCAAAACAGTTCACAGCCACCATCGTTGAGTGAAGTCTCAAGTGCTTTAATTTGTTCTATGAGTACCTGATCATCAAATCAAACACATTATAATGAACTTAAATTCACATAGAGCCATATTGAAGTAAAAGAGCACACATGTATGGGTCTGGAAATATCCAAACAACCACCCTAACCTAACCTTTCTAACAAAATAGAGTACTAGAAACTTATCAAAATGAAAATTTCAATTGGTTCAAAATACTCTACTCCTCAAAAGTTTCTTAATCGTATGTTCAAATCTTTAAAAAAAATAGAAATGAGTTAGATAATTTTTTTATAATAAATAACAATTTTTTTTTAATAGTATTTTAATCTCTTGATATTTTTTTTAATAACTTTTTTTTTTCTGAAGATAATTAGTATAATCTTAAAATTTATAAATGGAAAATAAAAAAAAAAGTTATAAAAAAATAATAATTATTATAAAGAAATAAAGGGGTTACTTTTTACGTTCATATTTAATTTTTATCTCTAAAATATTAATAGCATATTTATTCATCAGTTTTCTAAAATTAAATAATTTTGATCCAACATTAATATATAATCTGATTATTCATAACAATGCTAACGTATTTTTAATTATAACATTGAAATTTAAATTTATGTTAAACATTGTTATATATATTTAATCACTCTCAATTTTTTAATTGTTGTGATTTTGGGAGATTTTTATATTTATTTAATTATTTTTTTTAAATTTCAAGAAAATATTAATTTTTTTTCTTTGATTTATATTTTTATTATTCATTTACTTTTTAGTTAATTTACATAATATATATGTATTTATTATAATGTAGAAAAAAAAAGTAAAATAGATAATGTTATAAATATTCTATTAAATTCTAACAATTCTTTTAATATTTTTTAATTTCTTAAAAAAATCATTTAATGATATTTATAAAGAAACAGAAGAAATATTTTATAGGAATTGGTAACGAAAACTTTTATAATTTGTGAACATGTCAACCATTTCAGTTTGAAATTAAATAACGTATTAGTAGTGGACCAAAATTATTTAATTTTAGAAAATTGCAAGACAACCCAAAAAAGAAATCCCTCTATAGTCTTGTGATAGTCTTGTGATACAACAAGATAGTTCCCACATAAAAATATCATAACTTTATTGCTATTTCATTTAAAAATAAATATAGTTTGACAATTTTTTAAATTCAGAAAGTCACTCAGCATTATCTAAATCATATAAAAGTCTCTTTAGACTTATTAAATTAGTTTCATGTTTATTTTCAAAAAGATCTTTTAGTTTCAATTTCAATAAATTTCTTTTTTTAGTTTAAACAAAAAAAATTATTAATATTGGTTTTTCCTCATTTCAGATTATGTTTATTTCTTTACCTTCTCATGCAATTAAAAGTATATTATGAATTCTTGCCAGTAAATTTTTAAGGTCATAGGTGAAAGCAAAGAGTCCAACATTTTGTGGTTGTGTAGAACATATAATTTCTTTGGTGTGATACAATAGAGATGGTTTTAGTAATATGAGAAAACCATTGGAAGCTGAAATACTAAAAGTTGATTAGATGGAAGATAAACTAATAACTAGAGATGGAATAACATTGACTAGAACTCTTAATGAAACCATTAAAAAGGACATATCTAAATTAATAGTTTTTTTTTTTTCTAAAAACTTGATTTTGAATTTATCAAAATGACATAACTTGATTCATGTAAATGACCACACCTATAGAAGAAAAAGTGTTTCAAGGGAATAGTCACTTTTAATAAGATATTATGCATTTCACTACAAACTCAAAACATAATAATATATGACATTACTTTTGCTAAGACATATGCTTACAAGGACTACAACAGGTACATAAACAAATCACTACAAGAAGTTACTAATATTTAATATTCTTAACACCACATAAATCAAAACAATACATGACATGACAAACAGTAAGTCATTTGATAATTAGGATTATCAAAATTTACAATTATTATTATCCCTTTTATCCTTCTTGATGGATATCTTGATTATATTTATATTCCTACCACCTCACAAAATTAGGATAGCCCAACTAGTATAAGAAATTTCAAGGAAGATTAGATCCTAAATAAAGAAAAGATCAATCTAAGACACACTATACTTCTTGGTAATAACTCATTTCTAAACCAGATTTCAAACATGGTAAAGACCACTCTATATTTCTGATTTTTTTTTTAACTTAATAGATTACAAAAGAACTATTTAATTGGGATAAAGAGTCTTACCATACCCATAACAATAACTTATAAGTTAAATTCTAACTACTATTGAGAATTATAACAAAATTTTCATTATAAGGTTGCAGTTTGATCTCCTACAGATGGATACCAATCTACAAAGCACGTCTCCCCCCAAGTTCATGCTTGAGCACCATTTGAATATCAACCATTCAGAAAGGTAGCAAAATCAACTAGAAGCAAAAGCAGGACAAATAATTTTCATTTCTGCTACTTCAAGAAGTTGCTATGCTACTTGAAGAAGTTGCTATGTTAGTTCATGTTTTCTATTCAAAAACAAAAAACAAAATCCACTTTAACGAGTGGTGTCTAGTAGCTAAAACAATAATTTCATGTCAAATCAAGATATGAAGACAGACAATTACAAGAAAAGATGTTGGGAAAATATACTGTCATGAATGATACTTTATGTCATTTACTTAACAAGGCAAATCCATTACCTAAGTCACTATAGGGAACTTAAGCTCTCATACCAATAAATGTAACATACCCAAAATATAGTACCTTAATTATATAATTTTAAATAGAAATGCACAATTTTGAGTCTACTTCTATTAGATGAATAAGATGGTTCCCAAAAGATTTAGAACAAAATCAACATCCTACTAGACTACTTATTTAAATCAATCCAAGAAAATATCCTAGTAGTTATACATACATAACACAATAGAGTAAGATAAGTTAGTGACAGAAAAGAACATACATAACCAATAAACATTCATATCATTCAAGGCAAAACATATCATTAAGCGTAAGGGTTTACCCAAGGCTTTACACATTGTACATTCACACTCACAAACAAGTCTCACTACTTCCGGAAGATTATATGAATTTCAAACATCTGAAGCTAAAACCTGATGCATTTTAAAGGACCTCGGGTCTTCATTATGACCGAATTACTCAGTCTATTTCACCTCAGAATCATCCTCTTGCTACTCATAGTCAATACCACATCAAGGTAGTCTTATCCAATTGCCTTTCAAAGCAACTAGCGAAACCTCCATCAACTTGTCACCACATGTGATCCTAGTCTATATTACTTAGATCAGCATTGAGGTTTAGATACCCCATACCATATTCCTAAATTAATACACACTAATTTACCACATCCAAGGTTTCAATAAAACACCCTACTCTCAATAGGAGTCACACAGGTCTCAATGCCATCTAATATTCACCATTCACAATTTAATACAAATCTCAATCACACTTGCTATAATACTTGAAATTTTAAAAAAATTATCATTCTTAGAACAGAGAAAATCCGTTCAGCTGATTATCAGAACTAGAAATTATGCAGAAGAAGGATTCTTAACTACCTTGGTCTAGTTTCTCAATTTTATGCACTCAATGTACTCTAAAATGGTTCATGTCATGTATTTTTTCATAAATAATGGATCAAGTAACTCAAGGTAGTCCTTCTACACAATTCCTAATTAAATCTAGATTCACCAAAACCAATTAAATCAACCAATATCAGTTCAATCAGACTATCAAAGTCCTTGTCAACTCAAGTTTGTACCACTATTGAATTCAATCATATGCAAGCAAACCAAATAAGAATATTATTGTCCACAATCACAGCTCATAACAAATTCCACTAACAAGTGTTCAAAACAGATCATTCAATCTACATTTCCAATCCAAATCAAATGCAGATAGAAAGATAATTAAATCAGAATCAAGCTATTCTTAAAAATTTAATCCATAACATAGTTGTTTCAATTTTCAAAGTGATTTATATCATACATTATCAAATGATGGTTCAAGTAATTCAAAGCAATTCCTTTACACAATTTCACAGTTCCGCTCAGATTCACAATATAACAAAATCAATCAATTATCAATTTAATCTACATATCAATACTACATTCAACTCAAATTGTACTACTATACAATTTGAAACATGTCCAAGCAACCAAACAAGTCATTTCAATACTCACATTTTCAACATCATTGTGACCTTTCAACTTTTCATTTAGTACATAATATCATCCAAAAATTCTCAAATTTTGAATTCCATATTTCTCAACTTTACCCAAAATCAGATCTGGATACACAGTCATCCTCAAGTACAATACTTTTCTATTATATGGATAATGAAGAACAGATTTCAGAACTAGCTTCCCTTACCTGAATGTTGGATCCCAAAACAGTTCACTGTCACCACCATTGAGTGAAGTCTCAAGTGCTCTAATTTGTTCTATGAGAGTACCTTATCATCAAATCAAACAAATTATTATGAACTTAAATTAACATAGAACCATATTGAAGTAAAAGAACACACATGTATGAGCCTAGAAATACCCAAACAACCACCCCAACCTAACCCTTCTAACAAAATAGGGTACTAGAAACTAATTAAAATGAATCAATTGATTCAAAATACTCTATTCCTCGAAGAATTTCTTAGTAGTATGCTCATATCTTTAAAAAATGAGAAATGGGTAAGATAAGTTTTTTATAATAAATAACAATTTTTTTTTTCTAATAAAATTTTCATCTCTTGATAATTTTTTAAATAACTTTTTTTTTCTGAAGATAATTAGTATAATCTTAAAATTTATAAATGGATAATAAATAGAAAAAAAGTTATTCAAAAATAATAATTATTATAAAGAAATAAAGTGGTTACTTTTTACGTTCTTATTTAATTTTTATTTCTAAAATATTAATATCATATTTATTCATAAGTTTTCTAAAATTAAATAATTTTGACCCAACATTAATATATAATCTTATTATTCATAACAATGCTAACGTATTTTTAGTTATAACATTGAAATTAAAATTTATCTTAAACATTGTTATATATATTTAATTACTCTCAATGTTTTTAATTGTTGTATTTTTGGGAGATTTTTATATTTATTTAATTATTATTTTTAAATTTTAAGATAATATTACTTTTTTTTCTTTGATTTATATTTTTATTATTCATTTACTTTTTAGTTAATTTACATAATATATGTATTTATTATAATGTAGAAGAAAAAAGTAAAATAGATAATGTTATAAATATTCTATAGAATTCTAACAATTCTTTTAATATTTTTTAATTTCTTAAAAAAATCATTTAATGATATTTATAAAGAAACAGAAGAAATAATTTATAGGAATTGGTAACAAAAACTTTTATAATTTGTGAACATGTCAACAATTTCAGTTTGAAATTAGATAACGTATCAGCAGTGGACCATAATTATTTAATTTTAGAAAATTAGATAATTGAATATGTAATTAAATCTTTTTAGGTATTAAAATTACATATTCACAAATTATAGAAATTAAAAGTGTACTTAAGTCTATTTTGAATATGTTTTTATGTAATTTTTAATATTTTTAACTTCTTAACTAGTTTCTTAAGGACATTTTTAGTGGAAAAAAATTCACATTTATTTTTTACATTGAAAAATAAAAAATATGGATTTTATTGTATGATATCCTCATTAAACAAATGAAATAGGTAAATCTTATTATCTTATATCATCATCAAAAGACTCTGAAGAGTCATCTAATAAAAAGAATTTCAATATTTTTTTAAATAACTTACTATATTAATTAAGATATCTCCACTGTACCAATTAGAATTTTTTTCATAGTAAATTATTTCAAGCATTATGATTTATCTAAACGTCTTTTAAAGGAGTTACTCTTATAACTTATTCAATTATTTCAAGAAACATCTCCCGTTAAAGATTTATAACAACATTAATAATTATTAATAATTAGTAACTTTAACTATTCTTTTATTTCAAGATTATTTTTTTTCAAAATCTGGTATATCTCATTAATAAAGTCATAAATATTTTTCTAGTGACAATAAAGCATTTTGATTTTCTGTAGAAATATGCAGAAGAATTCCTCTCTGTCATTGAATTACCATAATGAAATCTCTCTCACCTCACACATATATATATATTGAAGTCATGAAGACTGAAGGCAAATCACAACCTACACCTCTATTCCCTTTCACTCTTATTCTCCACCTCTTATTCTTCCCTCTCCTCTTCCTTCATTCTTAGAAAACTAAGGCTATCACTTTGTGATGAATTAATGGTCTTTTTCGTGATCTTCCACAGCTTTCTTGAACTGTGTTTTGAGGCTTCTCAATGAAGATCATCAATACAACAGAGTTTCTATCAGTACAATTCAAGATAGCTGTGGAAAATTACTGAGATGATCTGCTTCAATTCCTCTTTCAATTAACTACTCCCTCTCTCTCTCCTCTCTCTCTCTCTCTCTCTCTCTCTCCATATATATATATATAACATGACATTTATGCATATGTATATATGGCATGTCCCTTTTTCTGCACAATTTATGCACAACATCAAGGTTATATATTTTGATTTTTCAGATTTTGGTGGTTATATATTTGTGTTCTTCTTTGTGTGTTTGTCCATACATGTTCTACCTTAATTTTGTTTTACTGATTAATATTGAATATTTCGATTTTTTTATACCAGTAACCGATGTCAGCAGTAAAACAAAATCATGGTTCTCTTAGTCATCGTTACAGTAAATCATCATTATCATTCTAATTGTTATAATGTAGGTTAAGTATTAATTATCTTTTATTTTTATTAATTTTGGAAAACTTGATATTTGAAAGTGAAAACAGCTACAAGTGTCATGCATAACCAATTTGGATTGACATCAGTGATAAGAGATTTGCGTCGCTTAACTAAAATTATTGCAGTTTGATTCTTAGCTTTTGCGAATGTAAATTTAATGTAAAAACAGATGTTTACCTGTTCGGTGTATCGGTCGAATTGTTAAAGAAGATTAAGTCATGTAATTAATGGAAAAATAATCTTTGATGATGAAAAATATAAAAAATAAAAGTTAAGGCATGAAATAAGCAAAAAAGTGGAAGTGCAAGACTTTGTCTTTAACTGAAGAAAATAAAGTGTATGTTTCACTAGCATGTGTTTTCAAATTACTGTATCAGTTACATTTACAATTAAAGGAATTGGAAGAAAATAGTGGACAATAATGCAGGTGACGTACGTAACTGCAATTGTGACTGCCACAGATTGTGAACACATGCATTCAAGCTTAATTAGAATCACTTCTTTCTACCTAGTTTTCTCTACCTCTTTTAATTAACAAGTTTTCTTGTATCAATAAAATCACAAGCTGAAATATTTGTTTGATACATAATTTACCCTTTATAAAGGTGAAGAGGAAATTATATATAAACTATTAAAATTGCAGTTTTTTACATTTAACATAGAAGTTCATTGATGGCTTCTGATTTTTTACATATATTTTACACGTTCTAGGTTGGTGGACTTAGAACCAAACACGTACTTAACTGGCAAGCACTGTTGCGTTAGGTACTTTGGCCCAACTGCATCAGACATGTCACTATGACTCTGTTGTTAAGATTGTGATCTGGAAACCAAACCTTAGGTTAGGTTTGCACAAAAGAACAAAAGAGAAAAGAAATTTAGGTTTGTTTCCTCCTTAGCCAATGTTTTATTTTTTTGAATATTTTAGGTTGTTGGGCACAAGCCAGTTGTATATTGTGGAGTTTTGTGTAGCATACCCCCTTGGATTGTGATATAATTGTTGGTATAAAACTAAAGGTGATAAGATTTGGAAAATAATTGATTTCTTTCTACCCCACTATGTTTTTTTGCTCCGAAAAAAGAAGTTGCATATCAACACTAGAGGTTGAGCACTGAGGTTAGCAGAAGTTTTTCAGATCACAGTGAGTGGATGGTGACAGTGAAAGGTGAGAGGGGATTCCTTCTAGGAGTTATGCATGTTTGTATATATGCTTCCTAAAATTCAGATGCCTATATATTGATCCCAAAGCAAAGTCAGCATCAACAACCAATCACTTTTCTCATTGTTGGAGTTGGACCACACCACAGCTTTCAGAATCATTCTTCACTCTCGATATATGGATTGGGAATTGCATCCACTCCTATTAACTCTTAAATCTTTTATATTATTAATCAAGGTTATCTACGTTTAAATGATTATAATAATAATAACTTAATGTTAGACCAGACCAAATTAACGCGTATGAAAAAGTTGCAAACCTTACCTTTATATAACCGATTATATAATCGATTTTGTGAAGATAAATTAAATTTAAATACTTATGTTATAATATTAAAATTCTAAAATTCTATCGATTATTATTAAATTACTCATATATAAATTTATATTCGAATTAGAACGTTTTGATGTAAAAGATATAAATTAGAGATCTGATTCTATATTAACTTAAAACTAAATTAACGTCATGTAAATCTTATCTCAAATTAATCCATATAAATTTTAATTTATAAAATCAATTTTATAAAAGATAGAGTAATAATTAATTATTTGTATATCATAAGATATTCATATGTCTGAGAAAAAAAATGATAAACAATGGGCTAACTTAATTTGGACACAGAGAATTACTGAAAAGTACACCCGTGAGGAAATTAGATTTGAAAGATTTTCTGTAAATAAAATGAATATGTTAATTGATTATATCTTCTTTTGTTAAATTTATTATTTTCTTTTAATATTATCATTTTTATTATTATTATTATTATTATTATATATTAATATGTTACTAGATTTTTTATTTTATTTTCTGATTAATTAAGCGTGTAAAAATATCCTAGAAATTAAGAAAAAGATGATGATGATGTTAGGTTCATTAGAATCAAATTCATGCGTGTGAATTTCGTGTTTCTACCCGTTACCCATAAGTCGAAATATAAACTATAAAAATAAAATACAATTAAATAAGATAAGACTCTTTCTTTTCATAACACCATTAAAATACAGCATTAAGTTATTAAGTTATTTTATTTTTCCTCACTAATATAAATTGGAACAAATTCAATCACATAATCCATAGTGAATCATTCTCATTTCAATTCATTTTAAACACATGTATGTTTTTATAAGTATTACATGAGAAGGTTCAAAGTTAATTTAAAAATGATAGTTATATTTTAGATTAAGTTCTTAAAGTTAATAATAAAAATTAAACATTTTCATCATTCATTTATTTAAATCTATTATTTTTCTAAAAATTTAAATCTCCTACATTGCTTTACTTTCTTTTTAGGAGTTCAAAAAATTCTCATTCTTTCGTTTTCTCAATATCTTAAAAGTTAAGAGCCAATCTAGACCACATCTTTTCTCATAAATTTGTTTGGATAAATTACCATTTTTCTCTTCAAACTTCAAATTCTCTCTGTACTCTTTATTTGCATATGGAGTTTGAGGAAAAAAAATGAACCCTTATGAGTCTAAGTTCTTGATAAGGTTTTTTTTTTAAGCAATTTAGAAGATTCTTGAGTATTCCTAATTCATTTTCTTTTCAGAGGTTTAGTATTTTTGGGAAGCAATAAAATTCCAAGTAAATAAAGTTTAATTTAATCTAACATGAAATTGAGATTATAAGTGTAGGGATAAATTGAATTGGTGAAAATTTTATTGCATGTGAAATTTAAAAAATTAGTTGAGAATACGCTATTATAGGTGTTTCAACTTGAAGTTTATTTATTAAAATTGAGATTATGCTTGAATTATTAGATTGATGGAATACTTATGATGATTTTAGATGAGTTAATAAGTTTGAATGATTTTGTGTATTTCTAAGTGTTTGATTTTTAAGTTAACATATTTAATTTCACTTAATATATTTGGAGAAATGTTGATAATATATGCATAAAATGCACTTAACAAAATTCATTTTGTTCAATGGAATAGAAGTAATGTTGGAGCTTTAATTTTATGTAAATTTCACACTAACAAAATACATTTTACTCCTGTGAAATTTAGTAACCTTTCTAGAATAATTAATAAAACTAACTTATATCTTAAGTGAAAATAGACCAAACTAATTTCATATTGTACAATATAACTTAAAATTTAAGTGCTTATTATGACTAATTAATATTTAATAAATGCTTAATTAAGTTACTTATCCAACTCCATCTTTACTCTTGTAACAGACATAACTATTCAGCTTTATATATTACAACCTATCATGAGAAAACTTGACTCTATACTTCTAATAATTGAAATGAATTTTTTTTTTCTCTTAGAGAACTAATATCAATAATAGTTAATAACACAAACTACTGAAGAAAGAAAACATTGTGATTTTAAGTTCCATATTTTGTTAGCATGAGCAACTCAAACTTTTAAGTCCTGTTCTTTAATTATAAAATGTATATGATGATTTTATGCTGAAACCAATTTTGAAGCTTTTAGGAAGATTAGAAGAATATGTAGAATTATTTTACAATATAGAAATTATCATTTCTAATATATGCTTCTAATTATATTATAAAAAAGGTTACTACAAGAGTATGAGTAGTATTTCATTGTACAGAACCTAGGATGCAGGATTAAACAATGAATAGGTGACTTTATATGATTAGCATATCTTTCCTAGATTGAATATGTAGTGTTACACACAGGTTTTATACTTACACTAAAAAAGAATATTTATATTTTTTATAAAATAAATTTATAAATAATACTTAAAAAAATATAATTTTTTTTATAAGTTTTTAACGATTATAAATTTATAAGTAAAAAATTAATAAAAAATTATTTTTTATAATAAATTGATAAAAAAATTTCTACGAAAAAATTCGTAAAATTTTTCTTATAAATAAATTAATAAAAAAAAAATTTATAAATAAATTTATAAAAAATTTCATACAAATAAATTTATAAAAAAAATTTGTAAATAATATTTAATAAATAATTAATTTTTTTTATAAAAAAATCTGTAAAAAAATATTTAATAAATAAATAATTTTATTCTTATAATATTAATTGTATTATATTCATGCATAAACAATAAGTATTACTCCTAAGCCTAATTAATTGAGATAAAATAAAAAGTCTTTAAATATAATGAAATATGAAAAAAAAAATCCTAAAAGATAATCTAAAGTATTCCAATTGGTGTTATATTTAAATAAAAGAATATTTTAATTACACCTAGTTGGTGTTATATTTAGTTGGGAAGTTTATTATAAAGTCAAAGGAGGAGATTTGGATCATCTTAATTTGGTATCTAAAGCCATTGCTTTGGCATCTAAATGGATTTCCTAGACTTTGTCATCTCTCATTTTAAAAATAAATTGGAAACATTATATTTCTTTTTATAGGTTTATATGAAGATAACATGTATATATGTACATAACCCAACCTTGGCCACATTATACAGCATTTTATAGGTATACGTAGGTAATAAAATAATAAAAACTTAATAATTAAGGCAAGGAAACAAAATAACAACTTCCAATTCTTGTGTCCATGCAACCAATTTGTACTAGTATCATTAATTAGTTTCTTCAATTATTCCTTACCATTATAACCAAGCCATTGTAGGATCATGTGAATACATTGTATCAACATAAAAAAATACATAATTGTCTATGACTATGTAATAACTTTCCAAGACTATAAATTATCTATATGGTGGAAGAGTTAAATGATTTTTAACAATATTAAAACTTCAACACATATAAGACACATAATCAATTATCATAGTTTGAAACTCCAACAATTTTCGGAAAGCTCTTTAAATAAGTATATCATAGACCATCAATATACCTTGAAAAATAAATAATATACGAACTTAGAATTATACTAATATCCAAATGTGATTTTTTTAGCAACAAAGAATTTATATTTAATTAGTTTAAAATAAAAATCTTAAAATATGATGACAATACAAAAATAATAAATAAATAGTAAAAACAAGATTTTCTATGCTTTTTCTTTATTTTTTTCATTAGATTATCTACTTTCATGAGTTTTGATTATCTTATTTGTACTATTTTTCAATTTTTTCATAGTCTTGACTTTCTCTACCAAAATTGGGAACATTTTAATGTACATAGGGTTTATAGTTCTTTTCACCTCATACTAGAGGTCTTTTTCAAATTTCTTACATTTTCAAGTATCTAAAGTGACTTAAAAATAAAATATGATAAAGTGTTTAAACTCAATAACATAGTTATGCACAATTAAATCTCTTTGTTCTAACTTAAAAAGTTTTGCCTCTTCAACAAATTTGAAACTATTTGGGAAGTATTTCTCCAAAAATCTCATCTTGAAATTTTCCCAATCAACTACTTCAACTCTCACCACCATCATTTATTTTGTCCCAATTCACCAATATTTATGTTCTCCTTCCAACTAGTAAGTAGAAAAAATCATCTTCTTATGTTTGGGGTAGGATATTGTCTCAAAGATCTTCTCCATTGCTCTGATACATGTATCTACCACATCTGGATTAATCTTCCCAATAAATTTTGGAGGTCCATGCCTAGGAAATTAGCTAATTTCACCTACTCTAGAGTATTATCATTAAAGGATGCAACAACTACCAATCTGGCATTCTCTATCTCTTGAAGTGCAATTTGGTGTTCCTCGGCCATAGTAGCATTTTGTTGTTGAATAGTGACAATCATTATCTCTAAAGTTCTTAACATGCCACTCAAATCTGTTTGTTGAGGAGGGAGAGTAGGTAGTCTAAGCACAAACCTAAACAATCACAAGAAAAGAGATTAAAGATAGAGTTGATACTATTAAGAAGTTACACACAACTCCTATCACTCAACTAGTAAGTTAAACCTATAACACTAGGTCACTCTAAGAAAAATTTATGCTTTGATACCATAAAATATAACAAATCAACTAATGCAAACTTTTAGCTATAAAAGGATATTAACTCACTAAAATATTACCAATTAATAAAAAAAGATAACGTAAACATGTAACGAACCAATACATGTAATATTCATACTAACATTACTCAGTCTATTACAACACCTAAATACTTCCAACTATATTTATTACACAACTTTGCATATTTCACAATACAAATAAAATAGTCTATACAACACCTAAATGCTTCCAACTATATTTATTACACAACTTTGCATATTTCACAATACAAATAAAATTTTCCTCTCTGCATACTAGGCATGTAGTGATTATATTTATTTGTAGTGTTATCTGCTCTCATATCAAAACACGACCATTATAATATTAACAAACACACATAGAAAGGAGAAGTTAATATAAATTAAATAAAATATAATTGAATTTATAATTATATTATCATCATCACACTCATTCATTTAATCATGTTCTAAACATTCAATCATGACAAAGTTCTCACTCACATAAAATCATTACATTCAATCATCCACATTCATCTAAGAATACTAAACAAACTCTTCCGAAAAAATATATGAAATCCTTAATATCTAGGACTAACACTTACTCATACCTTTTGGCTACCGAGTCATAAATCAACCTTAAGAGTTTTTTTCATCTCTAGATTATCCAGTCTATCCCCATACTAGAACCGCATGCCAAGGTGATTCTTATCCACAATATCAAAATATGATGACTCTTCATCCAATGATATATGAAATAAAAATCTACATTAACTTCTCACTATATGATACCTCTGTCTACATGACTATAATATCATTGAAGTCTAGATATTTATTTTGATATCTCAAGAATTCTATATGTACACTAATTTTATATCAAATAGTATCCTTTCGTAACTACTTGACTCATACATAAAAAACACATAATAATTTCTCACACACATCAAACGACACAAATCAATCTCATTGACACACATCTCAACACATAACCCATCTTACATATTTAACGGAGTTCCTTAACAACACATAGCCTAACAAATATCCCGTCACACAAAAGTATAAGAATCTCTTATCGGCACACAGTTTGTCATGCAGACATATAATTTCCACAATTCCTCATATAACCAATCACATCTCATGCTTCACAAAATTTATCATTTGCATACTCTTTCAAATTCAATTTAGAACATAAAATAATTTTTTAAAAACAGTGCATTTTCGATCAAGCGAAATGGCCTTGCTCAAGCGAGAAGTTCTTTTGCTTAAGCGACCTCTTATCGCTCAAGCGAAATACCTCTCGAGAACAACAAATCTGATTTGACTTTTTTGCTCAAGTGGAAAAATCTTGCTCAAGAAAAAAGAGCTCATTGTTCAAGCGAAATCACATCCAAGAGAAACAGTATTTTTTGCTCAAGCGAGAATTAGTCGCTCAAATGAAAATCACACTACAAGCACAACCAAAGATTTTCACTCAAGTAAATTTTGGTTGCTCAAGTGATGGTCCCCTACGTACCAAATCAGATTCAGCCAGACTCTAGTTTCACTAATCAAATTTCATCTTGCATACGAATTTTTAACACAATTTTCACATACAATGTAATATTATCCAATTTTCACATAATATAGCTCATACAAAATCAATTATCTCTCACAAATCAAACTTCCAAATATAGGAATAATTTCATCAAAAGTTGACATGTATAAGTAAATACTATTAGCTTTCCTTACTTTCAAGATATGTTTTTTTCAAATTGAGTTAAAGTTAAAAATATCTATCTTTCTCTAAAAAAAATTTAATACGAATATTTACATTACTATAGATCTAGACTAATAATTATTCAAATTGAAGAGAAAATTTGATTCCCTAAAATACATTAGTTTGTATTGTAATTGGATACTATTCTAAAAATTAAAAAAAAAAAAAGAACTTATTCCAAATAAAGTTATAATAGGATAGAATTAAAAAGTAATAAATCTAATATAATAATTAAGTTATCCTCTAATAATCAAATTTATTTATAGGAAAAACATTACAAAAAAAATCTTATTTCTCATGAAATAAGTTTGTGAGTAATACTTAAAATTAGTGAGAAATATAATTTTTTTTCACCACAAATTTGCAAGTAAAAAGTTAGTAAAAAATCATTTTTCACAAAAAAACTCATGGAAAATTTCTCAAAAACAAATCAATAGAAAATTTTTTCATAAATAAATTTATAAAAAATTTTCCACAAACAAATTTTATGAAATTTTTTTATAAAAATAAATCTATATGAAATATTTAATAGATAATTATTTTTTAAAAAAAAATTTATAAAAAAATTCATAAATAAATAAATTTATTCTTGTAATGAAACAAGTTAACTATATTTAAAAATTTTTTACCCATCATTAAATTGTATTGGAATTGGTGGCTTAAAATCATTAAATATTAATTTTATGTTTTAAAAAATTTATTTAAGAACAAATTATAATAATAATTTTAATCATAAAAATTAATAAAGAAAGAAAAAGAAAAGTTTTTTTAATTAACTATTTCAGAATTATGAAAAGGATGTGGACCTTGTGTTTCCTGCATCAAACCTTTTAATTCTATAATTAATTTTCTACATATGTATCATAATTCAGTAAAAAATGTCTTAAATCATAATTAATGTATTAATATTCATCATCAAAATTTGACCAACTTTAAAGATTATATTTATTTTAATTTTGATAATAACTTAGCTTCAATACTACAAATTACACAAGTTCCTATAATAATTTAATATAATTTATTTATTAACATTTTATTATATTACCATTTTCATATCTTCAAAATATGTAACCATGGGCGTTGCCAAGGACAAGAGATGTTACAGTGTCTTAAAATTTTAATTTTATCTGTTATTATTATATATGTATGTATAGTAATGATTTTTTTTTTATAATCTTAATTTTTATTCTATTCATTATACTTTTCATTATATTCTCTTTTATTATTGGAAAAAATAACTATTATTAAAGTTAATACACAAAATATTATGACATTAGCATCAATATAAAGGACGTAATGAATCTTCATTATTTAAATGAACATCACAATAAAGAATAAAATGAGTTCTTATTATTAAAATAAACATAAAAATATAGGCTCAAATGAGTTATGATCGCTTAAGCAAAGAGTCTAATAAATTCTTATTATTCAAATAAGCATCACAATAAAAGGTTAAATATTGAAGTAATGACCGAAACAAGCATTAAAGTAAGAGTTTGTAAAAATAATCATCGAAACAATATTCACACAATAAAAGATTATTATTTAATATGTTATTTCAAATATTAAATGTATCGTTTCACTTTTTCTTATATCTTTTAAATAAATAATGTTTCAATAAGTTCGGTTACAACAGAAACAATTATGACCTATAACTTGATCATCGGTTACAACAGTCACAACTATTACTTATAATTTGACCATTGGTTATAACAGTCACAACTATGACCTATAACTTGACTATCGGTTACAACAGTCACAACTACGACCCATAACTCGGTCATCAATTACAACAGTCACAACTATAACTCATAATTCGGTCATCGGTTACAATAGTCACAACTATGACCCATAAATCGATCATCGGTTACAATAGTCACAACTATAACCTATAACTCTACCATACATACAACTCAGACCACTTAAAACAACATCTATCTTAAAGTTCCATGTCATTATTTTTATAAATTGACCATTTAAATAAGATTGGCCTTAAAGTTACATAACTATTTTAACAAGCTAAGATAAAAATAAGAGTAATGGTAAAACTAGAGATATTTACATGTAATATTTTTATAATAACCAATTTTAAATTCCAAGATACTTAATCATGTATTTCGTTAAGATTAAGGTACTTTTCATATATATAAATAAGGTATAAAATTTATTTTTATTAAAATGAATATTCATACATTGAATACTTAGTCATTGAAGAATCTTTATTAATGGTCCTCCCTTCCGTAATCATATTAAGAAAATTTTGGTCTATTCAACTGTAGATCTTCAATTTCCCAACAAAACTTGGGTCTTACCCTCTTATTTTTTTAGTAATTAAATTTTGTATATAAAAAGAAATATTTTGTTTGTTATTGATGTGATTGATTTTCAGCATATTTAATTTATCTAATAATGTTATATTAATGTTTATAATGTGTTAACAAAGCTTAATTAACCATGATTTGTATTATTGGGCCTTTGGAAGCCTTAACACAAAACTCTATATAAAAACAATAAATTAATCACGTTTTATTGTATACAGGTACCGACATAGGTTCACTATTTTATTTATTATTTTTTCGACAAACCTCCTAAAATTATGATTCAAGTTTCTTGATAAAATTGACACATTCATATTTTTAGAGGATTCAAAATCACTAAATTCGAAGCTGAATTGGATTTTATATAAATTATCAAAGTGCGGTTAAGCGCACCAGGCCGACCCAATGGACATACTTCAGTAAATTAATTACCCAAAATTTTCTGTATCTCCAAAATTAATGAGAACGGTTGCGTTTTGAAGCTAACTCATAGATCTTTCAAAGGAGACCAGAATCGTCCAATTTGGACCAGAAACGAATAGAACGTGATTGAAGTGTATGCTACTGTATTGAAACGAGCCTAGCGCATCCCTTGGAGTCTCTCTCAAGTTATTGGATCACTTACGGTGATTAACTTTGTAATAAGTAATTGTAAAGTTTCTAAAGTATAAATAACTTGTCTTAATGTAAAAAAAAATGTGGTGTTGAAGCCTTGTATTCAGATCTAGATCAATCCATTCGTTTTCTCTCAACTCTTCATGCGTGCCATGGGTTTCTTGCTTCCATTGCACTTCTCTTCCATTTCCGTGTATGTTTTCATTGTTTTCTTCCATTGTTCTTCTTGATTTGGATCTGTTTCTTCTTATTTCACCATGCTTTACTTTTTTCTTTAAAGATTTGATGTTTTAGGTTAGGTTTTACTGAACAAAAATCATGGAAATTGATGACTCATGTTTCACAATGCCTTAACTTGTGTTCTTGACTTGATTTAACTTGTGGAAACCTACCGGTTGGAGGTTGAAGCTTGCGAGAATTGTGTGCAATTTATGGTGATTTTTTAATCGGTTGATAAACTCTCACAATGTCAAGAATCACAAGACTTAGGATTGGCTAGGGCACCGAAGTCATTTTCCTTGGTTTGAGTTCTTTGCTTTCTTTAATTTTCCATGCCTTGTAGTGTAGTGATTTATGAATTCCGCAACTGTATGTCTTTTAAACCTAGCTTTAATTGAGTTTTAATTAGGGAGGAAATGTTTCTTTTTCAACTGGATTAGGGTTTAGGTCACTCAAATGTCTTTTGAGGGGTGAGTTAATCGGGATTCACCCATGGCTTAAGCTTTGTGAAGGTTGTAGCACTTTCAAACTAATTCTAATTCAATTGTATCCACATTAGGTATATTTAAATGCTTTCCTTTACTGTTTTAATCTGTTCTTAGATGATTTAGGATGTTAGTTTAGGTCTGGTCCAGTTTAGACATTAGATTAGAGATGATTCCATGCATTAGGTAGTGTAGCTTAGTTTGATTTTGGTTGAAATTCCATTTTAATTTTCTTGCATCCCAAATCCCCTGGAAAATATCTGAAAATACATAAATATTCATTGGTGCATTCATTCCATCACTCACACACTGCATTTGCCACTGATTCTGAATTTTGGCCGAAGTGCACACTCCACCCGGTCAGGATTTAGATCACCCGCACCAGCATACACACCTTCACGGTCATCTATCATTTCTAAAACTCAAAATCCAAAAATAATTGCATTTCACTCGGTCAACCATATGTTTTATAGCCTGTGTTAAGTTCTTGACGGAATCATTTTGTGTATTTTAGCTTCTGACCGAGAGTCACACCAATTTTGGCACCACACTTGCATCAGTTTTAGTTTTACTCGGTCAACCCTGTGATTCTTCCAAATTTTCTGTACTAAGAATTTTACAGGAGCATTCATTCATCATTTCTTTCTTGACCGAGAGATTTTGTCTCAATTTCATTTTGACCGAGTGCATCTAATTCTGACCGCGTGTGGCTTAGTTTCTGACCAGTGTTACTGTTCACCACGGTGAGTTTTGTGATTTTTGTGGTTTTTGCATATTTTGATACAATTTGCATTTTGTTGCATTTTCATTCATTGCATAGCATATATTAACCCCATTTTGTCATTTTATCATTTTATTTTGCATTCATTCTCCATTGAATCATTCATATCTCATTCATCTATTCTCACTACTTTTCTTGATTGATATCTTGGTTCCCACTATACTAGCTTATCTTGTTTTAAGGAAATCATTATTTGTAAAGCGCATAGTACGACATATTACTCTTTCAGTTATCAAGAAGAGAAAGATTGTATTTGCATTATATTTTATTTTAACAATATCATTAGATCAAGTCTTTTGAAAAATAATTATTGAAAAAAATATATCAAAACATGTGACAACAATCTTACCAAGATTATGAAGTAATAAAAAAAAAAAAGTAGTGTTTTGAAAATAATTATTGAAAAAAATATATCAAAACATGTGACAATAATCTTACCAAGATTATGAAGATTATGAAGTAATAAAAAAAAAAAGTAAGAAATTCAAAAATAAAAGACACAGACAATATTTTTCTTGTAAAGAACAAACTAAGTTAAAAAAATTTCTCTCTTTATTTTTTTTTACTATTTACATATTATGTATAATATAGAAATATAAAATATAAATATATATTTTTTCTATTAATTAGTTAATTATTTAAATATTCTTATAATTTTCTATTTTAATGTTAAAATATTAAAAAAAAATTAAGTTAAACTATAGAAATGTTTTAAAAAAATATATATACTCTTTTTTATATAAGAAAAGATATTGATAAAATTAAAAAAATAAACTCTAATTTATAAATTTATATTTAATAACTAATATTGAATATTTTGTATAACAATCTTAAAATACAAATTACTAATTAACTTATTTAATATTTGATATATATAAAATAGTTAGTTTTAACACTTTTTTTAAATTTCTCACTTTACCCCTATTTATACAATTAAATTTTTATTACAAAAATTCAATTAGTTTTGAATGTGTAACCATTTTCGTATTTGTGTGTTTGAAGAGGAAAATAAACATTGATTTGTTGCATCATATAATTCTGAAATGGACATTTTCTTTGCATACAAAAAGTCATCATCTAAAGAAAGACTATGTCCTAATATTTGCCTTATAAGTTAAGTTACAATGATACCTATTTCTTAAATAATCTATAATTGAAATAAGTTAAATAGTGTAAAATATAAATCAATTTATAGAAAAAAAAACCACATAATTTTTTATACTCATCAGTTTCCTTTAAAATAGGATTGATCATGAAACCTTTCTGAATTTATGAGATGAAGGTGCACCATCAAATTAGGGTTGTATTAGAATTCGAAAACTTTAACTCCGTCATCAGATTGTATTGGATTTGGAAATTCACTATGCCTAACATATTAATTATAAATTAAAAAAATCATTTATCACTAAATTACAATTATAACTCTAACCATAAACATTAATAAAAAAAAAATACAAGTTTTTTTTTAAATAATAGACATATATATATATATATAATTTAATTATTTAATTAAATAAAATATTTAATTGGATTTAGAAAATAAAATAAAATATTTTATAAAATAAAATAAAATTAAGTGGTTAGAAAATAAAATAATAATAACTTATTAGAAATAAATAATGTGAGATGGTTAATATTTTAAAATATATTATTAGTATTTTAAAATAATTCAGTTTCGTTTCGTCTCGAAATAAATCATGAAATTGATTTTTTTTTCGGAGTTGTTAACATATTAAATTAAATATTAAAGGTTGAGAAGGGCCATGCGTAGAACAATTAAAGACATGCTCAAGACAGATTATGTCTTTCGCCTAAAAAATATAGGTGCCACATATCAGTTAAAAATGGACAAGATATTCGCACAACAAATCAATAAGAGTATGAAAGTATATGTAGATGACATGGTGGTTAAATTCGACTCGTGTGCAGAACACCTATGAAGATACAAAATGCAGTTGAATCCTAAAAAACGTGTCTTTAGGGTGCAAGGTGGTAAGTTTTTTGGTTTCATGTTAATTAATAGGGGCATTGAAGCTAACCTGGCCAAATGTCAACTATCATCAACATGCGGAGTCCATCAAACCTGAAAGAGGTACAACAGTTAGTAGGCTGACTGATGTCGCTCTCCCGATTCACTCCCACATTAGCCAAAAAGATCTGACCCATACTCAAGTTAATGAAGAAAGCTTTTGCCTTTCACTAGGATGCCAAATGCGAGGAGAACTTTGCTGAAATGAAGACTTTCCTGACATCCCCTCCTATCCTTTAGAAACTGAAACCAGGTAAGACTCTCATCCTATATCTCTTAGTCTTTGATAATACAATTAGTTTAGTATTAACACAGGAACAAGATGAGAAAATGAAACTCATATACTATATCAGCCATGTGCTACAAGATACCAAAATACGGTACCAATTAATGGAGAAAGTGGTCCTCGCATTAATTTCATAGTGTGACGACTAAGACAATACTTTCAAAGCTACTCGGTAGTAATCCGCACCAATTACCTGATAGCAAAGATACTTAGAAAGCCAGAACTTTCCGGTAGAATGGTTTCATAGATAGTAGAACTTTCTAAATTTGATATTTCCTATGAAAGGAGGGGCCCCATCAAATCACAATGTTTAGCCAACTTCATCGGGGAATTTCTGGCAAACGATGAATAGGCACCCATGTGAAAATTGTTCGTTGATGGGTCCTATAGTAAGAAGGGGAGTGGAGCTAGTATTGTGTTAAAAGCCAAAAAGGGCTATTGATAGAGTAAGCTTTGATGCTACAATTCAAGACATCGAATAATCAGGCTAAATATGAGATCCTAATAGTAGAACTTACGTTGACAAAGGAGATGGGTGTATCTAGTATAACGTGCCACACAGATTCTCAACTCGTAGCCAAACAATTAATAGGTAAATTCCAAACTATGAAACCTTTCTTACTAAAATATTATCATTATACTACAGAAAAGATAACAAACTTTCACAAGGCCCATATACTGAACATCCTAAGGCAGGCAACAATTAATAAAATAAATAAAATAAATAAAAATACATAAAAGATACAATAAAACTTTTTTATTAGAAAGTAGAACACGGAAATAAATGATCCTCACTTTTGAGAAAGAACATGTTCATATTTCCTACATTCAAGCCTTATTGTATCGTAGTTTTGAGAACTCATGTATATATAAGTACTTATGAGAAAAATTGTATTTCCTATTAATTTAAGTATTACGTATAAATTAATTTAATGAAAAATAATTTTTTTTTTATGATAAATAATGACATTTACTTATGACAAAAATTTTACATAATTATTAACATCTTTAATTTATTCTAAGATTCAGTTTAAATAATAAAAATATATATTATAAATAATAATATATTTCTTATATCAAATTTTATTTTGTATAAATAAAAGTTGATGTTCTAAATCATAAAAAATTAAAATTATAGTATAAAATCATAATAATTAATGCTCATTAGTAAATTTTTTCGACTACAATCACTAAAGAATCCTCCATTGATATTCATGTAAAAAAATAAAAACATAACTGAAATATGAATGATATAGAAAAAGTCTTAGAACCATCCCTTCAAATTATAAATATATTATAAATATAATATAATAGATAAAAACGTTGTTAGAATAATATATTAGACAAATGATTGATTAACTTATTTTATAATTTCTTTCTAAAATTATGAAATATTAATATTAATATTTTGATATTTATTTTTAAAAAAATTAAAAATTTTGGATTATTCTTAAAGTATCAAATTAATATTTATTATTAATAATATTTAAAGAAAATAAATTCGAATTAATCAAATTTCATTGGTTTAGAATGAGTTAAATTAAAAGAAAAATAAAAAATTGAATTAAATCAATATGAAGGATTGGATGGTTTGTTTTATATTAATTAGATTCAATAAATAAAATTTATATAAAATTTAAATCACATTATTATTTTATACATATGTATTTTTCTTCAAATTTAAATCATCATTACATATATGTATTTTTCTTCGAATTTAAATCATACTAGAGCTTATATATATTAGATACTTGATTCTTTCTCACTTCCGTGTCTGTCGTCTTTAACTCTTTCACGTTCTTTCCTAAACTTTTTTTCTTCTAACATCATTTGATTTGGAGATGATGATAATGATGACCTTGCTTCAATACGAGGTTGATGTGTATTCCCTTTCGGCACTGTAATAAAAAAATAATATAATTTCTAACATGACACTTAATAAGATAATGGAATAATTAACATTTTATGAAGAATAAAAGAAAAATTAATTTTACTAAACTCAAATATTATTTGTAGTTATTATATGAAAAACATATTATTTTATTTTTTATAATTTTAATAAATTTATTTCTTTTATTTTGTCTGGTGTCGTTTAAACAATCACTAAATGTATTGGAATATCAGTAAATATATATCTATTAATAACTAAAAAAATATATAATTTTCTCTTTTAAGAAAGATTCAAATTTTTTTAAAATAGTAAGAAATAATTAGTTTTACCAATATTTGAAATTTCTTTTTATATTAATAAATATTTTACATTAAAATTGGAAATTTTAAAATGAATTAAAGTGAGATAAAATTTGAGTTTGACGCTGTTTTTATACCGTCTCATTTATGTTTTTTATTTTATTTTATATTATTTTAAATGATTCAAAAAATTCCTTATAAGTTCTATCACAATTTTTTTTTATATATTTTATATTAGATGGGATATGCCAAGTCTTAAATCTATCCTTACTAATGTGGGATATATCATTTTATAAATTTTGGTTGGTCAAACAAAAATAAAATTAAAAGGATAAAAATTGAAGTAAATAAATCAAATATATATAAAAATATATATAAAAAGTATATTATTCAATTCTAACTATTCTCAAATGCAATAACAAGAAGATTAATTAATTAGTAGCGTTCAAAGTGAAAATCTCAAAAATTCATCTAAATTAATGAAAAATTTGGATAAAAGAAGAGAGAAGAGAAAGAAAATAACTACATTCCAAAATTGTATCCTATAGAAAATAAATGTATCAATCAACCTTTGTAGCATTACTCAGATTATAAGTAACTTTAAATATATTTTTTAATTTTTGACAAAAATTTCTATACCATTTTCAACTTGAGTAAAAATTATTCTCGTTTTGATAAAAAAAAAATTCTAGAATGATTTCTATGGTAGAATCATGAATACTTTTAAAGTAGGTATAGCGATTAATGTATGAATCATCCATCACTCACATAGTAAATAACTCCCAATATTATGAAGGTATGAATCAACCTTCTACATGACTAATATAATAAGTCAGACGAAGCTTGTCCTTACCATTTTTGTTTGAGAAAGAATTACTTTTGCTTTGATGAAAAAATATATTCTAGAACAATTTCTATTGGTGCTAGTAACAAATAGTAATGAATACGTATGAATCAATCTTTCTACATGACTCACATTATAAATAACTTCCGATAGTTGTGTTTTTCGTCAATGAAGCTTAAAGTTACTATTTTCACTTGCATTAGAATTACTTTGACTCTGATGAAAAATCTATTCTAGAACTATCAAAGTCACAAATACTTCCAAAATTGTAAGTATATAGAAAATGAATGTATGAATCAATTTATCTACATGGTTCACATTGTAAGTAATTTCCAATACTTGTTTTCGTCAAACTTGTCGTTACCATTTTCGCTTGAGTGAGAATTACTTTCTCTTTGATGAAAAAAACTATTCTAGAATGGTATCTATGGGTAGAGTAACAAATACTTCAAAAATTGTAAGTATATAAAAAATGAATGTATGAATCAATCCTCCTAAATAATTCACGTTATAAATAACTTCCAATACTTTTTTTCGTCAGATGTGGGTGAGAATTACTTTTCCTTTGGTGAAAAAAAACTATTCTAGAACGGTCAGAGTCACAGAATACTTCCAAAATTGTACGTAAATAGCAAATGAATGTAGGAATCAATTTATTCACATTATAAGTAACTTCTCATACTTTTTTTTTGTCAAATGAAACTTCTCGTTATCATTTTCACTTGAGTGAGAAATACTTTTGCTTGAGACTTAACACCACCATTTACATTATTCTTTCGTCCATGTGCCGTAAGCAAAATTGATTCTAACTTAAGAGAAATGCTTCCTCTTATTTCTTTCTAACTCAAGAGAAATGCTTCCTCTTATTTCTTCCTTCCTATGTTGACAAATTAAAAATTCAACAATTATCAAAATCACAATATTTACTCGAGGAAATATATCATTAATGGTAGACGTCGATGGCTTACCGTAGACTGATAAACCAGACTAGATTTTCTTTATTTGCCTTGAGATTTCTTAGAATTCTCACCTACATCTGAACGAGCCCATAACGGTGCAAATTCTTCTCGAAAGAAATAATCATAAAAAATCTCTTCATTGGCTTTAATATTTTCCTTGGCAAATATTCCAACTCGATGATCTCCTTGAACAAACATTATCTACGCAATTGATATAGTAGAAAAGATTATGACAAAGTGGAGTATAACATGGAGAATTTAGATAGTAAGTTTCATATCTTTTCCTAAATTTGACTGACCTTTGCATAACAATTGGGTTTTGATGAGTGGTTTGCAAATTTGAATTTGTTTCCAAAGCGACGAGCATCAATAACCCACTATGATAATGCAAGATAGTAGGTTAATGAGAGATATGCTAAGATCTTAGAATAATTTCTTTTATATCAAAATATATTGCTCAAGAAAAATAAAAGGGAAAGGTAAATTGATGAAAGCTAACAAAAGAATTTTACAAAATGAGAGGTAATCAAATGGAAACTATTTAAAAACACGATGATATTTTTTGTATATGGATAGAGACCATCCTGCAATCTACAAGATTATCTTTCTCTATTAATGACCAAATGAAAGGTTAAATGACTTGCAAACGTGGGATCAGGTAAGATAATCATTTTCATCTTTACTTTTTTGCATCGTAGAAGATGTTTTCTGGAGAAATTGAATATAGATCTCACTCAACCTTACAAAATTGACTTGTCAGGCGAGGTTTACATCTATATTATAATTTGGTCCCACCTTTCGTTATTGTGAGATCTTTAATACATCCTTCATTTTGGGAACATTTTGAGAATGTGGAACTTGCATCCTTCATTCTGGGAAAATTTTGAGGATGTGGAACTTGTAGATGATTTAATAACGATCCAATAACAAATGAAACAATATACTTAACAAATTTTGTTAAGATAAACTCTGATGTCAGGTAGAAAATGAATATGAGTTTAATGTAATTTTAAAAAACCAATTTATAAGATGAAATATGCACCTATAATTAAGATGATTACGAAATCAATATCAATACAAGTTCAATAGTAGGTGATAGGTCATATATAAATTTCTAAAACGACATTTAGTGCATGGATGTACCTCACTTAGATCTTAACTTGCCTTTATATGTTAAAAGCATAATTAAAGATCAAGCTCAAACTAAGAGGTTTCATGTAGCACAGTGTATCCTTGATAAGATCTCGAGTCTACATGATATTATACAAAAACTACAAGTTAATTTGAGTCTACATGATATTATACAAAAATTATAAGTTAATTTGTGCCTGACCAACTTGCTTGGTTTCCTTCAAATGATGGTAATATGTCATTAAAAGTGACATATGAGTATACTACGATTCGTCCTAGCATTGATATTCCATTTCTTATCATTTGATCTGATGAAGTCTCCTGCTTGATCAATTTGTTTGGAGAGTTATCCACAAAAAGCTTCCCACTGATGATATGATTAAAGACTATGACTACTACATAGTCTCTCTATGCACACTCTTTGGCTAAAGAAGAGGACATGGAATATTTATTCTTTTATTGCAAAAGAATGGCTCTTCTTTGGAAGATGTCATGAGATGGGCTGATAGTATTTTTAGCCTTTTAACATATTCTAATGGGATACAAGCACCCCAATACAAAAATATTAAGGAAATTATCAAATTAATTGCTATTCAAACAATCAAGATAATATATGTGGAATGATTCCACATTCAATATTTTTTATATAAATATTGAAAATATTTTACCTAGCTTTAATATTATAAGACAATCTCAATATTAATTTTTAGATTTAAAAATATTTTTCTATCTTTATCCAACCTAACATATTTTTTAAGATTATGGAAGTAAAAATAACTTACTTCCTACCATATCATACATTAAACGTATATACATAATATCTCACATGCTAGATGTGGTAGCATTTATCACGATCATACTTTTAAGTTGAAAACTAGTTATATATATATATATATATATATATATATATATATATATATATATATATAACTAAAAACTACAAGGTTTTACCCTTTTATAATTTGAATGCAGTTATATTAATTATCATAATACTCAAGTACATGAAAAAATGTTATAGAATAAGTTAAAAGAAAATGTAGTTGATATGAGACACTTATTTGATCATTGAGTGTAAAAAGGAATGAATGGTTTATCAGATTATATAGTTTGCTACGTTTTTCTGCTTCTTTGTGAGTGATTAGTTCACCCGTGTACTCTCCGAAGCAATCATTTTTGTTAATTGGATTCTGAAATACATTGTCTATTAGTAAGAATAAAATTATCACATCAACTAAGAACAACTAAGTACACGCATCTTCACCTTTGCAAAGACTCCCCATCCGACAATATTTGACTTTGCCAAAAGAATCTGATAGATATAAGAAAAACAATGTAAGATACATTATGATTTTATTAATGAATAAAATACAAATAATTGAAGGATGGTGCACAAACATATTGCAATGTAGTGAAATTGAAGAAGATGATGTAAAAATATCTCCAGATGTTATTTTTTTAGTTTAAACAAACTATATTCCGGAAACAATTTTCAAAACTTCGTAGATTTTTTTTTAATGATAAATTGATTGTTGAATAATGGGAAAATTTCTTAGAAAAGAATTAAAAAAAAATTGAGAAGAGAAATAAATAACTAGTTACTCACCCTCACTTTTTTCCCTAAAAGAAGATTCATATTTCCGCATGGACTATCTCCACTTCGAGGTAGCTCCTCCCCTATTGAACCATCGCCGCAACTACATAAAAAAAAAAAATATCATATTTAAAATTGTGAAAAATGCAACTCTTTTCCATTTTCTTAGAATTGAAATGGCTAATACAACTATGATGCTTTTAGCTTATATTATTTAAACAAATTAACATCCTCTGAAACTCAGACATTTATCTAAATCAACGACAACAACAAAATATTAGACAATTATATCTTTTTACTTCTAAAATATAGAAAAGATAAACAAACATGAGATCATGTAATAGAATTCAAAGATAAATAAATAATGATATTACCTAATCCAACAAGTTCGACAAACATCAGGGTCACATTCACGGTTGGTTGCAAAGCATGGACATTGTTTAGTTCTGCATTCACCCTTAACACAATAACATCCTTTGAATCGGTTATTGCAAAACCTTGAACACCTAAAGTAGAAATAAAAGAAAAGGTTATGCTATCAGAGTTTATATTTAGAATGAATTTCCATGCCTTTACGCATGAGAAATATGAAATATTTTACAACTATTGGGGCTATTTCATTAATAGAAAAGGCTTAGAGAAAAATTATTAAGTGAAAATTCACATACCCACAATACTTTTCACAACGAGTATCATTACGATGACAAGGGCATTCATTTGTGCATATTTCGTGACACCTACAAGGAGTGTACTGCTTATAACATTCTTTTTGCCCATAAGCAATTCTTCTCCATTTCGCTGGGAGCGCCATAGATTTTTGAGAATAATAGAGCTTCTTAGCTTTTCCCTTTTTCCGCAACAACTGTGATCTTGATGGCGTTTCTTGGTCCTGACAAAGTAACTTGGATTCAAAATAGTTTGATGTCGTGTCTAAATCACATATCATTGCAAAATTACATTCAATCCCTACAAGTTTTGTCTAAAATTATTCTTTTCCTTTACTTGCATTAAAAAAATCTTAGCTACTTAGAGTTCAACAGTACATAGGTTATACACGTGCACATCAACTAAAGTTCGATTCAATCCTTTTTGCATGTTTCATTAGAAAATGCCCTTAATCAATGGTAATAAGAAGTTAAATATTGTCAGCTAAAGTTGATATTAAATCTTCTATTGATGCTAGAAATTCTGACCATGTTCTCGGCGTTAATCTGGTCATTGTTTGTAATTGAAAGGGGTATGGATCCATGGAACAATGACTCCTCCTCAGACATGTACTTGGCTACTTCTGAACAAGTCTTCAAGCCAGGAAGTAAGTTACAGGAAATAAAACAACTGCAAAACGTAAGTAGCATCACATAAATCAACACTTACAAAAACATCACAATTGAAAAGGTTAGGTTTCAAATACAAGCATTTTAAAAGTTGCTCTATTTGTGTAACACTTGGGAGATAATATCCTACGAATGTATTCAAATATTAATTGAAAACATTGAATATTTATTACAAGAAAAAAAATTGTAGAAGAATATTTACAGATGAACAAGTACAAACACAATAATAAAAAACATTGAAAGATAGTTAAGTATATTTAAGAAATATAATTGTAGAATATGTATAGAGAAAGTAAGAATTAATTTTTAATTTCATCGTAGTGTAATTCATTTTATATAAGTATGTCAAATTATATTAACTTATCAAAATAGATAATTATCTAGATGATTTATAGGATCAAATATTAATTACATTAAATTTAATTTAAAATTAATTAATATTAAAGATTTTTTTAATAAATATATAAATTATATTTCTATAATCAAAATAAATAATATAAATTTTTTTTAGTATTTTCTAAAAAAAAAAGTCTGTCAAATTAGATGAGTTTATCTATAACTCATCTAAATAATTATCTATTTTAATAATTTTTTCTTATTTGATATATATATTTATTTATTTAAAGAACTCCACTAAATAATATTTGATTTTAAAATAAAATTTGATTTATAATAGAACATAATGTAAGTTGAAACTAAGTTTGATTGCACGATGTTTGCTGCAAAAAGTAAATTTTTGAAAAGAGAAAAAGTAATAATTTAATGATAATCAAGTGTTTTTTAGTGTGAGAATCCATACCTATTTTTCCCAAATAGATCTACTCCCTGCAAATACAAATCCCTCTCTAAAGGTTTCCAATTCAAGTTACTAATTGTTATCTCCTTAGCATGCAGTTCCTTTGAATTGGATAAAAGGAAATTTGTTTGTCCTCCCACTCGGTCATCATGGTCATCCTTCAACTGTCACAAAAATAAAATTAAGATCAATTTAGGACTTTGTCCATCATTTCCATAAAACTTATAAGAAAGTGGATGATGTGTAGTTATTGTAACTATATTAATAAAAATAATCATCTTAACAAGAATATAAAATGTTAAAGACTTAGACATTATAGAGATTGAAGAATTACAAAACTCTCTTAAAAGTTCATGAGATGGGAATCAAGAAGATTCACTCATGAATAAAATTTCTAAGCACTAGGTTGGACTCCCAACTATGTGTTTAAAAAGTTCAATTGGGTTAAACCCATTTTATTCTATTTAATCTAATTGGAGAAGAGACTTCTATGAAATACATAGAGTACACTCATGAACAATAATTCTAGGTATTATCCAAATACAAAAAAAAAGATAAAGGATTGTAGAAAGAGAATGAGTCAAACACTAACCAAATACTAACCAGAAACACCAAAATCAAGAATTTTGCAAAACTAGTGAGACCTTTAAAGGAAAAAAAAAAGAATATAGAAACAAAACAACAACTCCAAATCAGTTAGAAATTTTGCAAAAAAAAAAAAAAGTTTGGAAAAGATTCCAAGAACAAGTCCAATAATCGTGCAAACTAGATATAAGATGAAGATGAAATTTTGAAACTGTGATGCTCATACCAACCAACCACAAGAAGTGAATCCTAAAATGACACTTCATGATAATTGGATTCTGACTATTACACTCATATGGCTAACCAAAGAGCGAACACTTTATCATTTTGGATGACTAAAAAAACAGAGTTGTTTCCAAAAGCAAAGACTGAAAAAAAAAATCAATCATTTAAGAGGTTCTATAGGTGTCAAACTTAAAGACAAAATTGTTAAGTTTTAAATCACCTATTGGAAAGAGAATTTTTCATGACAATGTCTTTGATAAAACTTAGAAAATTGTTATAAAAACAAATCTGTATTAAAATACGATTTTTAGAATTGGAATGAATATTTTGAAGCACTAATGCTTTGCAACCTTGGAGAGTAAAATTGAATGATTGTGGGCAATTATGTGCAATTATATATTATTTTTAGTAGCATGAAAATACAAAATTACTTGAAATCTCAGACAAAGAAAAGATTTACCAAAAGACCACACTGATCACTACAAGGTTGTCTCTCACCCTCTTCTTTTGACCAATCCAGCTCTGTTTTGTCCTTAAATAAATCATGAAATTGATTTTTTTTTCGGAGTTGGTAACAGATTACATTGAAAATAACAAAATGAAATATTCCTTACAAGATATATTAAAGGTTGAGAAGGGCCATGCGTAGAACAATTAAAGACCTGCTCAAGAAAATTACATAAACATAAATAGACAAAAATAAGTTAATATCACATTAGATACCATGCTAATGAAAAGAATTTTAAAGGATAACGTTTAAGAATGTACCAAGCATTGACGACAAAAAAGGTTATCGAGAGAGTCTAAATTAGCACCTACGTTTTTCTCCAAACATATCCCAAGGTGAGATTCACATGCTTTGCATTGACAATCTTCAGCAGAAGGTTTGCATAGATTTCCCATATTATTTTCCTTCAATTTTTCAAACCTCTCCTGTAAATTTTGATGAAAAAGACTGTTAGAGATCTCACATTACTTAGTGATATGGCCAAATTAATGTATATAAGTGGGAACAAATTTCACCTCTTAAGCCAATTTTATGAGGTTGAGTTAGACTTAAAATCCACTTCTATTATGGTATTAGAACCTATCCTAACAAAGTTGTTGGGCCTATCACACTTCCCCTCACCCACACCACGTTCGAGCTAATGTAATCTCGACGTGGAAGGAGTCCCACATTGCTTAAATAAATATAGAATAACATTCATTAGTTATTCCAAATTACCTGAATTTGTGAATCAGTAGTCTTGACATACTCTTTAATGGTACTCAATACCCTTTCATTTGATCCATACTCCTGAAGTGTGGTCCTATTATATTAAGAGTAAAAAATAATTTAATTTTTAGAATAAAGAAGTTTCAATATTTGGATAATGGAGAAAAATGATATCAACAAGTTTGGTATTATATATCATTAATAATTTGTTTATGTATTAAAAAAAATTAAGTAACAATTTAATTACAAATGTCAAAATGTGATGTAAACAACAACAAAAATAAGAATAAAACATGTCCATTTAAGTTACCACAAAAGTTGGTCTTCATCCTCAGTGAAGATATGTTTAACATCCTGAGCATTTACCATCTCTTCCTCACTGTCACTGCAGATCACCATTTCTCCTCTATTGCTATCGCAATACATTTGTTCTTTTCCAATAATGGATTGATCTTCAGCCATTTTCTGGTTTCTGTTAAAGCATGAAAGACTTAAATAATCAGAAAATAAAATAAACACAATTTTCATATGGTTTTGTCACCAATATTTGAAAAGAAAAAAAATATAACAAACGCACCTATTCACATGTACCCAGGATATATATGTGGGTATCTTTTCCATGGAAGGAATGTCAATGCTTTTTGCCATTAAAAAGTCCTTCTTGTTGATAGTGTCATTATCAACCTTACTCTTGTACTTATGTAATGGACTTTGAATTCTTGAAGATAGCCTATTCACATTCTTCTTAGCACTTAAAGACTCTCTTCTTGATATTATTGATTTAACCTTTGAAAACAAAGGTTCCAGATTCTCCCAATGTTGTTGAACTTTAGTCTACACAAACAAGACTCAAATTAATCACAAGCTAACAAAAAATGTTTGTAAAACATGTCATTCTCAACCTAAAAATTTTACAAATGAAGAAAAATTCAAATATATATATATATATATAGTTCAAGAAATAGGTTTTACTGTCCTTCATTGGCGGGACATACTATCACAGCTGACTTTAAGGTTAAATTAGAACAATGATGGTACGTGACATTGTTATACCAGAATGCCTCTTAGACCTTCAAACGAAGGGAGGTTAAAATCTAGTTTCCAGCCGATATACCTTGTAAGTATGTACAGTAAAACAGATAAGTTTACCAGATTTATCGTAATGTATATAAACTTAACAATATTAAATATTACTGTATTTCCCCGTCAATTGGCCTGGGGTTGCATACTGTCTTAACAATGTTAAATATATATATATATATATATATAAGTTTACCAGATTTATCGTAATGTATATAAACTTAACAATATTAAATATTACTGTATTTCCCCGTCAATTGGCCTGGGGTTGCATACTGTCTTAACAATGTTAAATATATATATATATATATATATATATATATATATATATATAAAATTGGCAGTCAAAACACCAATTGATTTAAAAGAAAAAAAAAGTTACATGTAAGAATAAAGTAAAAGTGTCCAATGCCAAATTTAACATGTTTATTCATCTTTAGACATTATTCACTTTTTCCAAAAATATAATAACTGGCATAATAAATTATCAATATCATTTAACATAAAAATTTTAAAAAGGTTGTTTCAAATAGTTACATCATCCAATTCAGAACTTAGAACCTATTTAGTCACATTTTATTTAAAAAAAAATAAAAAATAAATTAACATACTCAATAATTAATTTTTCATAAATCGATGAATATTTTTCATAAATAACCAAGATAATACTTCATTTCATCCTCTTTTTCTTTTTTGTGTGAAAGTTCTTGATTTGAATGCTTTGTTCAAGTATCATAGGAAAAATTTCTGAGTATAAATGCACAGTAAACAAACAATTTCGAATGAACAATTTCGAATGTGCTAAGGAAGAAATTTAAAAATATTAAATAAACAAGATCTTACTTCAACAGATTTTCCTTTTTTTTCTTGGATCTCAAGTGCTGAATGCGATATCTTGCTCTTCAAGGTTCTTCTAGTAACATCCCTTGTTGTCTTTCCATGTTTCTGTCAATGTCACAACAATTAAATACACATATTGCTCCTAGGATAAAATAAAGAAAAAAAAAATTATATATTTTAAAAAAAAAAAAATTCCTAAGAAATATTATCTTCAGATGTGTAATAAAGGGTAAAAATGTGATCTTTCAATTTTACCCTTCAATTTGTGATTGGATACAAAATAAATTCTATTAATATACCATCCGGATCCAATTGGAAAAAAGTGGAATATGAGAAAAAAAAAAAAAGAGAACAAAATAAAATATTTAAATGAAAAGAAATGAACACAATGAAAGAAGAAAAAAATGATGAATGAAAACATACTTGAGAGTTTGAGATAGACTTAGTTTTTTGGTTCACCATTGATGCAGACACAGATTGATTAGAGGAGAAAGAATTGGGTTCTTTACTAAATTTCTCTCTTTTGATAAGACAAATGTTTTGCAGTAACTTTTTTATGAAAGAGACTCAGAGACCTAGGGACTTGAAAGAAATAATGGATAAAAATAATAAATTCAACTGCTGAGATATAATAACCTTTTCTTTTTCTTAAACTATTTAATTTTCCTTCTTTCTTACGCGTTTTGGATATATATTTCAACATGAATAATAATAAATATATTTTCTAAATTTTCATATTAAACATATTTTTATTACTACTTAACTTCATTAAAAATAATAAAAATAATGATATACATCTTAATTAATAATAAAAAATGTATTAGAAAAATTACAAATATAAATATTTTTAAAAACGTATTCATTTTTAATATTGAAATAAAATGATATAAAATTTGAATTTATATTTATATATGTATTTTCCTTACAGTTTTTCTTTAAGAAGTTTGAACGTCACATTTATTTTGTTTTTCAGTTTTTTTTAAGAAGTTTGAATGTCACATTTATTATTTATCTAAAAAACTCCAAAATACTATTATTTAACTAAAAAAACTCCAAAATATTATTATTTAACTAAAAAACTCCAAAATACTTTGACCTTTTTTTAAACGTATAAGAAGAGAGACAAAATAATAACAATATAATTTACAAAATTGTTACACCATCTAATAAATTTAAATTACAAAAATATAAAAATCTATCTTTCATATGCTTATGGGTAAAAAAAAAAATATATTAAAACAATTATTTAATAGTATGTTCATATATATATTAAAATTCAAATAATATATATTATTTAAATTTGATTTATTCAATCATTCTTTTTTATTATTATTTTTTAATAAATAATTTAATGTAGAATAAAGACAATATATATTTATATCATTTATTTTATATTAATTAAAATTATATTTTATATAAATGTATGGAATAATAGAAAATTTGATATAAGTTAGACCACTCTCATTTATTTTTCCGCCTTTCTGCATATATATATATAAAATAATGTATTTATTATACTTAATACAAAAATTATAGTATTAAATTAATATTTAATGTTAATAATTAATTTAATAAAATCCTATATTTATTAATTTTAATATATTAATTATCATATTTTTTAAACTTAATACTTTAACCTACTAAATTTAATATTTTACAATAACTATTTATTAAATAATGAATATATTAAATTTTAGAAGAGATGAGAAAAAAAAAGTGTAAATATATATATATATATATATATATAAATATATAAAGTTGTAATCGGTTTATCGTTTTTCTTAAAAATAATTACTTTGAATACATATATTAATACATTAATTTTTTTATAAAAAAAAATTAGAAAGTTACCATAATTATATTTTGAATAGGACTTTTGCAGGTATGAAATAAATAAAAATAAATATGTCTTAGAAAAAATATACCGGAGAATTCTTTTAAAAACAGAACATCCCACAAAATAAAGACATAAGAAACTTAAGTTTCATTACCCAACTCATCTTTATTCTTATCAAATACATATTCATTTGTGAGAGCATTCAACCCAACTAAAAATACCAGTAACAAAAATAAAAGAGTAAGAAATATATCTCACATATCTTATAGACACGCATAAGAAAAATAGGTAGAACTAAATACGGACAAATATCACAAATACCAATACATACTCAATCACAAACTCACTCAATTGACTTAAATGCATGTGGTACTATCACATAAAACATGGATACGATTAGTTTCAGAGTACATGAATTGGATCATAAAGATCCTCACAATCCACTCTCAACTAGAATGAGTCTAACAAGAACTAGTCGATATAGTATACCCGACCATGGTTGCCCTTCATCCCACTCTCAAATGAGAGGTTCCTTACCATAAAATTTCTAAGATCAAGGTAGAAGACTATAATGACCCTCTTTCATAGATCACATCTACCCCTAGAAAAATATGAATGAATTAAGTATGTATACATAAATGTATAACATGCAAATACATAATTCATCATATATATCAAATGACCAAGTATAACATGGATTTCCACACAGATAAACCTTTGCTTCTACTTCTCAAATGACCAAGTTTAACTTGGATTTCACCCTAAGTCATAGCTTAGACTTCTAAAACACACAAATAACTCGCAAACACATCAAGAACTCATTACGAGAATCTTAAAGCACAATACAAATTTTCACAACATCTCATTCATATCGTAAATTATTATCACACATATTAAATATATCTCTTCACACATATATACATATAAGATTTTTACATAGAAAATTATTATTAAATGTCTTAAGTTTTGGGTAAAATCTTTCTTACTTTCTTTTATTCTTTTATGATCTTGATTGTAAAATTGATATTTAATGTTATACTTATCATATTAATTTGGTTCTTATTCTTTTTAAAACTAATATAATTATCTACAACTTTTATTTTGATCTAAAGAGCTGTTTTAATCCTTTACTCTGCCTAAATTAAATAAATGCAAAATTTTATTCTAAACTTGACAACATGATATTTACTCACTAAAAAAAATCATATTTTGAGTTATACAAACTATTTTTTCATGAAATCAACACCATTAGTTTGCTCATCTAGGGTTACAACATTGATGATGATCATTTCTTCAAATTCATAACTAAAACATGTTAAATTGGAATCGTAATATCGAAGTAAAATAATATCTAACCCAATTTAATATAATTCTGACATATTTATCAATGATAAATTTAAATTGAAATTCAAATGAGTGCAATTTTTATAAATAAGATATAACTGTTATAAAAATAATACAAACACATAATAAATCAATAATTAAATCGTGACTCATTACAATTATTTAAAAATTTCATTAAGGTCTTATGGTTGCCTAAAAATAAATATATTATATTTTATTTTTAAAAATTATATTAACAAAATCATGTTAAGGGTTTATGGTTCCTTTGAAATAAATATTCTATATTTTATTATATCAAAAAATCCTAATGAGACTTAGGAGTTGCCTCTCTACCCGCAATTCTTATAAGTATCCATAATTGACATATTTTTCATTCCTCCTCTTACCTCGAATGACAATACGCAATAATCTAAGATACAAATCCTTAATTACAAATCACTCTCCAAAGTCTTCATGTGTTATCTCTTCTAAGGTTTCTCCCAAATGTCAAAAATTAAGAGTATAAAATGAAAATAGAGAATACCTAGTGTTGGATTTTTAAAGATCAAACCAACTTACTACTAATATTATCTTTTTAACCTTTTTGTTATCTCTTTAATTTTTATCTTTTATCTTTTTAACTTTTATCTTTTTAACTTTTAACTTTATATAACAATCTCATATTGTTTTTTTTTAACAACTTAACATTATCTTTTTTCTAACCATCTAACTTTATTTTATTTTATTTTTAAAATATTTTATCTATTTTCTAAGCCTAATTATATATTTTAATTAAGATAAATAAATAATTAAATTATATATTTTTTTATTTTAAAAAGCATAGAACATTACAATGACCAAATGACCAAATGAAAGTCCAAGATCCAATACAAGACTTAATAGGATTTAGATATGAACAAAAGTTAAAATGACTCATGGACTTTTCAATAGATGTTGGCTAATCTTATGGAGGTGCAATTATTTGGAGAGACCCACATAAAAGAGATGTTAATCACTTGTATTGCTTGCTTAGAGTGAGAAATTGAGGCCAACTACAAGATTTAGTCATTTTGTAAAAGGTTTAGGGTTCGGAATTGGAATATGCCTCACTTAGATATATCTCACTTATCCACTAAGGCATTTTAGTTATACGTGATATAATAAGATTATATTTTTCTTATTTTAGTTATACATGATATAATAAGATTATATTTTTCTTTTGTTTACTTTAAAGTGTATAAGAATTAAATTGTATAAATCATTTGAAAATGAATGAAATAGCCAAAATATTTTTGGATTATCAAATTAAGTGCAAGAAAGTTTCTCTATTAGGGTTCTTCTTTAAATTATGATCTTATCAAGAATTTCCTAATTCTTATGCCAGTCTTCAATACTTATTAAACCTTATTGTTTATAGTATTTATCAATATGTTCTTATTCTTTTTATTGAAGTTGCATATTGGAATCTCTTATTCTCAATTCTACAATTTTAGAATTCATCATGGATAATCATAATCAATCTTCAAATTTCATAACTTTTATTTAATTTACTTTATTTTATACATTGAATTTTAAAAGCTTTTTCAATATTTTAGGTGTCAAAATTATAGTTTAAATCATAAAATTTTATCTCGATTTTAAATCACTAAATGAAAGTTGTGAAGCATTAGTTATGTTCAAATCCTAGTTAAAGTCTGAAATTTATTAAGGCTAAAAAGAAATCTCATCATCTACATTCTTTCTTTTCTCACCTGCGGATGTTATAAAAAGAACTTTATATGAAACCATGCAAATAAAGTAGAAAAAAAATATAGATATAAATAAATATAAACAAAAAATAACTAGGAAGTAAGGATGAAAAATCATGCAATTATGAACCTTATGGCATCCATGTCCCACAAATTCCACAAATTGAGTCTCTTCTTTTTTTTTGCTAAAAGTAATGTTGATTCCTACGACCATTAGGTACCTTCTCCTACTAGACAATTCACTATATTTAGAGTCAACAAACACAAATAAAACTTGTAACTAATTTAAATGACCCCACCCCGAAACACAAAACAAGTATATATAAATTGCATCACATTTCCTACAAAAGATACATTTGTTCACCACATTTGGCAAAACCAAGGAAAAATACATGCACTAATCTACATTATTCATATATACACAATGAACAAATATTTTTGTTGGAAATGTAGCATAATCAACAATCCCCATCTTCTATCCTTAAAAACAAAACCAAAAAAATAAATCCATTACAACTATATGCTCACCTTCAAAAGATGAACCTGAAGGCATAAAAAAATCTAACTAAGCTCGACATATCTCACACTCAATCTTAACAATGCCCATGTTCACCCAACCTCTCTCTTCAAGGACCAATGACCCAACAACATGAAAAATGACAAAAAAAACTCAGTTCAATTACCCCCTCCCCTCCCCCCTCAATTATCTCAAACTAATTGCTTAAATCACAGTTGAACTATATCAAAGTCAACCTCAAGCAATTTCTTGATGAACTTGAACATTGAAAGGTGGTAGAACAAATTGTTGCACTTCTACGGCCAATAAGAAAAAGAAAATACCCTTATAACACCAAACTAAGAATTGTGCGTGAATTTGCACTAGATTTGTGATGACGGCAAACTATTAATTTAAGTTTCTTAAATAAAATCAAGTCAGTGTTGATCTATTCTTTAGGAAGAGTAATAGAAAAATTGTTTTTTTCCGATCTAATAGGTAACCACCAGTGAACACTTTGTTTTTTTTGTTGTGTGCGGTTGTTGTTTTGCCGTCCTTATATAAGGAGGTAACTTATTTCAATTCAATCATTATCAGTAAAATAAAGGTTCATTCAAAACTTCTCCTATTTACATTTACAATTTGGTATCAGAGCCCCTTCACAGGGGCCTGAACCAACAACTACGTGGAAGAAATCTAGGGTCTATTTGCACGTGAGAAAAACATCGAGAGTGGAATCTGCAACACACACCGGGTAGAGAGTGAGTGATACTAGGTTTTTTAAGAAGAAAACAGTGAGGGTGGGCTCTGCAACAAACACCGGGTAGAGAGTGAGTGATACACAGTTTTTTTTTTAAGCATAATTCAGCAATAGCTGAATCAGTTAAGTATGTCCAACCTGCCATTCCTAAATTTGATGGACACTATGAACACTGGGCAAAGCTAATGGAGAATTTCCTCCGTTCAAAGGAATACTAGCACTTGGTGGAATATGGAATTAATGCGATTCCAGACAAAGCAAATGCTTCAGAGGCAGAGATCAAATTGATGGAAGAACAATAACTCAAGGATTTGAAGATAAAGAATTATCTCTATCAAGTCATAGATAGAGAAATTCTGGACACCATTTTAAATGAGACGTCTAAAAACATATGGAACTCTATGAAGCAAAAATTTCAAGGTTCAACACGGGTGAAACGAGCGCAATTACAAGCTTTACGTAAGGATTTTGAACTGCTACAGATGAAATAGGGAGAGTCCGTGAATTCATACTTTGTCCACACTTTGAAGATAGCCAAAAGTATGAAAGTTGTTGGCAAGAATATGCAAGAGAGTCTCATAACCGCAAAAATCCTACGGTCTATGACAACCAAGTTTAACTATGTGGTGTGCTCTATTGAAGAATCCAATAATCTGGATCTTATGACAATAGACGAATTGCAAAGTAGTCTATTAGTTCATGAGCAAAGAATGATGTTCTCAATAGAAGAGGAGCAAGTCATGTAAACTGTGGTTGATGAGAAAGGTGGAAGAGGCAGAGGAAGAGGGAGAAATCGAGGGTCTTTTCGAGGTAGAGGAAGGGGAAGATAGGGATTCAGCAGGGCTGAAGTTGAATGCTTCAAATGCCATAAACTTGGGCATTTTCAATATGAATGTAGGAAAACTATGTTGAAATGGAGGATAAGGTGGAACAAGAGGATGAAATGTTGTTAATGGCCTTAGTAGAATGCAAGGAAGGACAAAAGGAGGAATGATTTCTAGACTCAGGATGTAGCAACCATATGAGTGGTAACAAGGAGTGGTTCTCAGAATTAGATGAGAATTATCAGCACAAGGTAAAGCTGGGGAATGATACTCGTATAGCTGTGATGGGGAAAGGTAGTGTTCGGATGTTGGTGAATGAAATTAAACATGTAATCACACATGTACATTATGTCCCTGAACTCAAGAATAATTTATTGAGTATAGGGCAGCTCCAAGAAAAGGGCTTGAGTCTCACAATTAAGAACAACAAATGTAATGTTGTTCATCCAGAGAAAGGGTTGATTATGGAAGTACGTATGAGTGCAAACAGGATGTTTGTCCTGACAGCAACTATGGGAGCGACAACATGTTTTCAGACAAATGTGGAGGATAATTCTCAATTATGGCATAACAGGCTGGGACATCTAAGCTATGATGGTTTAAAAACACTTGTCTCTAAACAAATGGTGACAGGGTTGTCTACTATCACAACTCCTCGAGATATTTGTGCACACTGTCTAGCAGGAAAACAACACAGAAACTCAATGCCAAAGAAAAGTCTATGGAGAGCAACCAAAAGGTTACAACTGGTTCATGCTGATTTGTGCGGACCCATTCAGCCAACATCAAGTAGTAATAAGAAATATATCCTAAGCTTTATTGATGACTTATCATGTAAAACTTGGGTGTATTTCTTAAGTGAGAAATTTTTTTTTCTCTTTAAAGGTTTCAAAGCATTAGTAGAAAAGGAAGCTGGAGAAAACATTTTTTGCTTACGAACAGATAGGGGAGGAGAATTCTCTCTTCAAAAGCATTTAAAGAGTTTTGTAGAAGTCAAGGTATAAGGAGACAACTGACTGCTGCCTATACTCCTCAGCAGAATAGGGTTGCTGAAAGGAAGAACAGAACCATCATGAATATGGTCCGCTCAATGTTGATTGGGAGACAAGTTCCAAAGGTTTTCTGGCCAGAAGCAACAAAATGGTGTGTTCACATTTTGAATAGGAGTCCTACGACAACAGTGCAAGATCAAACCCCTAAGGAAGCTTGGAGTGGAGTGAAACCATCTGTGGATTATTTGAGTATTTGGTTGTTTAGCCCATGTTCACACACCAGATCAACAACAGATCAAACTAGATGACAAAAGTAAGCAATGTGTTCTTTTTGGTGTCAGTGATGAGTCTAAAGCATATAGACTATTTGATCTAGTCAACAAGAAGATTATAATTAGCAAAGATGTAATATATGAAAAACATAAGGGTTGGAATTGGGAGCAGAATGAGGTAGAAAATCAACAGAATATTGTTGAATGGGAAGAGCCTATAGAAAACAACACTGATATACAGTGTGAAAATTCAGACAGTGAAGAGCAACAAGGAATAGAGCCACAAAGTGTTGGAAAAAATGTCAGGAACGAATCTCACACTCCAGTTCTTGAGATTCCAGTTGAAGGGAGGGCTAGAAGACACTGAAGAGAACCTGTGTGGAGGGTAGACTATGAAAAAGTAGAAGACCTATCTTATAGCAACAATCCTAGTGCTATACTAGTAACTGAAACTGATCCAGTGACTTTTGAAGAGGCTTTTAAAAGCAAGAAGTGGCAAGATGCAATGGTGAAAGAGATGGAGGCAATAGAGAGAAATCAAACGTGGGAGTTGACTGATGTGCCAAAAAGAGTAAAGCCGATTGGAGTGAAATGGGTATTCAAGACCAAACTCAAGGAAAATGAAGAAATTGACAAGTTTAAAGTAAGACTAGTAGCAAAAGGCTATCCACAACGCTACGGGGTGGATTACACAGAAATATTCGCACTAGTTGCCAAGCTGGACACCATCCGTATAATACTTGCAATGGCTGCACAAAATGGCTGGATCATATTTCAGTTGGATGTGAAAAGTGCATTTCTTCATGGAGAGCTCAAAGAAGAGATATATGTAAAGCAACCAGTTGGATTTGTAAAGAAGGGGAAAGAAGAGAAAGTGTATAAGTTGAGAAAAGCACTCTATGGGCTCAAACAAGCACTAAGAGCATGGTACAATAGAATAGAAACGTACTTCCTACAAAATGGTTTTGAAAGATGTTTTTGTGAACATACATTGTTTTCAAAGTCAGCAGAGGGAGGTAGAATCTTAATTGTGAGTCTATATGTGGACGATTTAATTTACACTGGAAATGATGAAAGTATGTGTAATGATTTAAAAATTCTATGATGTCAGAATTTGACATGACTGACCTAGGGAAGATGAGGTATTTTCTTGGAATTGAAATTTTGCAGAAAGCCCATGGAATTTTTGTGTGTCAAAGGAAGTATGTTCAAGAGATTTTATCTCGTTTTGATATGATGGAGTGTAATGCAGTCAAGAATCCAATTGTTCCAGGAACAAAACTGTCCAGAAATGATGCAGGGACTAAAGTGGATGCTACTCTATTCAAGCAAGTAGTTGGAAGCCTTATGTACTTGACTGTAACCCGATCAGATCTGATATATGGAGTCAGTTTGATTAGTAGATTTATGACCAATCCTACCGAGACTCACTGGTTGGCAGTCAAGCAAATCTTAAGGTATTTAAAGGGAACTACAGAATTTGGAATTTTTTACAAGAAAGGAGAAGACACAACATTGGTGGCCTATACAGACAGTGACTTCACTGGAGACATAGACGATAGGAAGAGCACATGAGGATTTGTGTTCGCTTTAGGGACTGGAGCAGTTTCATGGTCTTCCAAAAAACAACCAATAGTGACACTATCTACCACAAAATCGGAATACATAGCCGCTACATCCTGTGCATGTCAATGCATTTGGATCAAGAGAATATTGGAGACTATTGGGGTTAAAGAGCAGAAACACATTTTAATTTTATGTGACAGTAGTTCAGCTATTAAGCTATCAGAAAATCCAGTATTTCATGGTAGAAGTAAACACATTGATGTTAGATTTCATTTCTTAAGAGATCTTGTCAGGGAAGGAAGGATCAAGTTGAGTTTTTGCAGCACTGAAGATCAAGTAGCTGATATAATGACCAAGCCACTCAAATTGGAACAGTTTGTGAAGATCAGACGCATGTTGGGAATGATTGAAGTATCAGAATTAAACTAGATGCTTTCTTAAGCATTTAGTTTAAGGGAGTGATTGTTAATTTAAGTTTCTGTTTAAATAAAATCAGGTTACTGTTGACCTATTCTTTAGGAAGAGTAATAGAAGAAAAATTGTTTTTTTTCGGTCTAATAGTAATCACCTGTATACGAGTGAACACTTTGTTTTTTTTGTTGTGTGCGGTTGTTGCTTTGTCGTCCTTATGGTGACTTATTTCAATTGAATCATTATCAATGAAATAAAAGTTCATTCAAAACTTCTCCTATTTACATTTACACAAACATGTATTATGGGAAGAGAGAACCGACCACTTAAATCGAGATCATTAGCAGTGATGAACAAGTTATTCCAATTGCTTATTTTACTTTCAAATACTTGAATCTATAACATATTTCCTACGAACTTTTCTTTGTGAGTATTTTCCACAGATTTAATTATATGAAAATTTTTCATAAATTTGTTTGTGTGAATTTTTTATAAATTTGTTTATAAAAAAATGTTTCATTGATTTGTTTGTGAAAAATTTCTGATAAAATTTTTTGTAAGAATTTTTCATGAAATTTTTTATAGAGAATTTCTTATAAATTTTTTGTGAAAGTAATTTTCCACTAACCTTTTACCTACAAATTTATGGTGGTGGAAAATTTATAGTAAATTTGTGAAAAAAATTATATTTCACATTAATTTTAAGTATTACCCATAAACTTTGTTTAACGAGAAATAAGATTTTTTTTAAGTAATAAACTTAATAAATATATAAAATATAAATACATTAATATAATTACTTAATCTCCATAACTTAAAATTATTGTATCTCAATTTGAATAATTTACAACTAAATCAATTAATTTTAAATTAAAAAAATATGCTTTAAAAATTAACATTTTGTAATTTTATATTTTACATTAAAATACTAATAGGCTCCCAATAATCCAAATAAGATCTTTTTTTTTCTTGATATTATCATACTCTCTTTTATTAAATGATGTATAAATGAAAGGTCCTTAATATGCAACACCAGCTCACTAATTTTTTCTTTTACAATTATACTTTATTATGTTCAGTTGTGTCAGATAAATAGGAAAAGAATACAACATAAAAGTAATTAATATATAATATTATCATATACATTAGCATACATACCAATCTATAATTTTTTATAATAGTAATTTAAATATAATTTTATTCATTCTATTTTAAATCAGAAACATTTAACCCTTTATTTTAAAAAAATTATAATTTTGATCAAATTCTTAATTTTCATATATTTTATTTATTTTGTTCTGAATCTAAGCTTAACATATACAATAAAAATTGATTTAATTTATTTAATTGATTTAATTTTAAGAAACTTTCAAATGAGAAATTGGTTAATAACGAAAAATCTATTGAGAGTCGAAATACAGCATTTGACCTCCTCATTCTTCCTATGAACTTAGTCCTTAATTTCTTCAATCTCCACTCCCAACCCATAACTTTACTCCTACTACAAATTATTACTAACTCACGAACATGTTCACGCTTAATGTTTATAAGTGTTCATATAACTATCCTATTAATTATGAAAGTTCCTATTAGAATAATAATAGTTTCTATTATTATTAATTTGTTTTTTTTATTTGTTAGTTTGTTAATTAATTTTTTTATATAAATAAGTATTTTTGCGTATTTATTATATAATAATGAATAATACAAATTATTTTATTTTTTCCTTTTCTCTTTTTCATTCACATGGTATCAAAATCTATCTTAATAAGATTCTCGGACCGTTATCGGTCAATCCAGAAAATTTTTTGGACTGCTATTCTATTACTTATAAATTTCTAATTCTACGTTTAAGTTTAGAAACTCTCTACATAAAAGGGTATTAAAGATTTCACATCGTTTAAAGATATGGCCAAATTAATATATATATATATATATATATATATATTGGTGCAAACTTGATTCTAATATCGTGTGAGTAAAAAAAAGAAATAATATAACTTATATTATTGATTATTATATAATAAATATGTAAAAATACTTATTTATATACAAGAAATTAATTAATAAATTAATAAATAAAAAAAATAAACTAATAACAATAAAAATTATTTTAGTAATAACATAAATTATTTATTATTCTAAAAAATATCCGTTCCTAAAGAAAAAAAATGCTTTAATTAAATAGTTGATTTATATAAGCGAACCATTCAAAGGGCTTTCTTTAGAATGGTTGGTTCGGAACATGTTATTCTTATGAGGACAAGAATTAAATCATTGTCAGAACCATTATTCTAATATTTGAATTTCAACACTTGGTGAGGTGGGCATGTGCATTGTTTACACTTCAAGCAAAAATGGCTCTTATGGGAGCCATGTTAGAGATGAAAATTATTAGTGAACCTTCACCTAATAACTTAGGCTTTAAGCTTCTGACATGGTTGGTTCTTGACTATAAAATCAACATTATGGCTAATTATGGCCAAAGATTATTACGAGACATGGTCTGCAAAATATGGACATAAGAACTAATATTCAGCTGCTCAAGAAATTTAGCAAGGCAAAGAAAAGAATAAAGTAATAAAAGAAAACTATTTCCCTCATTTATCCTATAATTTCTACTTTTAGTAATAACTAAAAGAATTTTATACACTACATTTACTTACCATCACTAACAGAACCATAATATGTGTTAATCTGTGTAATGAATTTTATTAGTCTGAATCCACGGAACAGCGAAGACATCTATAGTAGTAAGACCCTTCTGAACCAAGATAGAGTTAGTGTATTAAGTACCTGTTAAGTATTAAATAATAGTAAGATATGAAGAAATCCGCAAAAAAAGAGAAGTGAAATAAAAGCCAAAAACAAAACTGTTAGCATGAAACATAAGTGCCATTTATTCATTCACCACACAACTCATGTTTACTTAAGATGAAAATGACCAAAGAAAGTGAAATTTTCATCCATGGACATTATATATACTCCTAATAAAGGTAATTATTGAAAACCATCCCAACATCCTAATGAGCTTTCAACAAAATTTGGAAACAATTCCTCTATTCATGTAGTAGAAGGTGGAGGCATAAGCAGATGCTAAAATGGATAAACCATAGCACATTATTAAGAAATATTAAAGACTCGTGAAAGAAACTTAATGCAGACAATGAGTGAACAATTTTTTCAGAAGAAACAAACAAATAGAATCTTAATCAGGAAGAATTTCAATACACGAAGAATATGTCAACATATAGCGAGAACGAGGATATGAACTTCAATGTTATCAACGCCTAATCCTAACTATAAAAGTTATTAATTACATACCCATCACTTACTTGACAAGAGAAAAAAAATGAAAGAGTGCTACCTTTTTACAGCAGCCATTGTTGTAGAAATCGGATCTCTAACTCCAAGAATAGTCCATACCATTGAGTTATAAAAACCAGCCCGTATGATTCCAATAGGTATAGACATTCCTTCCTTTTGATTGTCTCTACTAAGGAGACCACTAAGAACCCACAAACGAACCATGTCATATAACTTGCCCATCATTAATGATGTTTGAATGTGTGCAAAAAGAGAAGTAGTCCTACAAAAATCACAACCTTTAATATCCTTGTTCAAAACATGATGGGGTACAAAGTACATCATATTTGTGCCAATAAACATCACCTCAATAATTTGAAACAATTTATATAAATTATGAGTGCCAGATAAGATTCCTATAAAAGGAATAATTCTTTATTTATAGTGAAGGTATACAAATTACACAATGATGATAGAGTATAGATATCCAATATGTGTTCATGGTTGGAGATCCTTCTTCTCCTTCACTTGTATATTCTAACAGATGTTCTCAGTTGAATGATTCTAAATCTCTTGATCAGGATATAATAAAGGGTAGCAAAGCGGTTAAAAGGATGTTATGATTTTCACCCCATTTTTTAATACTCTCCAACCACTGATTTGAAAATCAATGTGACTAAGAGTGGTAAAGCAGGTTTAAACCCTGAACATCGATGAACAGGTCTTCCAATACTTTTGCAGGTTGTCAATTCAAGTGGACCACCCTTAATTATTTGGATGCTAATCCACAGGGCAAGTTCTTTAGAGTTGGGTTATGGCTCTCATCAAATATTGAGAGGATACTTGACTAGGAAATTTGAAAAAGGAGTAACAAATTTAGATGTTCGAAAAATCTAAATTCTTCATTATGCTTTCTTTATTTGAGAGTAAGCAGTGAAGTCAAGTAAGATTGGAAGATATTTTAGCTTATTGGCTAAGTGAAGATCTCAAGAAAAAACAAGAAACTGAATAGAATAAAAACTTATTTTTGGGAAATATAAGAGTCTATTGAGTATATGCTGATATAAAAAACTCGCCTAAGGTTTAGGAGATCATCAATGAAGATTCCATTTAGAAAGCTTTGGTTAAAATGTATTTATCAAAATTTGGTATTCATAAAATCCTAATGGTGATTTTTAATTCATACAGCTGACTCTGCTTAATATGATTAAGCTTGGTTGTTTCATACAGGAGAGGTATAGGTGGTTGATAGATAACAGAGATGAGGAAAGCCTCAAAGTTAAAATATTTCCTACCATTTTAAATCTGATCAGGCATGATTTACATGAAAACCCAGGATAAAAGGGAAAAAGATGTAAACTTTGACAATAAGAGAGAGAAAAGATCTGGGTATACTCAAAGGGTGCAGATGGATTCGTGCTCCAAAGCCTACTCCCCCTTTCCTTACATCTGCTAGCCACTGTGAGAGGTTGCATGCAGTGCCTCTTTCATCAACATGAAGCTATGTTTGGTATGGATATGGCCGAAACAAAAAACCAAGAAACAAGAACAAGAAACAATCAAAATATAAAAAACAAAAAACACAAATCTAACTTCTCTCGGCACTGTGGGGGTGAAAACCTTGGGTGACACCGTGGCGGAGACAAAGAAGATCAGAGAAAAAACCAGGGTAGTTGGCGAGGAGGAAACAATAGTGTTTGGGGATTGTTGTGATACTAGGTTCTGTTCCTCATAATCATTAGCGTTTTTTAGTTAGTTAGTTTTCTATTTCTTTCCTTCATCATTTTGTATATATACGCAATTGTTTCGTCAAGACGAATGGAATAAGATTTGCTCAGGTTTCATTACGTTTCCAAGCTCTTCCATTGTCCCTGTTTCACGTTTCGTAGATCATCACACCAGCTACATCGATGATGGATCTCTAATATGATATTAGACCGGCTTAATTCTCACTCTTTTTCCTCTCTTAACCATTTAATTAATTGATTTCATATGGGTAGTAAACACTTTTATTGGAAGCGAACAATAAATAATAATAATAAATATATAATAAATTTTAACGTGATTCATCACATTTCAAGTCTACATTCACATTCACGAACACTTAACAAAATATTATTATTCTAACTTTACGGAAAAATTATAAATTCTCTCAAAACATACAATTAATTAAGTCCCCTAATACAATATAATTAAGAAACTATTTTAATTATATTTTTCCCTTCTATAAACATTCAAATTAAATCCTCATATTTATAATAATTTCCTACCTCTCCCTTATTCAAGGGATCCAATGAGACTTTGATGAATATTCACCCGATCACAACATATCATCCCTCCACTCAAAGTCTCACATATTAAAAGATTATTTTCATCACTAACTATGTGAGTAGAAAAAGCAATCTCAAATTTCCCCGTCTTCTCTTTCTCTTTCGTACCCTTTATGCATCGCAAGTCTTCTTTGAATTATGGACATCTTATTTGTGACCAAACTCCTCACAGAATGGCCCTGAACAGTACTCATATCTCTTAGTTGAAATCTTTTACCTTGTTGATCACCATAATTCTTCTTTCCTCGCTCACCACCTTTAGCTACTAGCAACTGATTATAGAGTTTTGATCACCACCCATCATTTCTTGACTCTCCTTCAACTATCTCACCACCTCATCGAGCTGCAATGTACTTCCCTACTAGCATTGACTACAGTAGTGACTTATAAGATTTGGGGAGTGAAGCCAACAAAAGCAATGCTTGCTCTTCATCTTTGATATTCTCCTTTCTTGCATTTATCAGTCTAGATACTAACTTATTAAACCTGTTAATATGGTCAAATACATTACCTCTATCTTCCATCTTCAATGAGTACAGATCCATTTTCATCATCAATCAATTGGTTAAAGTTGTTGACACAAACTTACTTTCCAACAAATCCACAACTTGCTTGGAGAAGTTTCCTTCAACACAGTCACTTTAATTTATGGAGCTAATGCCAATCGAATTGTGCTCACAACCTTTTTCAAGATTGTTCTCCAACCTGAATCTTTCATATCAGTAGCACAATCAAGACCTTGCTGGATCAAATAATCTTGGATTGTGGTGTTTTTCCCTTTTTAAAGCATAATCAAGACCTTGCTAGATCAAATAGTCTTGGATTGTACATTGTCACAAAAGGAAGTCTATCCTCCCATCAAACAAAGGAATATCTAACCTCAAAGTAGTCATTGTAAAATATAATACTAAATTTAATGTGGTTCGACATACTACAAGCTTACATCTACAAACACTCAACAAAATATTACTACTCAACTTGTAATTTTTTACGAAAAAATTACAAACTTTCTCAAAACATACAATTAATTAAGTCCTCAATATACCTAGGAAACTATTTTAATTGTACTTTTTTCTTCTGTAAATATTCAAACTAAATTCTCGAATAGTTTCCTATCCCTTATTTAAACTACCCAATGTGAGACTTTGATGAATACTCACTCAACCACAACAATGATTACACCTTTTCTTTAATTTTTTATTTCTTGTTTCAACAATTCTTGAGGATGGAACTATTATAAATGAAATTTGATATTATAAAAACAAGAAAAGAACAAACATAATAAAAAAGAAAAAAAATCCGTTAATAATATATGGAAAAACTTTAAAAAATACAAGTCATAATAAGATAGAAAGTTTAAATTACCTTAAACTAATAAATATATAATAATCTATATAATATTCTAACATCCCCTCAAACTCACGATGCATTAGCATAAAGTATCGTCAATCAAAATATGAAAATGTTTAATAGAGTGAGATTTTATAAACAAATCAATGATTTGCATAGTCAAAGAAATGAAAGGTAATGTAATAATTTCTTGTTGAAGATGATGACGAGTGCAATGACAATCAATTTCAATATGTTTCATGTGTTCATGAAAGATCGAATTATGAGAAATTTGAATAGAACTCTTGTTGTCATAATGCATAGGAGTTGGTTCATAAAGAGAAACACCCATGTAAAAAAAATCAATGTAACCAAACAACTTCAGCAGTGGTTAGAAGTATGGCATGATATTAAGTTTTAGTAGAAGAATGAGAAACAATATCTTGTTTCTTACTCTTCCAAGAGATAAGAGAGTATCCTAGAAAAATGAGAAAACCTGTAGTAGACTTACAATCAATAAGGTCACCAGCCCACTTAGCATTAGAATAAACATGTAATTCCAAGGAAGATGATGAGGGAAATAGAAAACTCTATAACTGAGTACCACAAAGATATCAAAGAATGCGGAGAACAGCTGCCCAATGTATTGTAGTAGGAGAAACAACAAACTGACTCATAACATGCACAACATAAGTAATATCAAGATGAGTAATTGTTAGATATACTGGATTGTCAATGATAGTACGATACATAGTGGGATCAAGTAGAGGAACACTATTAAAAGGAGTATATTTCACATTGAGCTCAATACGGGTGTTAGATGTATGAGTATCAGAACGACGAGCCTATTCTAAAATAACACCAATATACTTAAATTAACAAAGAAGATAGCCTCTAGGAGAATATGCAACTTCAATGCCCAAGAAATAACAAAGAGGTCTCAAATCCTTCATTTCAAATTATTTTGTCAACTGTAATTTTAACTCTACAATTTCATCCACATCATCTCTAGTAATTATCATATCATCAACATATAAGAAGAGAATAATATGACCATGAGAAGTAGTCTCTAGAAACAAAGCAGAATCATAATCACTAGAATACAAAATTCAAGAGAAGTAATAACTATGAAGAACTTTTCAAACCAAGCTCGATGAACTTGCTTGAGACCATAAAGAGCCTTTCTTAATATACACACCTCCCTTGAATTATGAGAAACACTTGGAGGAGGTATCATGTATACTTCCTCTCTCAGATCACCAAAGTATTTTTAACATCCATCTAAAAATATTCCATTAATGAACAAATGCAACAACAATAAGAGTGTGAATGATAATAATATTAGCAATTAGGGCAAAAGTTTCTACATAATTCAAACGATATTCTTGAGAGAATCCTTTAGCAACTAAACAAGCTTTATAACACTCAATACACCCATTTGACTTTTTTTTAATCTTGTAGACCCATCGAGCGCTAATAGCTTATTTACCTAGAGAAAGAGATACCAAGTCCCAAGTAGCTATCTTATATAAAGAAGAAAGTTCCTCTTGCATAGCCTATTATCAAAGTGGATCAAGGACAACCTCTTGATAGGAAGACAGTTCAAAAAAATTATGAATTGTAGTTAAGAAAGAAACAAAAAAAAAAGAAGAATAAAAAGTTGGTGATTGAGTGGACTTGCAAACACATGAAGGATAATAAGGAGGTGGAGGATCTACAACCATAGGAGGTGTGTTTTGGAAGTTGTGAGGATATCTTGAGATGTAGCAGTACAAGTATCATTCCTACAATTCTCAATTTCAATATTATTTATAGCATCATTATCATCTTTGGGAAAGGGATCAATACAAATGAGATAAAACCCAACAATAGCAAGTATAATCATCAATAAATAAAACATAATAATGAAATCCACCTTTGGTAGGAATCAGTTATGGACCTCATACATAAGATTGAATCAAGTTAAAATGTGCATGAGAGGTAGAAACACTTTTGATAAAAGGTAAAGTAGTAAATTTAGAAAGTTTAAAACCACAACAATCAGAAACATCTCTAGTTTGTAAATTTGTCCAAAAATCTTGTGGAGAATAAGTAGTTTAACTTAGAAGAAGAAACATGTCCAAGGCGAGAATGCCATAAATAAAAATTAGATGATATTGAATTCAAATTAAAAGATGATAAATCAACATTGGAAGCACAGTTTGAATTTTCAACTCATCCATGATGTAAGTCCCCCTTGTCTACTGTCTGTCCCAATCACTCTCCCAAATTGAGGATCTTGTACATAATAATTAGTAGAAAAAAATAAAGCTGAGTAATCAGGTTCACATAATTGACCAACAAAGAGAAGATTTAAAGTAAGATTAGGAATATAGTAAATATCCAAGAGGGACAAAATAGATGTTGAGACAGATCTAATACCTTCTAATGACATTGAGGAGTCATCAACCATCATAACAAATATAATTGGGGCAAAATTTAAAAATATAAAAGACTTTAGGATCATATGACATATGATGTGAGACACTAGAATCAAGAATCCATACCTGAAGAGTTCAAAGAAGACAAATCTTTTAAAGATGAGGCAAACATGACATGTGACTTAGTAGTAAGAAATTTTTGAAATTTTTCTACAAAAATAACTACTTGAGAAGTGATATCAAAAGTGGATGAATGCTCAATGGGAAAAGTAACAACATGTGAAGACAAACTTTTAGAATATTTCAGATTTGATTGATTGGAAGAAGATCATCGTGGAGGTATTTATTGAGACTTCAATAATTTTGGACATCTTACTTTTTTAATTACCCTTTTCTTTACAATAACTACATTCATCATGACTAACCTTTCCTTTAAATTTACCCTTATCAAATGGAGCAACAAAGATTGATGAAGGAGTTGAGAGAATTCCTTTATAAAAAAATATCATCTTGTTTACCAACCATATTTAATTGCATAGCAAAATTACAAGGATCAACAAACCAAAAATAATATAACCAAAATAAATTACCAAATTATCACATCAAATTGCACAACAAAATAATGTTATTATATTACCTTATAATAACTTTAATCACAACCTAACTTTAGATATCACGATAACATAAAAAAAAAGAGAGAGAAGAGACATGGAAAAGAGAAAAAAAGAAACAAAATTTCTGATAATAACATATGGACCTAAAAGATACAAGTCATAACAAGGATATAAAAAAAAAATATCAATAGTATAAAGACTAAATTATCCTTCAGTAATAAATATATAATATTCTATATAATATTCTAACAATTGACAACACTATGAATTCTACGAGTCTTTCCTATCTCCATCCAAGAGAAAATCCTGGAATGATTTTTGTCAGTCCACAACTTAATGTCACAAATTATAATTCGTGGAGTAAAGCAATAAAACAGACATTATTCACGAAAAGCAAATATAAGTTTGTTGGTGAAATTATTTTTTAGCTCGATTAGAACATTGTTCTTTATGATGCATGGGAAAGATGTAATGTTATGATAATCTCATGGATCACACAAGCAATGAAGGATCAAATTGCACAAAGCATTGTACACATTGAAAATACAAAATATCTCTAGAATGTTCTAAGAGAAAGATTTTCGAAGGGAGATCATTTTAAAATCTCCGATTTGCTTCAAGAATTTCACTCAATTTGTCAAAGGGAAAGAAATGTCTCAAAATACTTCACTGATTTGAAAATTGTATGGGAAGAATTTGATTCTTTGAGGTCGAATCTTTCTTGTACATGTGAAATAAAATGCAAATGTGACTTAATAAAAACCATCATCAAAATACAAAGAGTTTGAGAACATGATGTGTTTCTTGAAGGAACTCAATGACATCTACACTACAGTTAATCCTCAAATCTTAATAATGATGAAACCTCTACCCAATATCAATTGTGTTTTTTCCTTAGTCATTCAACAAGAAAGACAATCGGGAGTAATCTGCTTGAAAATAAGACCTTCGTCAATGATAATTCTCAAACAAATTGGAAACAACAAGAAAAGTAAAACAATAGCAACTAGAAATTTCTAAGAAGAGGAAGAAGTCAGAATCAAGGCAAATAATGTAGTTACTGTTACAAGATTAATCACACTACTAAAGAATGTTATTCAAAACATGGTTTCCCTCCTTGGTATGATAAACAAAGGAATGATCATACTATCAACAATTTCATTTTTGGGAAATCTACACATGATATTGAAAACAAGAATGAAGAAATCTCTCTAAATAATGTACAAGAGAAAAAAAAAATATATTCAATTCACATAGGATCAAATACAACAGATTCTGAAATTACATCAAGATTCAAAGCTTGACTCTAATCACAAGATCAATAATCTCATTGGTGAGTCATCTTCTAAACTAGCTGAAGAAGGTAAATATACTCTAAATTCTTGGATTCTTGATATAGACACCACTGATCATGTGACTAATAATACTTCTCAGTTTATTAGCTTTCATAAAATTACATTTGTATTAGCTAAATTGCCTAATGACACTAATTTCTACTAATCATGTTGGGACAATAAGTTTTTTAAATTTCTTTACGATATACAATGTTCTTTATATACCAGAATTTTCCTGCAATCTTATATCCGTTCAATGTTTAATCGAATCCATAAACTATAAACTAGTCTTTTCTCATATGCATTATTAGATACATGATACAATTTCAACGATGATTGAAAAAGCTAAGCTTGTTAATGGAATGTATTATTATCTCCAAGTTTTTTATAAAATTCGAATTAATGTTGTTGTTGTAAGCAATTATGAAGAACAACATTGACATTAATCTCTAGCATCACAGACTCGAGCATCCATCAAATAAAATCCTACAACGTATGAGTGATATGTTCTCTCATATACATTATAATAAAACTAGAATATGTGAACCTTACCATTATGCTAAATAGCACAAATTGTCTTTTACCTATAGTGTACTAGAACTTCATAGGTTTTTTAATTAATTTACACAAACATATGGTGACCTTCTAGTAAGACATCTATTCATGGACATAGGTATTTTCTCACTATTGTAGATTATTATAGTAGATACACTTGGACATTTCTAATGAAAAACAAATCTAAAACCAGGATTGCCTTGGATAATTTCATCACACTCAGGCATAATCAATTTAATATTAAGATTAAGACCATCAAATGTAACAATGATCAAGAATTTGCATATTAAGATTAAGATAATTCATCAAACAACATGCATTGAAACACCTCAGCAAAACTCAATAGTTGCAAGAAAATATCAACATATTTTCATTATTACTTGTAGTTTATTATTTCAATCGAATGTGCCATCTATTTTCTGGTCTTACATTGTTTCTCATGTTGTGCATCTCATAAATAAAATACCATTTATTGTCACAAACAACAAAACACCATATGAACTTGTTTTCAAAACATGAACCAAATTTTCTTAACATAAATGTCTTTTGTTCTATTTGTTTTTTATGTAGGCCCCTTTTATGGATTATGGTTTGAGTTGATGATTAGATTGATTTTAAAGGAAAACCCCAAAGAAAATCCCCACTGAACATTAAGATAATATGATGTTATCTAAATGTGAAGGTTCATTTCAAATGGGATTCAAGAGGAGGAAAAGGAAATATGATATTGGGACAATTAATCAAACACATGGTAGGCAAATGGAAATAAAAATCAACATAACATAGACTAAGTGGAAAGAGGATAAGAACCAAATGAAGTGAAATGGCAATGGATGAGTCACGCCACTTAGGTGGTGGATACCCAAGATAAGTGGTGGTGCCGCCACTTGAATCACACTCAAGATAAGGCTAAGAGAGGGTGAGGAACACTCACAACACAAGCTGAAAATTTCTCACAATATTTCTATCATTCCAAAAGTCCCCTTACAAGGTGAATATGAGCCTTATTTATAGGCTTGGATGGCCCCCAAATTACAATCAAATGCAGCTGAAATTACATGTAAATTAACCCTAAAGAATGGTCTAGAAACTAGGTTTACACCTTCCTAAAGGGCCAAAGATTGGGCTGCTGCAAAGGGGTGCTAAAAGCACTTCAAAATGGGCTTGATGGTCCCAAAAAGGTGCAAAAAACGTGGCAGCACTTAAGAAGAGAAGGGGGGTGCGCCCCTCAAAGTATTTGGTGGCTCCAAAGCCCAAAATGTGATGGGGGTGAGCTTATTCAAGGTGTGGTGCCTTTAGAAAGTCCTACAAAACAAAGAAAAATAAGCCCAATTAAAATTAAGCTTAATAAGAAATTAAACCAACATTAGAAATTAAACTAAGAAATATAAGGAATACTCAATAAAAGATTAAATGTAAAGAGAATGTAGTGTCTTGATTATGCATTTTGTTTGGAATTTTCTCAAAACAACAAGCATATTTGTTTTTAGTTTTTAGGCCTTCATCAGTTTTGCTTCCACTATTGAACAAAAACAGAACTACACTCGATTCACGAGTAAGAAAATGTATTTTTACTAGTTTCAAAGTTTAAACAAAATGTTACATAATGATAGATATTGTAATTAGAGAGATATTTGTTTCTAGGAATGTATTTTTTTTATGAACACATCTTTCCTTTTTAAAATAAATCTAACAATAAAATGGAGGAAGAGCTACAACATAATGTTTTTAATCATTTGATTGAAACACCGATTCAATTTAATACAAATGATAATCAAACTAGAAATCAAGAAAATCATATACAAGAAGTTATCAATAATCCCAGAAGATCCATGAGAAGTAGACGCTCTCCAACATTCTTGAAGGATTATCATCATGACATCAACAACTCTATCAGTACCAAGGATGTCACCAAATAGTAAGAGTTTTTATCACATGTCTTTTTTTCTTAATTATAAAAATCTCTCCATAAAGTAGCTACATTTTACTTTGGTCATCTCCACAATGAGGAACCAGAAAATTTATACAGGATGTAAAAGTTTTAGAATTAAGCAAAACTTGGATCATCACTGATCTACCTCAAGGTAAGAAACCAATTGGATGTAAATGAGTATATAAAATCAAATACAAATCAAATGAAAGCATAGAATGATACAAGGTACGATTAGTAGCCAAAAGATACACACAATAAGAAAGTATTGATTATCTCGATACTTTTTCTCCTTTTGCCAAGTTAAGCATTGTGTGATTACTGTTAGTCATTATTGTAACCCAAAATTGGCATCTACATCAACTAGATGTCAACAATGTTTTCATGAATTAAATGAAGAAGTTTACATGGTCCTTCCACCTAGAATAACAACAAAGAAGCCAAATAAATGTGTAAATTGTTAGAATCCTTATGCAGGTTAGACTAAGCTAGTTGAAAATGGTTTTCTAAACTCTCCTCATCACTTAAAGTTGTTAGTTTTACTCAATCAACTTTTGATCATTCTCTTTTTATTAAGAAAATTGATAATTTGTTTACAACATTATTTTTGTACGTAGATGACATCATATTAGCAAGAAACTTTTTTACTCTAACATTCAATCGATAACAAGATTTCTTGATGAAGCTTTTAAGGTTAAAGATCAGGGAGAATTAAGTTCTTTCTGGACTTTGAAGTTGCACAATCTCATGAAGGTATACATATTCACTATAGAAAGTATGTTCTTGATATGTTAGCTGATTTAAGATTACTTGCTGTCAAACCTTGTTCCACTGCCAAAGCAAATGATATAAAATCTTTGTTTGAACAAGGAATTGTTATGGATGATATTGTTGTTTATCAACGCCTCATAAAAAACTTATCTATTTAACCAATACAATGCTGTATATTACTTTTGTTGTTCAGTTTCTAAGTCAATTCATGCAAGCTCCTATGGTTCGACACTATAAAGTAGCACAACATGTATTAAGGTATATTAAAAATGCACTTCTTCAAGGATTATTTTTGCCAAAGAACTCTAAAATGAAACTAAATGCTTTTAGTGATTCAGACTACACGACATGTCCTAACACTAGGTGTTCCACTATTCGATATTATATTTTTCTTGGTTCTTCGCTTATATGCTAGAAATCAAAAACTACTATTTCATTATCTTCATTCGAAAATGAATATAGATTTCTCGCAGCCACTACATGTGAAATCCAATGGCTAAGTTATCTATTATAAGATCTCAATATCCAACTTTCCTCTCCTATGACACTATATTGTGATAGTTAATTTTCTAGGCTCATTGCTTTAAATCAAACATTTCATGAGAGAAAAAAACATGTTGATATCGACTGTCATGTTGTCCAAGAAAAATTCAAGGAAAATTTGTTCCAATTGCTTCCTATCTCCTCAAAACAACAATTGGCCGATGTACTCCCCAAGCCTATAGATTATAGTGTCTTTAATCACATTATTTCCAAGCTCGGTGTTCTCAATATACACAACACAGCTTGAGGGGGGATGTTGCGATACTGGGTTCTGCTTCTTATATTTACACTAACAGATTTAATGTGTTTTTAGTTAGTTTTTTGTTTCTTCCTTCATAACTTTGTATATGTATGTGATTGTATCACCAAGATGAATAAGATTTGCTCATGCTTATTTACGTTTCCAAGTTTTTATGTTTCCTCATGTTTCATGTTACTATAGCATTGTTGCACCAACTACATGCATGACGAATCTCCAATAAGCATCATGGTCAAGGTTTCAATGTTTGGCCATCTAGTATGGGTCATGGTTAGGGTTTGAGTTTGAGCATTTGAAGGTGTAATAAGTGGAATTAGGGGCTTGTTAGCGAAGTTAGTTTCTTTATTATTTTGAGAAAGTACAATTGTATGTATTGGAAATCAAGAGTTTATAAAGGATGGTTTATGGAGATGTTGCACTGATTTTAGAAAACTAAATGTTTTGACGATAAAAATCAAATTTCCTATGCCTTTGATAGAGGATTTATTGGATGATTTAAATGGAGTATGATATTTCTCCAAATTAGATCTAAGAAGTGGCTATAACCAAGTAAGAATGACAGAGGAAAATATTCATAAACAGCCTTTAGAACTCATAGTGGATACTACAAATGGGTGGTCTTACCTTTTGGATAGAGCAATGCACTAGCCACATTCCAAAATTTGATGAATGATATCTTCAAGAAGCATTTCAAGAAGTTCATTTTGGCTTTTTTTGTGATATTTTAGTCTACACAAAGACATGGTCAAATGATATTTGATGCTTGCGTACCACCCTCCAAATCTTATAAGAACACAACTTGGTTCTCAACTACAAAAAGTTGTAGCTTTGGAAAAATAAAAATAGATTACTTGGGCCATTTGATCTCCTCTAAAGGTGTGCATCCAAAACTAAGTAAGATTCATGTTATTCAACACTGAATAAGACCTATGACAATCAAGGAATTATGAGGCTTTTTGGGCCTATCAAGCTATTATAGAAGATTTATACACAATTATGTAAAGATTGCTCAACTGCTAACAAAATTATTACAAAAATACACTGAGTTTAGATAAAATGAAGAGATAGAAACAACAATTGCTTGGTTAAAAGAAGCTTTAACATCATCTCATGTATTGGCATTACTAAAGTTTGGTCAACCTTTCACAATAGAAACATATGCTTCAAGAGTGGGCATTAGTGTCGTGCTCCTTCAAAAAGGTCATCTAATAACTTATATCAGCAAACCCATGGGTCCAAAGTATAACTACTTTTAACTTATGAGAAAGAGTTTTACGTTATACTACTTGCGATGAAGAAATGACAACATTATTTCCTTAGACAACATTCTATAATAAAAAACAATCAAAAAGAACTAAAACACCTACTTAAGTAACCTCCAACAACATTGATGCATAAATGGGGACTAGAAAAACTTATGGGTCTAGATTTCAACATTGAATATAAGAAAGGAAAAGGAAATGTGGTTGTTGATGCACTATTAAGATAAGAACAAGGAGGTAGTTTGGCTGCAATCTTCCACATTACATCTCAATTGCTAATGTAGGCCAAAGACTCATGAAGAACAGATCCAAAATTGTAGAAGATAGTAGATAAAGTAAGGTTGCATCAAGGATCATACAAGCACTACAATTATAAGAAGAAAAGGTAAAGTGGTAGTTAGGGCACATCAGAACATAAAAAGAAGAATACTACATCATTTCCATAACACTGTGATGGGTAGAAATTCAGGAGATGACTTAACTTATAGAAGAATTAAAGATCAATTTTATTAGAAAGGATTGTAGAAAGAAATCAAAGAATGGGTACAGAAATGTATAACTCTTTAGAAAAACAAGCCTTTATTACAAATGCCTACAAGGTTACTTCAACCACTTTCTATTCCGGATAGAGCTTGGAAATCCATTTCAATGAATTTTATTGTTGATCTTCCTAAGTCTAATGGCATGACAATTATCATTGTTGTTTTTGATAGATTCACAAAGTATGCTCATTCACACCATTAGCCCATCCCTTTAGAGCAACTAAAGTAAGTGAAGTATTTCTAGATACCATTTTTAAATTGCATGGTTGGCGATCTATGATAATTTTTTATTGAGATAGCATTTTTATGAGTGCATTTTGGAATAAGTTGAAGAAGAAACATGAGGTTAAGTTGTTAAGATCCACTACTTTCTACCCTCAAACAGATAGGAAAACTAAAGCTCTAAAGAAAACCTTAGAGGGATATTTAAGATGTGTAACTAGTGACCTACCAAAGAAGTGGATAGAGATTGTGGTTGGAAAACACTTTTTGAGAAAGTTAGCATTTTTTGTGAAAAATAAGAAATTGAAATTTCAGATATGGGTGTTTCTTTCTCAGACATAATTCGATCTCGTCGTAGAAAGGATGTTGTCACAGTTGAGCATCACTATCATGTTGACATATTTACTACTATAACAAATTATCAGTTGAAAGAGTTGAATAATAAATTCAATGAACATACAACCAAGCTTCTCATATTGAGCACTATTTTAGATCCTAAAGATGGTTACAAAAAAAATTAATACTCCTAACATTTGTAAGCTATTAGAGAAATTCTATTCTTTAGATTTTTTTTAGCAAGAGAAAATTCAAGTGACATGTGAATTACAACATTATGAATTTGAGGTGCTTACCATAATTTTAGAATTTGTCTACTATTGTTGAGTTATGTCAAAAATTAATCGATACTAGAAAATCATATATATATCCTTTAATTGATAGATTAATTCGACTCATTTTGATTCTTCCTGTATCTACGGCAACAACAAAATGTGTATTTTCTATTATGAAGATTATTAAAACAAGACTTTGGAATAGGATGAAAGATGATTTTCTTACTTATTGCATGTTTGTTTACATTGAAAAAGAGATTGTTGCAAAGTCCAATACAGATGTGATAATTGATGATTTTTATAATATGAAATATCGTCGAGTACCATTAAAAAATTAAATGTACTAGGTATATATTTGACTTTATATATACAATTATTTATGTTGATTTTAAATATATGTAAATGATTTATAATTTATTAACGATTTTATTTATTATATTTATTTTTACATAATAATTAATTTTAATGTATATATATATATATATATTAATTAGTCTGGTCTCCCTCATATAAAATTTCTAGTTCTACGCCGACAAGGTAAGTTAACTCTCAAAAAAATAACATTTAATTCATCTAGTTAAACTATTATAGACTTACTTAGTCTTACAAACTTATATATGAGTAACCTAATTCATATTTTTCTAATTTTTTTCCATTTTCTTTCCTTCATTTATTCTTTTTCTTCGTATAATTTTATCTTTTTCACATAACCATTTTTTTTTCTACTAGATTTTTTTTCTTATTCAAAAATATTATTATAACTATTGCATCGAGTTCTGTATTTAAAGTTTTTAAAATATAATAAAATAAATTTTAATTAGACTTAAAATTTGTAATTAATATTTTAATTTAAAAATTATGTCTTTTATGTGAGAAAAATCAATAATTGAAATTATTGAAAATGATAAAAAGAAAAGAGATAAAATTAATAATTTGATTATTAAAAATATTTTATTAAAATTTTTGTGGATTAAAAAAAGTAAAGTGTAATAATTATAATAAACTATATTTAATTGGTAAAAAAAATTAAAATTATTTATTTAATTTTATTTCTTTAATTATTATACAAGATGACCTATATAACCTATAAAGGACGAGTCAAAAGATTCAGCCCACAATTTCAGTCCTTCCTTTTTTTGTTTTTTCATGAACAAATAGTAAGATGGATCAAAATGAAACAAACCAACCCATATTATCATTTTAATATATATAACAAGGATAATAGGAAAGTTGGAATAAAGATTTGCTTTCTCTATATAAGCATGCGAGAGAAAATCAATTTATTTTGAAAGTAAGAGTTAAAGACTATATCTTAATTTCATAATCTATTTTAATTACTATTTTCAACGATTAGATTGAAAAAATAAATGGCGAAATTTTTTTAAAAATATTTTAATTGGATGAGGATACACTTAGATGTTTTGGGAGATGAAACTAAAATGAAACTGCTTTCATTGTTAGTATAGAGGTATAATTTAGTTAACTTTCTCTAAATAATAATATAATGAATTTCTTAATTTTCAGCTTTTTATTAAAAAAAAATTATATACAATTACATTTGATTCTTATGACATTTTCTACGTGATTGCACAAAATATTAGCTAGTCTTTTTTTAAATCTTATATAATTTAATTAACCACATATTTAGTTGTTTAAAATTGCGAATTCATGACTTGAATCAAATTTATACATATTGTTAACACAATTATTTTTGTCACATTATTGTACCTTACTTTTAACATGTATGATACATGTTAGTTTTGTTTGCATTATAGTTATTTTGTTCTTGGCTTTGCCAAAATTTGACATTTTACTATTATACCTTACTAAATCAATTCATAACATATCAATCTTTATAAGTTAGCATATTTCAAAAACAAATTCTATTATACCTTTTATTATTTATTGGAAATTAATGTATTCCATCATATTATCGAATATTAACAAAGGTTTGATTATACGTCAAACTTTACTTGAACAATGGGAAGCCCATCCTAGACATAAAGTAAACGAGAGAAGTGTGAACGGTTTCAAATATGATTAATGCTATTGTTAAATTAATATTATATATTATTTTATGTATAAATACAATATTTTTAGGAGTGGACAACATCTTATTTTTCATTTTTATATTCAATTTGGTATTAGAACAAGTTCAATCCCACTTTGTCTTTTTTTTTTTTTATCTACAACCATTCATTGATGTGTTCTTTTGTTGTTCGTCATCTTTGATGCACTATCTACCATCATCATAGTTGTCATTTGATATCCTTTTTCTTAGATAAATATAAGGTTAGGTGTGCCTTATCGAGTGTGCCAACTGCTGGCACATGTGCTCCTAATATCACTTTTCTATGACTGGAATTTAGTTGTGTCATAATTGTTTACCACTATTTATATGATTACTTTTCAATTTTGAGCACCTTTGTTTGTGGGTCAAGGGTCAAGGGTCAAGTTTTATCTTCCTGAGATTTTCGCCTCCCTTCATTATCTTCCAATTTAGTCTCTTATATGGCTTTAGGGAGTTTTGTTCCTTCATTTTCTGCTAGTCCTGCCATTACCATTATAAGTATAAGATTAAACTAGAAGAACTACATGTCTTGGTCTACCTTAGTAGAATTATGGTTTCTCAATTAAGAATATTGTGACCATTTAGAAAATGAAGTCAATTATATTCCTAAAGAAAATAGACTTCAAATGGTAGAAGACTAACTTCCAACTCTAAGTTAATTTTGTGGCAATCAATTGAGTTTGAAGTTTTGAATATTCTTAGAGGCTTCAAATCATGTTCTTTTAAGAGAAAAACACAATAAATCTTTACTAATGATATTCAACGTCTGTTTGATTAAATATGAAGAGTCATCTCTCTCAAATAGACTAACCATAATATGATCTCCTATGTTGCCAAGGTTAGAGCTGTAGTAAAAGAAATAAAAAGATTTTTAGTAGTTGATTCTTCTAAAGATTTCATTAAAAAGCCTAATAAGATATGTATGGTTCTAATTTTGAGAAGTTTATACTCTAATTATGATCATGTATGTGATCAAATTTTAGTTGGCAATCAAATTTCTTCCATGGATGCATTAGTCACTAGACTCCTTTGTGTACTAAACTTGGTGAAGTGTGGAAATTCAACAGAAATTATTGAAACCTCAATTATGATTGCACCTCGTGGAAGAGAAGGAGGTCTGAAGTGCTCAAGGAAGATGTGGAAGTAAAAGTTGATGTCTTCAATGTTCATATCGTTAAAGAATGGGTCATACCTAAAAAAACTGTTATTCCTTGCATGGTTTTCCAAACAAAACTACTCATATGTCTAACCTTTGCAATCTCAAATTTCTAATGACGAGTACCGAGAGTTTTTAAAGTTCAAATTTGAGAAATCCAACCATTAAGTTCAATCTTCCTCTGTCAAGTGTGTCAACAACATGTATTTCTCAATTTTTGGAAAAACATATTCTATTATTTAGGTGTCTTTGATCACATATATGTAACAGTTCTTCATTTTCATTTATTTCTTCTCCCATAATTTCTCACTTTGGTACTATTACAAATGAATCTGAAGTTGCATCTCAAGGAATTGGTCAAATATATTTGTCTCTTTCATTATATCTAAATTGTGTTGTTCATTCATCATTGTCCTTACAATTTAATTTTTATACGTCAATTAAGTCATTCATAAAATTGTTTTGTAACTTTTTATTCTAATTCTTTTGTCATATAGGAGTATGATGAGTTGTCTGATTGGAAAAGGACATGAATCATAAGATCTTTACTACCTAAAGTCAAGTCCATCTATGTCCTGCCTTGCAACTCCAACTCCAAAATTCTTGCATGATTACTTGGGTCACCCAAGTTTTTCAAAATTGAAGTTGATGGTTCCTAATGTTAAACAACATATAACTTATGAATCTTGTCAGTTAAGGAAACATGTTAAGTCTTCCTTTCTTAAGCAGTCTAAAATACGATATAATTTTGTCTTTTCTATCATTCATTATGATATTTGAGGATCAAGTCGTGTTTCGTCTTCTGATTTTATATATTTTGTAACTTTCATTAGTGAATTATCTCAATGTACTTAGGTTTATTTAATGAAAGATAAATATGAACTTTTATCCATATTGATGTCTTTTTTAAATGAAATTAAGAATTAATTTGGAAAGATAATTAAAATCCTTGGAAGTGACAATATTAAAGAGTATTTCTTTATTACATTTTCTTCATTCTTGTCTTCTCAAAGAATTTTACATCAATTCACATATCCTCACACATCTCAACAAAACATATAGTAGAGAGAGAAACAATAAACATCTCATTGAAACTAAATACTCTAATGTTGAAGATTAATTGTTAACACCCAATTTCGTCCGAAACATTAAAAATTATATTATAAATATTAAAAAAATAAAAAAAATAAAGAAAAATGAGAATAATAATTTTTTATTTACTTATCTATTTATTTTTTAAGAATACTAAAATTAAAATATAGGATAATGATTTATTTAAATTAAAAAAATTATAAAATTAAAAATCATTAAAAATTCAATAGGGATAAAATAAAAATTTAAGAAAAAAATTATATTTTAAATAAAATATTATTACTTGATTTAGTGTTGAACTTGTTACTTATGAACTTGTTTGGATTAAACAATTCTTTTAAGAGTTGAAATTTTGTAAAAATAAGTGATAAAGTTGTATTGTGACAATTAGATAACTTTAGACATCGTTACAAATCTAATTTTTTATAAGAAAATCAAATATATTAAAATTAATTGTGATTTTATTAAATATAAATTATTATTTGAAAATTTTATTATTGAGTTTGTAAAATTTTAATCAATTTATAAATATTTTGACTAAAATTTTACGAGATGTAAGAATGAATTTATATATTCTAAAATTGAAATATATAATCTATATACTCCAACTTAAAGAATAATATTAAAATAATATTATATTTTATCTTGTATATGAATTTTTACTCCCCCTCTTAGTTTTTACTTTTCAATGTATAAATCATTTTTAGTGACGTGAACAACACGTAATTTTCCATTTTTATATTCAAGTTTTATAAAATAGTGACATATCTAATTCTAACACCTACAAATATGGTACATTTAGAGTATTATAGGTAATTTATTTTATGAATTTTTAGAAAAAAAATAGCAAATAAAATATAAAATATAATTTTTCATAAATTAAAATTACTTGTACATATTAAAAATAAAAAAATTTAAAAAATATATGAAAAAAATTCTATAAATTAATTTATGCATAAGATAATCTCAATTTATAAAAAATAATAATTTTAATCAATCTTTTTATTTTTTTTTTCTTTAAAAAGTGTTTGTGTAGAAGTAATTCAAACATGAAATTGGTAGATAACTAGATCTCTCAAGAATGTTAACAACTGATCCATGTATATTGAAAATAAATTATTAGGAAAGACAAAATCCAGTTAATTTAATCTCAAAGAAATCAGTATCTAACTATTTGTAGAGAATATTTATGATGCAAATCCAAAAAAAAAAAAAATTAAGTTTAATTTTAAGTTTCCAAATTCATATGATGTTTTGCTCTTTTCACCTTGACATTGGTCAATCAATACAATAAACTGAACAGGCTTCCTTCAATTATACAATCAAGGTTCTTGTTTACTTTGTCTTCACTTCTAATATAAACTAATTACTTATTTTTCTTTCATTTTCAATGTTTAAAACTTATAATAAGTATAAATGAAAATGATAAAATAAAATAAAGTAGTATTTTCGTAATTACATCTTGCATCAGAGAGGTGGTTGGCATTTCCATTTTATTTATGTTGTCTAAAACAAATACACTCTGAAATGTAAGTAAAATAAAATGATTGAAGATTGTACATATCTTGAAGTGAAGTACCAAAAACAGATATGATCGCTATCTGTACATAGTACATATCTTGCAAACTAAGGGAAGATTTAATCATCCACCAAAGACAGGTTAACGTAGCATTGGCTTTGGTCAGTCACAAAGATACCGAAATACAAGACATCTTCACAACCTTCTTCATTACAGCTTAGTTTGCAGCAGCAATACCTGCCTCCATCACAAGCTGCTCAGACAAAGCTGAGAGTCGAGCCACTTCTGCTTTAACCTCAGAGAAACAGTCAAATTTATTGGTATCTGTGATCGAATTAGGGTTTTCGTCATTACATTGCACAACACTGATATAGTTATCAGCTTCAACACTCAGGACAGCCTTATTCAGAAATTCTCGACTCATTTCAGCAAGTTTATGCAGTGCATCGGTGGCAGCTTCAACTTCAAGCTGAGCTGCCTCAAGCTGAAGTTTCTCAATAGCCAAATCTCCTAAGCTTGTCTCACCAATTCTCTCCTGTGCCAAAGCATACATCCTTTTAAGATCATGAGAATCTTCTGTCACCTCTTCCCTTACTTTTTTCAACTCTTCCTCTTTCGCATCCAATCTTGCAAGAGTCATTTTCAGCTCCTCATCTTTTATTGTTAGAGCCCTCTGAGCAGCAAGAACCTCCATCTCCTTTTCTTTTAAGTTTTCCTTGGCCAACTCAAGCTCATGCTCAAGTCTCTTTTGTTGCCGTCTCATTTCTTTAGCAGGTTCCTCCGATAGTTGCTCAAGTAGTTGATTACCCATTCCATCTAGTAGTGGTCTCGGTGAGTTGGTGTCTTCATCCTTAATGGAAGCAACCAGTTTGTTTGTGAGATCTAAAATTCTTTCTACCACTGTTTCAGCTTCGAAAGCCTTCTGGTTTGTATTATTCAACTTGCTCTGAATTATCTGCACATGCTCGTCTTTCTCCCTTAGCATATTGGTTGCTTCGATAAGCTGGGCTTCTTTACTGTTCATAAGCATCTTAAGATCAGAGATTTCCTGATTTACTTCTACCAGCATCTTTCTAGCATTGGAAAGCTCCAAGTCTTTCTCCTCCAAGATACCCTGTAGGGAATCTTTCTCAGATTTCAAACGCTGGATCTCTAGCTTAGCATCAACGAGCTCTGACTCTTTGACCTGAAGAACGGCACTTGTTTCTGTAAATTCAGCACTTTTTTTCTCCAGTTCCTCTTTAAGAAAATCCATTTCTGTGAGTGCCTGTGCTAAAGAAGTTCTCTCTTTCTTCAGCTCCTCCTCTAAATCACTAATAAGCTCCTTTTCCATCTTCAGATCCCGTTCAAGTTCTTTGTTATGAGCTTCGGCAACCCTGAGTTTTGATCTTTCACTCTCCACTTCTATCTGTGCATCCTTTAAATTTTTCATGTATGACATGACACTTGCCCTCTGCTCTGAAAGCTCAAACAGCTGCTGTTCCAGCAACCGCTCTTGCTCTTCCATTTTGCTTCTAGATGAAGCCAACGCTTGCTGAGACGAAACCAATTCAGACCTCACATCATTGAGAAGCTTCTTCACCCTTCTGAAATCCTCCATAGTCTCACTACTCTCCTCGGCATGCCTCGCAGCATCCTCTCCGAGCCTCTTAAGCTCCTCCTGCGCCAACAACCAATCCATCGCCTGCTTCTCCAAATTCGCCTCAGTAACCTTCAGCTTCTCCCTCTCAACCTCCCTCTGAACCAGAAAGGTCTCAATCTTCTCCTCTTTCTCTCGAACAGCCTTCTTCAGCTCCTCAAGCTCAGCCCCTTGTTTCTTCATAACCTCATTTGCTTCATCCAGAAGCTTCCCTTTTTCCCTAAGCTCAGAGTCAAGAACCGCAGCCTCCTGACTCCTCACCTCCAATTCAACCCTCATTTTCTCCACTTCCCCCTCCTTCAACCTCAGAGCATACCGTACCGCATCAATCTCGTGATCCCGATCTCTAACCCTAAGCTTCAGCTCCTCAACCTGGCTCGCCTGAGCAACCAATTTAACAGTAGTCTCCTTCAACTCCTCCTGGAGCTTCTCATACCTAACCTTAGCAGCCTCAATCTCACTCTCTTGCCGCTCCAACTCCTCCTTCGTGTGTTTCAACTTACTATTCTCCAACAACACCGTCCTCTCCGCTTCCATCAAGTGATCCTCCTTCTTCTTCAGCGCCGTCAGCGCCGCCTCGAGATCCGATTCCAGAGTCCGAAGATCCGGTATCTCGCCGCTGAACCGGCTCTGCGTCTGGTCGAACAACCTCTCGAACAAAACCCTAGCAGACTCCGCCGCTCCATAATCGTTCACGTTAGGCCTATTATCGTTCAACACCGACCTAACACTAACACTGTTCCGTAAACGGCGACATCTCCTTCCGCCGTCCGAATCGAAACCTAATCGGATACTACGACGCCTCCTATTGAACCTAACAGAGCAAAACAACTACACAACAAAACCGTTCAACGTCACGTTCAAATTATTATAGTTATTAATTTGCAGCGTTTGAAATTCTTATCATCGAACACTTTATTTTAGCAAAATCAAAAGAATTAACAAAAAGAACGAAGCCAATTGAGAGAGAGGAACCTGTGAGTGAGATGGAGAAGAGGTAGGGCGAAGTGAAACGGAGAAAGCCATGGATGTAGCTATGAGCGATGCATTGCAGTTAATCGCCAATTAAAGGTTTTGCCATCAACAATCTCGCGCACGCGTTCGTAGAAGCTGCTGAGACGAACATGATTTCGCGGTTTTACAGCGAAGAATGAACAGAGAGAGAAAGTGAAGGGTTATTTATTAATGGAGAAAAATGATTGGGTCTGAGGGAAAAGTGTTAAGGTAACGAGCAAATGGAAGAAGAAGAGCAGGAAAGGTTTTCTGAGATAATAAATGCCAAAGTTACTCACAGCTGTGCTCAGACTCAGGGAATCAGATAAAGAGAGAAACGAGAAGCTTAACGTGTCCCTCGCGGACACGGAAATGATTCCCTCTCACGCTTTCACTTGAACCACTAATAAGCTTGTAAGCCATGAAAAGAACAATAATATATAGACATGGTCCCAATTTTTTGCTTGCCTCCAATTTGTGACCAAATAATATATTTATTTAGATAGAATTATTTAAGTAATTCAAAGAAAAAAAATAAGCACATATTAGTTGTTTTAATAATATTTTCTCATTATTATTCTAAAATAAAAATAATAGAACAAAAAATAAACATTAACTAAATTACTTCAAGAAAAGTATCATGGTAAAAGTTAATTTGTTTATATTAAGAAAAAGTGTATTTCTTTATTGTTTATTAATGAAAATAATGAGCAGTTTGGTTAATCATTTTCTTCGTATCTTATAAAAAAATTCAAACTCAAAAAAAAAAAAAAAAATTCTTCGTGTGTAATTTTTTTGAGTTTTTATTACTGTTCTCTGATAAAAAAAATTAATTTAATTGATTTATTTCATAATTGTAATAAGTTTGAAATAATAAATATATTAAATATACGAAAAAAGATTACAGTTTATAATAAGTTTACTTGATTTGAATAATTTTTTTCTTACATGGAAGATAACTGTAATATGTTGAAAAAAAGAAAGAAAGAGAGAATTGATGTTTTATCTTAATAACTTGAGTAACGAAAAGTTACATCAAACATAAATATAAGATTGAGGTGAAATTTTATTTCTATCCAAGGAATACAATCAAACTCATTATTTATTAAGAAAACCTTAATAAAAATTAATTAAAAATCAGAATACATAACAGAATTATCATATGAATATATTAATAATAATTTTTATTAAAAACTTTTTTTATATTTTAATCAATATTTTAAGGACACATTCATAGTTTTTAGCAATCAGTAAAACCTTCTATAACATTTGGATAATTTTAGATAAAAGGAAATAAAATTATCGACCATTTAATTGAATAGAAGAGTATAATTAAATTAATAAAAAGTATTTTCATCTACTAACTTAAAGTAAGATATTAACAAGAATCCTGGTCAGAACAATTTAGATAATATAACAACTACCACTTCATTTTATTTTATTTTTCAGCTATAAGGATAATAATATAAATAATAATAATAATAAAATAAATAAATAAGGATAAAACTGGTGAATGAAATGTTTTTATCAGGAAAAGGAAGTGTGAGAGAGATAAGAGAACAAATGGGAATGCAGGAAGACTTTGTTTGGATCGAAAATTGGTGGAACTTGTGGGTGTAAACACGTGTACAAGCTTCTACCAATTCATTAATTTTTTTAAGATATGAATATGAATGGATTAGTATTGTTATTATGGTGAAGAAGGAGTATCAATCAAGTTCATAGAAGAAAAAAGAGACATGGACTCCTGGGCCCCTACCACCCGTGAGGTCCATGACCATGTACAATTGTGTGGGTGAGGTTTTATACTAAGTGCTTTTTTGTTAAGGTTTTGAAAAACTATATTTTATGTTATATTAAAATTTTATGGACAAAGCCTTCTCAAAAAATGTAATTGAGAAGAAAGATTTTATTAAATAATTAACTATATATTTTTTAAAATAATTATTAACAAAATTAGTAAATATTCCGTATTAATAATATAACTATGGTAAGGGTCAAACTTATTTTTTTATTGGGTAGATCTTATACTAATTTTCTTAAGAACAGTAAAAAAATTTACTAATTTTATCATTTTTTTCATTATTTTTAGAATTCTTCGTTTTTTAACTCTCTCAAATTCAATCACTCTTTAATATCTTTTTAATTTTTTCCTAAAATTCTCTCAATTTCTTTTTTTTATTTTCAAGATTTTCTACCCAATCCTTATCCATTTGAAAATTCGAATATATCAAGAAAAAATTTACGAAGCAAAGATTAATCCTCTTCAATTAGAATTTTTAATTAAGTAAGTTATAAGTTTTTTTAATTTTATTAGAATATTTTGTTAAATCTTGATTAAGGATCTAACTTTCTTATTCAATTTTAGAAAATTTCAATGTAAACTTAGTAATTTAGACAATTTTATAAATAGGATTTTATAAAACAAGATAAAACAATCAAATTTATCTTGATCTAGGAAAAAAGCCTGGATTAGAAGAGAAGTTAATTAAGTATTTATTGCATTTTAAGTGTTTGATAATTGGATATTAAGAGTTTAAGAGTGTTATTGTGTGAAATGTTGAATTATTAATAAAATATATGTTGTAAAGACTTAATGATTAAACGTGGTATAATTGTGAAATTCATGTATATGATTAGAATTGATTCAAGAAATTGAGTTTTTCATTGTTCTTGATATGAAACACTAAGGACCATTTCTTGAGTGATCAAATTTTATTTGAGCGACAATCCCCAAATGTGCTTTTTACGTAGTTTCCAATTTAGTGACGAAGACTTTGCTTGAACGAAAATTATAGGGTGCTCTTGGGTTTGATTTCGCTTGAACGACGAGCTTTCGCTTAAGTGATGGATTCCATGCTTAAGTGAGATCCCTCTGCTTGAGTGAGAAGATTAGATCAAGAAAGTTACTCTTGGGAAGTGTTTCGCTTTAGCGACAAGTAGTTGCTTAAACGAAAAGCATCTCACTTGAGCGAGAATTTAGGGCTTGAGCAAGGGTGTACTGGACTAAAAAATTTCTATCTGATTTAAATTGAATTTGAAAGAATTTATAATGTGATATGTAGTGAAGTAGGATAAATAATTTATTCTATGATTAAATTGTTGAATTATGTTGTGTAAGATTTGGTGAAGTATGATATGAAAACATTTATATGATGAATAATTGAGATTATATGTATAAATTGTGGTGAAGTTTAATATGATATTTATTTTATGATGATGATGAAAATTATATTTGTGAGTTGTGAATGAATGCATGGAAAATTGTGGAAATTATATGGTACAGTGTCAATGAGTTTTGTAATGGCTATGTGCCAATAAGATGAGAGAGCTATGTGCTTTTGAGACTGAATTGTGTGGCTTGTTACGTATAACTGATTATGTACTATTTGTGTGTGAGACAAATAGTTATTACGAGATACTATTTGGTATAGGTTTAATGTATATATGAAATTCTCGATATCTCTTTTTACGGGGGTATCTAAACTTTAATAGTATTCACTACAACAGAATAACCTTTAGATAGCGGTTTCGCATGGTTTATAATAGCGGTTAAAAATGCTATTAAATGAGGTGCTATGATAGTGTTTGACTTTAAATAGCGGTTAACTAACCGCTATTAAAAAATAAGATATAATAGCGGTTAGTGTGGAACCGCTATTAAAACTATATTTTAGATAGCGGTTCCGCGAACCGCTATCTAAAGTCCCAAGTAAAAAAAAAAAAATTATTTAAAATTTAAAATCCAAATTCTTTTCTGAACTAAAATTTATATGAAAACAAAATTCATAACTTTATATAAGAGATAGTTTTACCTATTGCAAATCAATTCTCTTCTATTGCAGATCAAAAAACAAAAACAATTCTTCATCCATGGCAGCCACATCTCAATCCACAGGATTGAATAATCAGTTTTTGAATACAAGCACTTTTCAGAACAACACAAACGATATTGAAACCGTTCATACAGAAGAATCAATTCCAAACCTTTCTTCTTCATTCATGGACAACAAAGAAGAGCATGATGAAGATCAAAAGTCCATAGGCAACCAGAGGTACTATCCTCTTTTGCTTCTCAATTACTCTTTTTTGGGTCACTCTCTTCGAGTTTGTTATCCAAATTTTACTTTATTCACAAAGGCTCCAGCAAATGGGTCTCTACATGGGTTTAGAGTGCGGGTTTTTCCCTCCTCATCATTTCCATTTTTCTCCCACCAGTCCTTAAATACACCGAGAGAAAACCCTTCACAGGTTTCAACCAAAAAATGTTCTGGTTTTCAATTCTGGTTGGTCTTATGTTAGGGTTTAATAACCTTTTGATTTCTTGGGGAGTGGCATACCTTCCAGTTTCAACCTCAGCACTTCTTTTGTCCACCCAGTTAGTTTTCACTCTTATTCTGTCTAACATAATTGTGAAACAGAAAATAACATTTTCAAACCTCAATTGTGTGATCCTCATCACCATAAGTTCCATCATTCTGGGTTTGGATTCTAGTCATGAGAGGCCAGAAGGGCTTACCAACAGAAACTACTTCATAGGGTTCTCTTGCACCATAGGTGCTGGTTTGTTGTTTTCTTTGTATTTGCCAGTGATGGAGAAGATCTACAAGAGGGTGTACTGCTATCAAATGGTGATGGAAATGCAAATCATAATGGAGATTGCAGCAACTGTATTGGCCACTGCAGGCATGGCCTGGGATAGAGGGTTTTCTGACATGAAAGAGGAGGCTGAAAGGGTTTTCGACAAGGAAACCACAGGTTATTGGGTAACTGTTTTCTCAACTGTCGTGATATGGCAATGTTGCTTTATGGGAACTGCAGGAATGGTGTATAAAGATTCCTTTGGAGGTTTCAAGGCTGTATCAACTGTTTTATGCATTTGGGGCTTCTGCTCCTTCACTCCATCTTCGTATACTTTGCTCAAACGACCGGCTTTTAATAAGATATCATCTCAAATCTTGAATGCTCACGCGAAATACATGCAGAATCAATTAAATTTTCACTAGTCTAGAACTAAAGCTTAATCGGAAACATAAAATAAACCACCAAAATCAAATAAACAGTGGGAGTTTACAAGAAACATTGAAAAAAAGGGGGTTTTGATGCAGATCCACCCTCTGTACCAATAATCCACCGAACAAAGAACTAGATTTCTTATAATGATAAAAAAGCGAAGTAATTGAAAGAAAGAGAGAAGAAAATGACTAACCCGTTATGTGTGAGAGTCCGAATGATGGTGCGAAAGGAAAAGGCGAGAGCAACGAAACAATGGAGGATTTATCAGAGAGTGCAGAGAGAGCGCGAGGTAAAAGAAAGGGGTTTAGGTTTTTAAAGATTAGGACTTTAGATAGCAGTTCAACAAATGACCGCTATCTAAACTACATTTTTTATAGCGGTTAGGCAGAAACCGCTCTTTAAAGTAACTTTTAATAGCGGTTGGGTAGGAATCGCTGTTAAAAGGCAAGACATTAGATAGCGATTACTGAACAACCGCTATTATAGCTTACTTTAGATAGCGGTTCCTACCCAACCGCTATTAAAAGTCACTTTAGAGAGCGGTTAGACACAAACCGCTATGTAATATATATTTTTAAAAGCGGTTTCTCTTAACCGTTATCTAAAGTGTCGTTACAAGAACCTGATTCTATTGTAGTGATTCTAGTCACGTAGATAAGGATATCATGTAGTGAGAATTCGATGAAGGTTTCATCTGCATTTATCATTCAAGTGGGCTAAGCCATTGTGCTGTGATATGTCTGTGGGAATTATCCTGACGTGCAATTGCCTAAATGAGGATAAATTGGTGGTCTTGATGTGAAACAAAACTCTTCAAGGGGTTGTGTTTATGGTCTGGTAACTAGAATGCATGAGTAAGTGTTAGCTCCTAAGATAAGGATTGCATATAAATTTTCAGAAGAGTCTATCTAGTATTTTAGGTGTATATGAAAGAACGAGTGTGATGATTGCGTGTAAATAAAAATTATGTTATGATTAATTGAGTATTTTGAATTCATTTGATTAAATGATTGAGATGATGTGTATGTGAACTTATAAAATGTTATGCTTGTTTCTTTTTACATTATTTTACCCTTACTGTTTTGCGTTTGTAAATTTGTTGACACAATAATGACTGTATCTTAACATGAGAGTAAATAATAGTATAGGTAAAACTAATCCGCTAACCATGATGTGGAGAAGGAATATATTTATATTGTAATTCATATACAAGATTTTGTTATAATAAAAATTTTAAAATTACTGACAATATATGAATATAACCGTATTTACATTTTATATTTCTATTATATTTGAGAATTAGTGGTATTAGATTAATGAATTAGTATTCTTTTATAAATATAAAATAGGTATTTTTAGATTGATTAACATTATAAATAATAAATAACTTTTTTTATATATTTTTGTGTAAAAGAGAATTTATGTTGCATTCCAACATTATTAAAAAGTTAATATTTATATAAGTATAAAATAATATTTTTTATATAAAATTACGATAAAGATAATAAAAAAATAAATTACTGTGATTGGATTAATCTCTCCTACAATTTAATCCGTACAAGATTTTTTTTTAATACTTTTAGTAAAAAAGTTATAAACTTTTACTACTCATTTAAAGATATAATAAAACTAGATAAGATAGATAAGATATACAAAAACAAAATAACACCATAATAAATTTTATATTTTTATTATACGGGTGTTTACAAAACTTTCTATAAGGTTTTCTTTGATGTTTATGTTGTTTCTTTCTAGAGATACCGGTAGCTTTAATAGGTTCTATCTTATATTGAGAACAAAATGTTCCTATTGTTTTTATTAGTTATAGCTTCCTTCCTCATTTTACTTTGTAATTTAAAATCATTACATACTTATATTCCAGTTTCTATAATTATATTATATATTTGACCATACAATAATTGTTGATAAGCTATAGGTTTTCCATAATGATTTTCTATACTCATTCTAACATTTTTTTATCCAAACAATCTAGGTAGTCTTGCGATAAATTTCTCTTTCCAATAATTAGTATTTCCATCTTCTCTTAACGTAATTTTTTATAAAAACATGTCTTTGTACCATCTATAATATGACATTATGGAACAATAAAGATTAATTAATTGATCTGCTATTCTTTCTTTAAACATATTGGGATCTCCTATAAAATTTAGTATTATTGTATATATAAGAGTAGATGCTGTATCTTCTTCTTGAGTTTCTGATTTTTTATTACTAAGTAGAGTTATTCGACCTATTTTTGTAAGTAAATTATCCCATCAACCTTTTAATTGCCCAATAAATCCCTGAACTAAAGCTATTGTTATGGTTCTATCTGAATAATTTTTTGTTTTATGTGCAGTGGCGCCGCCATAGTCATTTGACGCATTGTGAATGAATTTTGAACTAAATCTCTTTCTTCATATTGTACATCAACTAATGAGGGTCTTGGATAGTAATTCTTAAGAGGTGGATGTGTTTTTTATCGTATTTATTGATGATTTATTAACACTAAGATTTTCTAACCTTTTTCGTATGTCTTCTATTTTAATATCATTATTACTTTCAAACCTCATTGATTCTAATTCTTATTTAGGGACATGTGTTACCTTATATATAGGCTTTACTAGGGCTTTCATAATATTTTTAGAGATTTTAGGTTTTTCATTTTGATTTTCTATTCTTGTTAATTGTTTTGTCATAATATCTAAGACAGTATTAGAATAATTTAATTGATTATATACTTTTCTTATATATGTTTTTTCTATAGGCTTGTCTAAATTTTCTTTTTTATCTCCTTATAAAGAACTGACTTTTATTTCTATGTTCTTTGAGAGTTCTATACTTACACTAGTTTGTGGAGGATATTCAAATTCTATTATTTTTTCATCTAATGTTTTTCTACTTACTATTTACTTTTCCTATAGTAGCTAATTCTTTGGTGAATGCATAATATATATTATTATTCTTACAATATTGTGAAAACCAATAAAAAAATAAACATTAATCTCATTTTTATTCATATACTCATAGTATAGTTTTCTAAAATTTATAACTTCTTGTTAAAAAGTTTTAAAATATCATTCTCCTTTTTCATAATTATATTGAACATTAAAGTCTTTTCTTGTCCAATTTTTATCAATTTCAAAAGGTACTTCTCTTGTCAAAGTATGTAAGATTTGTGACATGGTAGGAGAATATTGTGGTGACTTTTGAATTTTCATAATATATTGGTTTTGCTATTATAGGACTATTAATATCAAATCCTTTTAATTTTAAATTTATAGATGATCCATCTATAGAATGTCTCGAAGTTTGTCCTTTAAAAATCATTTGAGGTTCATTTATTTTTACTGATTTTGATCTATTCATTTTTAATATAATTTTGTTCCCTCTTGTATTATTTCTCTAACTTGTGTATTATAATTTTTTGGTTCTTTTATTATTTCTTCTAGTACCCATTCTTCTGGTAGTGATTACTTCACTATGACTTAACCTTTTTGGAATTTGTACAAAGGATTTTCTTAAATTTGCTTCTACTAATATGGTCTCATCTTTAGGTGATGACGTAAGTGCTTTAAAATTATAATTTATTTTGGTAATTTTATAATAAATTCTAAAAATAATTTGTATAGGTCTTAAAGTTTCATCTACAATCTCTTCAGGTAGTTTTATCATTCATTGAAAAATTATGATAACAGTTAAAAAATGCATGCATCATGTAGGTTACTTTCTAATAGGGTGTTAAAAATCCATCCAAACAAAATATAAATATTTTACACAGTTAGGTTTGGTTTAATTTGGAACAGAAAAAAATCTGAACCGATCCAAACAAATTTTAGTGGTTTGGTTTGGATTTGTTTTTACAATTTTTAATTTTTAATTTTTATTAAATGTGAACTTATTTTTATTTTAAAAATTAAAATATAATTATAATAAACATGTTATTTAAAAGTTAAAAAATATTTTAAATAATAAACTATTATACAACATTAGTTTATGAATGATTATAATAGGAAGAAAAATAAAAGATTATAAACCGAGAATAATAATATTATATAAAAATGAGTGTAAGTCAAGTAATTTTAATAATTTGAAAAAATTTTAAAGTTATTATTTCATTACTTAAATTTTTAGTGTTATTAAAAATTGAAATCATATATCACTACAACAGAATCGGGTTTTTGTAACGGTACTTTAGATAACGGTTAAGAGAAACCGCTTTTAAAAATATATATTACATAGCGATTTGTGCCTAACCGCTCTCTAAAGTGACTTTTAATAGCGGTTGGGTAGGAACCGCTATCTAAAGTAAGCTATAATAGCAGTTGTTCAGTAATCGCTATCTAATGTCTTGCCTTTTAACAGCGGTTCCTACCCAACCACCACTATTAAAAGTCACTTTAGAGAGCGGTTTCTGCCTAACCGCTATAAAAAATGTAGTTTAGATAGCGGTCATTTGTTGAACCGCTATCTAAAGTCCTAATCTTTAAAAACCTAAACCCCTTTCTTTTTACCTCTCTCTGCACTGTCTCTACACTCTCTCTGCACTCTCTGATAAATCCTCCATTGTTTCGTTGCTCTCGCCTTTTCCTTTCGCACCATCATTCGGACTCTCACACATAACGGGTTAGTCATTTTCTTCTCTCTTTCTTTCAATTACTTCGCTTTTTTATCATTATAAGAAATCTAGTTCTTTGTTCGGTGGATTATTGGTACAGAGGGTGGATCTGCATCAAAATCCCCTTTTTTTCAATGTTTCTTGTAAACTCCCACTGTTTATTTGATTTTGGTGGTTTATTATATGTTTCCGATTAAGCTTTAGTTCTAGACTAGTGAAAATTTAATTGATTCTGCATGTATTTCGCGTGAGCTGTTGCCTTAGGTTTAAGGATTCAAGATTTGAGATGATATCTTATTAAAAACCGATCGTTTGAGCAAAGTATATGAAGATGGAGTGAAGGAGCAGAAGCTCCAAATGCATAAAACAGTTGATACAGCCTTGAAACCTCCAAAGGAATCTTTATACACCATTCCTGCAGTTCCCATAAAGCAACATTGCCATGTCACGACAGTTGAGAAAACAGTTACCCAATAACCTGTGGTTCCCTTGTCGAAAACCCTTTCAGCCTCCTCTTTCATGTCAGAAAACCCTCTATCCCAGGCCATGCCTGCAGTGGCCAATACAGTTGCTGCAATCTCCATTATGAACTGCATTTCCATCACCATTTGATAGCAGTACACCCTCTTGTAGATCTTCTCCATCACTGGCAAATACAAAGAAAACAACAAACCAGCACCTATGGTGCAAGAGAACCCTATGAAGTAGTTTCTGTTGGTAAGCCCTTCTGGCCTCTCATGACTAGAATCCAAACCCAGAATGATGGAACTTATGGTGATGAGGATCACACAATTGAGGTTTGAAAATGTTATTTTCTGTTTCACAATTATGTTAGACAGAATAAGAGTGAAAACTAACTGGGTGGACAAAAGAAGTGCTGAGGTTGAAACTGGAAGGTATGCCACTCCCCAAGAAATCAAAAGGTTATTAAACCCTAACATAAGACCAACCAGAATTGAAAACCAGAACATTTTTTGGTTGAAACCTGTGAAGGGTTTTCTCTTGGTGTATTTAAGGACTGGTGGGAGAAAAATGGGAATGATGAGGAGGGGAAAACCCGCACTCTGAACCCATGTAGAGACCCATTTGCTGGAGCCTTTGTGAATAAAGTAAAATTTGGATAACAAACTCGAAGAGAGTGACCCAAAAAAGAGTAATTGAGAAGCAAAAGAGGATAGTACCTCTTGTTGCCTGTGGACTTTTGATCTTCATCATGCTCTTCTTTGTTGTCCATGAATGAAGAAGAAAGGTTTGGAATTGATTCTTCTGTATGAACGGTTTCAATATCGTTTGTGCTGTTTTGAAAAGTGTTTGTATTCAGAAACTGATTATTCAATCCTGTGGATTGAGATGTGGCTGCCATGGATGAAGAATTGTTTTTGTTTTTTGATCTGCAATAGAAGAGAATTGATTTGCAATAGGTAGAACTATCTTTTATATAAAGTTATGAACTTTGTTTTCATCTAAATTTTAGTTCAGAAAAGAATTTGGATTTTAAATTTTAAATAATTTTTTTTTTACTCGGAACTTTAGATAGCGGTTCGCGGAACCGCTATCTAAAATATAGTTTTAATAGCGGTTCCACACTAACCGCTATTATATCTTATTTTTTAATAGCGGTTAGTTAACTGCTATCTAAAGTCAAACATTATCATAGCACCTCATTTAATAGCGTTTTTAACCGCTATTATAAACCATGCGAAACTACTATCTAAAGGTTATTCTGTTGTAGTGTATTATTTCAAGATAGAATACTAAAACTTTTATATCTAACTATTTGTTCATCAACAAAATTTGATTTATTTAAAGACCTAGATGAACACTACTATAAAGAAAAATCTCAACTCTGTAAAAATATAAAATATAAAATAAAATTAACCCTGGTAAAAATAAAATTAATTGAAATGAACTTGAATCTCAAATCAAAACAGAGAAATAATAGAACATGTATCCAGTGAATATTGAAATACATAATAAGACAAATAATAAGTATAGAATTAAATGAAAGATAAAACGGGAACAAATAAAAAGGTAAATCAATTTAAGAAAATCATATCACTTGGAATAAAAAGAATGATTTAAATAGAAGCTGAGAATGTGTAATTACAAACTACAATCCGAACCAAACTGCGCGGTTTTAGGAAAGAAAAAATTCAAAGTGATCCAAAAATTTGTGGTTGTAATCGGTTTTCGGTTATTTTTTTAGATCGGTTCAGTTTTGAAAACTCTTACTTTCTAATATTGCAATTATTGAATCTTTAAATTTTTTTTATTCTTGCATCTCTTAATATCATTAATATTGGACTATTAATATCTATTCTATAGTTAGGTTTTGCAGGTACCTTTTGTTAAATTATTTTAATATTAATGATGGCTTATGTATTTTATAGAATAACTTTAATGTAAAGAAATCTAATGTGATGATTATTAGATTATTATTGGATTAAAGTTATGGGGATTATTTTAGAGATATTAAAATTAATTCCCTCTCTTCTCACTTCTAAGGACAGGATGATCTTTTAATAAATAAATTAATATTTATTTATTAAATTATAAAAGATTAACGTTGGAGGTTAAAGAAGTTTTATTTATTTAAATTAAATAAAATTTAACGTTGGAAGTTTTGGAGGTTACAGAGGTTCCTTTTTATTTTAAAAAAAGGAAGTTAACGTAACTTCTTTTAACGTTATTGAACTTCTTTTAACGTTATTGAACTTCTTTTAACGTTAAATTTTTTCAGCCCTTCTCTCCAACGAAACAAGTGTGCATTGTCTCATTTTCTCATTCAGAAAATAAAAGAGCAAACAGAGAAAATACAGTGACTGATAGAAAGGTGACAGGCAATTTCCATATCATCAGGAAAGCCATTAAAGGGAAGTAAGAGAAGGGAAAGATACTTCTTCATCAAAGGGGCATTATGGATCCAGGTAAGTGCTCTAATTTAATTTTTGCTAACAATTGGTATCAGGTTCTGACCTGGGACCCATATAGCTCAGTTGTTAGAGCGCTTAGTTAGATCTTTATTAGATCTAACAAAAGGTTATATATTACTTTAATCACCAAAGTGATTAAATGTGGGATTATATATTGTTTTAATCACCAAAGTGATTTATACAATGGATTGGAAAAATGTTGCTATAAAACTATTTTGGGATGATAAATTATTAATTTTAAGGCTTACATGATTATCCAAAGATGATCTGTTACTTATAATTAATAATATAAAAGATTATTTTCATACTTATTGAATGTGTGTTTATCCAAAGATGTCATGCATGTCAGATAGTATGAGTTATTGTCCATTAAAGTACATTTAGTTGGCATCATTACCAATAATATGGAATGTATTTAAATTTACCCAAAGGTGATTTTAGATACAGTATTAAAGTTAATATCCATTGAATGTTTCAAAACTTAATGTTTGAGCATGTGTAAATTATGCAGCTATGTCTAATATGATTGCTTTGGGAAACTGTTTGATCAAGTTCAATGGTCTAAATTATGCTGATTGGCATGAAATGATCCAGTTTCAACTGGGTGTGATGGATTTAGATCTTGCATTGGTAATGGATGAAAGGCCCCCAATCCCTACTGAGACCAGTACAGAAGCAGAAAGGTCTCTGTATGATGCATGGGAAAGATCTAATCGATTGGCATTGAACTTGATGAGATTATCTATGGCTGAAAATGTTAAGCCATCTATGCCCAAAACTGATGATGCTAAGGAGTTCATGAAATTGGTCAAGGAGTTCTCCCAGTCTGACATTACTGACAAGTCAATTACGGGAAACTTGACAAGTGAACTCACAAATAAAAAGTTTGATTGGTCTCAATCAATTCATGATCATGTGACCGAAATGTCCAATCTGGCAGCAAAGTTGAAGTCATTGGGAATGGAAGTGAGTGAGTCCTTCTTAGTACAATTCATTTTGAACTCGCTTCCTCCTGAATTTGGCCAGTTCCAGGTGAATTATAACACCCTGAAGGAAAAATGGAACTTTCAAGAAATTAAAGCCATGTTGGTTCAGGAGGAAAGGAGATTAAAGAAAATGAAGGACGACTCTGTTCATCTAATGACTCATGATGGAGCCGGTAGCAGTAAGAACAAGCCAAGTAAGAAGGATAAGGGTAAGACCCAAATAAAGGTTAAGGAAGGTGGAATCCGTAAGGAAAAGAAGTGCTATTTCTGTAACAAGGATGGTCACTTCAAGAAGGACTGCCCTAAAAGAAAGAAATGGTTTGAAAAGAAAGGTATATTTTATATATCTGTAAATTTTGAATCAAATCTTGTTGAAGTACCTAAAAATACTTGGTGGCTTGATTCTGGAGCTACTACTCATGTGTCACATATTTTGCAGGGATTCCTTTCAATCCAAACCATAAGAGTAACTGAAAAGTTTCTTTACATGGGTAACAGAATGAAGGCAAGGATAGAGGGCATTGGGACATACAGATTAATCTTGGACACTGGGTGTCATGTAGATTTGGAAGGTTGTCTCTATGTACCTGGATGTGCCAGAAATTTAGTTTCTGTTGCAAAGTTGGATGAATTAGGATTTAATTTTAAGATTGGAAACAATGTTTTTTCTTTATTTAAAGACACGTACTGTTATGGATCTGGTACTTTAATAGATGGTTTATATTGTTTCAATCTTGATATAAAGTTTATGGAATCCTTGTTTAATGTTGAATGTGTTGTTGGTAGTAAGCGTAATGTATATAATGATAATTCTGCTTACTTGTGGCATCAAAAACTAGGTCACATATCCAAAGAAAGGATAATGAGGTTAATGAAAAATGAAATTTTACCTAAATTGGATTTTGATGACTGGGATATATGTTTGGATTGCATTAAAGGAAAGCAAACCAAACAAATATCAAAGAATTTTGCTACAAGAAGTAATGGGCTTTTAGAATTAATACACACTGATATTTGTGGACCATTTGACGCTCCATCTTGGGACGGTGAAAAATATTTTATCACCTTTATTGATGATTTTTCACGTTATTGTTGTTTATATCTTCTGCATGAAAAATCTCAATCAGTAGACATCCTAAAGGTGTTTATTGATGAGGTCGAAAGGCAGTTAGATAGAAAAGTGAAAGTTGTAAGATCTGATAGAGGTGGTGAATTTTATGGAAAATTTAATGAAAGGGGACAATGTCCTGGTTCATTTGCAAAGTTTCTTGAAAGTAAAGGCATATGTGCACAGTATACTATGCTTGGAACACCTCAACAAAATGGTGTTGCTGAAAGGCGGAACCGTACCTTAATGGATATGGTTAGGTCTATGCTAAGCAATAGTGTTGTATCGTATAC
>BDMB01000172.1:94491-201163 GCA_016859785.1 Macrotyloma uniflorum
AGCAATCCTGGAATAGAGCATTGGAAAGCTGCAAAGAAAGTCCTAAGGTATTTACAAGGCACAAAGGATTACATGCTCACGTATAGAAGATCAGATTATCTTGAAATGATTGGTTATTCAGATTCTGATTATGCTGGGTGTGTGGACTCAAGGAAATCCACATTTGGATGTATATTCCTTTTGGCTGGAGGAGCGGTATCATGGAAAAGTGCAAAACAATCTGTGATTGCCACTTCTACCATGGAGGCTGAATTTGTAGCATGTTTTGAGGCTACAATTCAAGCATTATGGTTGCGGAATTATACTTCAAAATTTGGCATCATTGATAGTATAGTCAGACCATTAAGGATCTATTGTGATAATTCTGCAGCTGTTTTCTTTTCTAAGAATGACAAATACTCGAAAGGAGCAAAACATATGGGATTTAAAGTATTTGTCAATTAAAGAGGAAGTAAAGAAACAAAAGGTGTCAATTGAGCATATTGGTACAAGTCTAATGGTAGCGGATCCGTTAACTAAAGGTTTATCACCCAAAGCATTTACTGGCCATGTTGAAAGAATGGGTATTATGGATAAGTCCTTGTTAACAATGTAGTTTGCTTTGTATATATATACATTATGGTTATAATGCTCATATTGTTTGACACTTATGAATTCAATTACAGTTATAAATTTGTTTCTTTTGTCATTCACATTTCATGGTATATATATATTATAGTTATTGTGAAATGACAGGATATATCTTTGTAAAGAAAATTAAAGATATATATTACAGTGTTAATTAAAGTTAAATTAAATTTGATGGTTGTGATACATGGAAGGAAACATGTTGTTGAATGACTTGCAACCGCCATGATTCAATCATTTAATTTAAGTAAAGTGACTTGATGATTTCAATGTATGGTGTGCACTTAAAAGTTTGGTATTGAATCTTCAAGTAATAACATGAGCCAAGTGGGAGAATGTTAAATTATTTTAATATTAATGATGGCTCATGTATTTTATAGAATAACTTTAATGTAAAGAAATCTAATGTGATGATTATTAGATTATTATTGGATTAAAGTTATGGGGATTATTTTAGAGATATTAAAATTAATTCCCTCTCTTCTCACTTCTAAGGACAGGATGGTAAATTATAAAAGGTTAACGTTGGAGGTTAAAGAAGTTTTATTTATTTAAATTAAATAAAATTTAACGTTGGAAGTTTTGGATGTTACAGATGTTCCTTTTTATTTTAAAAAAAGGAAGTTAACATAACTTCTTTTAACGTCATTGAACTTCTTTTAACGTTAAATTTTTTCCCTTTAAATAGCCCTTCTCTCCAACGAAACAAGTGTGCATTGTCTCATTTTCTCATTCAGAAAATAAAAGAGCAAACAGAGAAAATACAGTGACTGACAGAAAGATGACAAGCAATTTCCATATCATCAGGAAAGCCATTAAAAGGAAGTAAGAGAAGGGAAAGATACTTCTTCATCAAAGGGACATTATGGATCCAGGTAAGTGCTCTAATTTAATTTTTGCTAACACCTTTTGCAGGTACCTGTATTAATCCTAAATGTATAAGATTATATCCTTCTTTTATATGTTGATCTAATATAAATTGTTCTAATAAATTAATAATTTCATTACTCCTAAATGTATAAGATTATATCCTTCTTTTATATGTTGATCTAATATAAATTGTTCTAATAAATTAATAATTTCATTACTTTTTGTTCCTGGATAACTATATTCTAATATATGTATTTTATCATGGGATGTTGTCCATATTCTATGTTGTTTATAAATTTCACTTTTCTTTATTATGGGTATTGACCAATTATGTAGTGAATTTTCTATTTCAATAATTTGTAATTCTTTGTCTTTATTTTCCTCATTATGTGATGGTGATGATTCTTGTGATGGTGATCTTACCATTATTTATTTATTTATTCTTAGTCCTTAATCTTAAATCACTAAAACTTCTTAACAGGCTTGCTACTCTAGACCTTGTTTGAGTTTCCATTTTACAGGACCACCTATCTGGCCGACCAACAGTCTTACTTCTTCTGCCGGACCACTAGATTTCAAGGCTGACCAACGTAAGTTTAGAAACCTTACCAGGTTTTTTAATTCTTTGACTATAAAAAGTTGTCATAAAATAATAATTATTTCGTAGGTTTTTTAGTAATTTTTGTTTATTTTCACTTAAATTTTAAGCTTTATGAGAATTGTAAATAGCATTTCCTACCAGTCTAGTAACCATTATTAGTATATATAAGTTACTAATCAAGTAACTTATTTTTATTATCACTGTTCCTCCCTTTTAAAAATCATAAAGTATGGCTCTGATACTATTTTTGAAATGTTTGATTAATATAGTAAACATTATTGTGCATATTATTAATATGATGAAGATGAAATTAATAAAAGAGATACAAATAATAAGTTTGATTAATATAAAATTTTTAAAATAATTGAAACATAATTTAAAATAACAAAGATGATATAAAAAAGTTCAAAGTTAAAACTTCTTACAAATTGATGGCAAACTAAAGCTTCAAAGAATTTCTGGAAAACATTTGATCTTATTTCAAAACATAACATTACAGAGCTTCTTCACCTTTGCCCCATACTAGAAGAAGAGTTACATTATATAAGAAAAAAAACTAACAAATAGTACAATAATATCTTATAACTATCTACCCTTATCTTGTAGACTTACTCATCCTTATTTTTATTCAACTTTGTGAGAAATTATTATTATTATTATTATTATAATTATTATAATAATAATAATAATAATAATAATAATTATTATTATTATTATTATTATTATTATATACAAATAAATAGATGACACTAGAATATTTTTGCTAATCAAATGCACTAGTTGTAAATGCAAGTTTGATCCAATATCTAGCAAGACTCCAAATTCTAGGTTTTTCCAAGTAGATAATTTTTTATTTTATTTTGTAAGGATCAGGTAAAAAAAATTAATTTAAGTGAGATGAAAATTTTAATTTAGGAAAAATGAAAATTATTTAGTTTATTTTTAAAAACATATAGATAAAAAAATTAAACATTTCATTTTTTTATTATTCTAAAACAATCATCTCTCTAAAATTCTTTCTCTTTCTACTTTTGGCTTCTTTCTAATTTTTCTCCTCCATTTGACTTAGGTTTGGGAAATAAAAAAAGGAATATTTGAACAATTACACCAACGTAAGATAAGCTAGTCCTAAATTTAGAGTTCTTTGAAATCGTAGGATGAAGGTTTTAAATTATTGAGAGTGACCTAGTTCCTGGTTTTTCCATTCTGGTGGAAATTGTACTGGCTTATTTAGTCTATAATGATTGAGAATGTGATGATTGAACCACTTGAATTGATAACATGTTGAGTAGTTGTTTAATTTAGAAGTTTTTTATTTGTTGTGAGTAAACTTATGATATGGATTTTGTTTGAATCCTTGAATTAAATGTGATAATCTGATATGGAACAAATGTTGAGATCAGATGATATCAATACTAATTGTAACTCTTAAGCTTGATTTATTCAATAGGATGAGTGGATTTTTATATAGTCAATACAGAAACAAAAAAAAAAAAAGAGTAAAAGAAGGACTCCTCATGACTATATCATGGCTATTTCTACAGAAGAACAAATCAACTAAAAATCCTTGGAGAATAGGTTTATTCAAAAGCTAAAAAACAATCAACTAATTTTAAATTTGAATGAGTCAGGACGTGTTTCACAAACAACAACACTTTTCCAACAAACCCTCCTTTAAACTGAACTATTATTCAAGTAAACACAATTAATTTATCCCTTCAATATTGGACATTCCAAGTATTTCTCTCAATATCACAAATACTTCCAATTTCAAGGCCTTGGTCATGATGTTAGCTAGTTGATCCTTAGTACCACAGTTGTACTAATTCAACTTCTCTTTGATTTGTCAACTCCCTAAGAAAATGAAATCGAAAATGAATATTGTTACTCTTACCATGCTTAACAGGATTCTTTAAAGTTTAATCGTTGAACTATTATTACAAAAAATAATACACTTACTTTGCTTAATCCCCAACCTCTCAAGTACACGCATCATCCAAATGCTTTGAGCAGCACAAGCTGATGCAAAAATAAATTCAGCCTTAGTGGCAAACAGTGACACCACATACTACTTCTTCGAACTCTAAGCAACTAATCCATTCGATATCTTAAAAACATATCCTGAGGTACTCATTCAGTCTTCAAGATCTCTAGCATAGTCACTATCACAGAAAGCTATCAAATTCTCACCTCCTTCTCTTTTGTAAAACAACCCTAATTCAGTGATTCATCTCAAATAACGCAAGACCCTTTTCATAGCTTATTGAAGCATAATCGTTGGCGCTTTCATGAAACGAGCCACTAGACTCACAACATACATCAGGTTTGGCCTTGTGGCAGTTAAGTACATAAGACTGCCCACCATTTACTTATATGCGGTAGCATCCACCTTCAACCCTCTAACATCCTTTGTGAGCTTACACCCTGGAACAATTTGATTTTTTACAAATGAGCAATTTTGTAAACTAAATCTTTCCAGTACTTCATTACAAATAAAAATGTCATTTGAAGTCTATATGACTTCCACACCAAGAAAGTATCTCATGCATCCTAAATCAGTCATCTCAAATTTCCTTTTAATTGAGCTCTTGAATTCTTCGAACATTTTCTCACTACTTCTTGTAAAGATGAAGTCATTTACATACAAATTCACAATAAGAACATTTTCTCCCCCTTCCTTCTTTCTAAATAGACTCTGATCATTCATGCTTATTTCAAAACCTTTCTTGAAAAAGTATGATTCTATCTTGTTGAATCATGCTTGAGGGGCCTGTTTAAGCCCATAAAGAGCTTTATTTAGTTTATAAACTTTGTTTACTACACCTATCACCTCATATCCTTCGGTTGTTCCACATACACTTTCTCTACTATCTCTCTGTGTAGGAATGCACTATTGACATCAAGTTCATAAACTTTCCATTCTCAACTAATTGCAATCGACAAAGTTAGTCGAATGGTATCCTAACTTGCCACAGGTGCAAATACCTCAGTGTAATCAATTCCATCTTGTTGAGCACACTCTTTTGCTACAAGACGAGCCTTACATTTGTCTACTTCTCTTTTTTAGTTTATCTTGGTTTTAAATACCCACTTAACACCAATCCTTTTTGCTCTTGTTGACAAATTTGTTAGTTCCCATGTTCCATTTTTCTCAATTGTTGCAATCTCATTCTTCATTGGATCCCTTCTTACCTTACTTTTGTTTACTTCCTCAAAGGTGGTGGGATCATTTGACACAAACATAACAAGTTATTGCATCTCCTGAGTGAGCTACTCCTCTCCTTCTTCTTCCTATAACATTCCAACTCTAGACTCATAATATCTCATCCACACTAGCGTCCTTCTTCTCCTTTCAGGGACATTGATTCTCTCATCTCCCATCGTTTCTTCATTCCTGTCAATATCTGCTTCATTTTCAGCTTCTAAATCTTCATTTTCCTTATCCTCTTCATTTTCTTTATTCTCTTCATTTTCTTCGCACATAAGATCAAGAGAATTAGTCTCTCCTAAGTTCTTCCAATCCCACTTTTCCATTTCATCAAAAACTACATCTCGGCAGTTATAATCTTCTTTGTTTCTAGGTTATACATTCGAAAAGCTTTGGACTCTTCATTGACTCCCATGTACACGCACTTGATGCTTTTCTCATCTAGCTTCTTCCTTGTGACATCAGGAACATGATCATATCATATGCATACAAACACTTTGAGGTGTACCGCTGATGGTTTTCTATCTTTCCAAACTTCTTGAGGGTCATGTTTGGCAAGACTGAGGTTGGACATCTATTTAGAACACGAGTGGCCAGGTTTCCTGCTTTCAACCAATACTCCTTTGGAACATCTCATGTTGCAAGCATACATTTCACTATATTCATCAATGTTCAGTTTCTTCTTTCTACAACTCCATTCTATTGTGTTTTGCGATTCCATTAGTGTTACATAAGTCATTGAATTCTGATGAAGTGAATTGTCCACCTCTGTCGGTATGCAAACAGATTATGTTATATCTTGTTGCTTTCTCAACAGATGAATTTAAACTTTTGAATGTCTCAAAAGCTTTAGACTCTGCATGTAGAAAGTATGACCACATTTTTTGGCTATAATCATCTATAAAAGTAATGATACCTCTTATGATTATGAGATTCAAAAGTAATTGCACAACATATGTTTGAGTGAATGAGTTGTAGAGGTCTGGATGCTCTCTAAGTACTTTTCTTCTGAAAAGAATCACGTTGTTGCTTTCCTATTATACATATGGTGCAGAACTTGAATTGATTCTTCAATATTGGCAGGCCTTTAACCATCTTCCTATAGACAATAGTCTGTAGTCCTTTCATGTTAAGATGGCCAAACCTTTAATGTCACAAGCTTGTGACATTTTTAGAGATTACATTGAAACAAGATGCTTTTGATACATTAGTAGATACAAAGGGAATAAATTCCAAAAACACAAACATACGATTTGCAGATTTTATAGTTCGTATGATTAAACCTCTAATATAATGATAGATACTACAACATCCATTCTTAATGAATATAGATAGATTTCATTCTTAAAGTTGACCAATGGTAAGTAGGTTTGATTTGAGATTAGGAATGTAAACCTTTGTGATGACCACAAGTTGTCCATCTATTTTCATTCAAATGCTGCCTTTTCTCATGACATTCAATTTGGAGTCATTTCCCAACTTAACACTATGTCTAGATGATTGATCAAGCTTAGTGAACATTTCCAATCTCCACTCATGTGATTACTACACTTAGAGTCCACAAACCATATTTCATCTTGTGTGGCTCCTTGCATTTTCACATATGACATAAGTAGCATCTTTTCTCCTTCGTCTAACTTTGTGTGTTCTGCATAATTAGCATAGGTGGAACATTCATTTTGGAAATGTCCCAGCTTATGACATTGATAGCACTCAATTGTTGATTTGTCGAATGCTCTACCTTTGCCTCTATATCCGCTACACCCTATGCTTTTGTTACTGAATCGCTCATCGGCTCGTTGAGTAGAGTTGTCTCTTGTAACCTTCAATACTTCTTTAGTCACTTCCTTCTGTTTTATCTTGTGTTCATGTATAAATAATGAATTGTACAGCTCACCTACTATCATCTCATTGATATCTTTGGATTCTTCGACTGAGCATACAATATAATTATATTTGCTAGACAGTGTGCCCAAAATCTTCTCAACAATATGTCCATCCTCCATGGTCTCTCCTACTCCTCTCATGTCATTTTCAATCATCATCACTCTAGAGATATAATCATTCATGCACTCTCCATTTTGCATTTCTAGAATTTCAAACTCCTTGCGTAGTCTTTGGAGTTAAGCTCATTGAACTCGAGAATTCCTCTGATATTTTTACTTCATCGAATCCATGAGCTCATTGAAGAATAGGATTAGTCAAAAACTAAAAGGCAAAGAACTAATTATAAATTTGAATGAGTCAGGATGTGTTCCACAAACAACGACACTCTTCCAATAGCAAATTGACTGGTGTGGTAAGAATCTTATTAAAGTTAAGCTGAATTGAATTGATGTTTCAGTTGTAAAATTTTGTCGAAGAACCACTTTGAGGTATCTAATCCATTAATTTTCTTGAAAAGTCGATTTAGCATGTTTAGATGTGCCAAATTTATGAAGTAAATCAAAGTGACTTTTCTACATAATCTCTTAATTTGCATAATCCGCTAAGTTGATTGATTTGCACTATGCGAAATTGCTTTCTCCTAAAAGGGAGAATTTAGTTTAAATTTTTACTATAATTATGTATGAGTAAAAATCATATGGGATTATGAGTGGTGAATATGAGATGACATTGAGGCCTATTGAGGCCTATGTGACTCCTATTGACATGATGGTATTTTAATGGAATTGAGAACCTTGGATGTGGTAATTTAGTGTGTATAGATTTAGGGATATGATATAGGGTATCTAGACCTTAAGGATGATCTAAGTCATATCGACTAAGGTCTCATATGGTATGGAGGATTCACTAGTTGTCCTGAAAAGACAATTGATTGAGACACCTTGATGTGGTGTTGGTTATGAGGAGTAGAATGACAATCTTGAGGTAAAAATGACTGAATAAGTCGGTTGTGAGAAAGCTTATGGTCCTTGACTATAGATCAGGTGTTAACCTTAAATATTCGAAATCCGTAGAGTCTTCTAGAAGTCATTAGTATTGTTGTGATTGTGTGTGAATGTGTAAAGCCTTAAGTAGGCCCTTAAACTTAGAATATATATTTTGTTTTGGTAATATGAATGTTTCTTTTATTTCACTATCTTAACCTTTTTTCTTGTGATATGTTTTATTTCATTGTTATGATTGTGTTCTTACGTACAAACATATATACATATATATATAAATAAATAAATAAATAAAAGATATTTAACCATGCAATAATTAATATTTAAGATCTACTTTATTTCTTGGTAATATAATAGAGTAGATCTTAAATATTAATTATTGCATGGTTAAATATCTTTTATTTATATATATATATATATATATATATATATATATATATTTTGTAATTGATTCTATGTTAAAAATTTATTCAATTTATAACAAAATTGTGAAAGTTTAATGTATCATACAACTATTTTAGCATTTAACTTTTAATAATCATTTTATGAAATTTAATTTTCATGTTTGAAAAGTCTACACGAAGATTGTAATTTGGGTATTATGTTCAAAATAAAAATCAATAAAAAAATCAGAAAAATATTTTTCTAAATATTATATGAAAATTAAATAATAATTAATAAATATATAATAACTTTTTTAAGATTGATTTAGGATTTAATTATATTTTACTACAATATATTTATAGAGAATATTATAAAAAATTTTGTAAGAGATTGAAATTTTAGTTTGAGTGAGATGATGATTTTAAGTAGTGAAAGGTGAAAGTTATTTAGTTATAATTTAAATATATGAACAAAAAATTAAACAATATACACTTCATTATTTTAAATTAATTATCTCTCTAAAATTTTTTCTTTTCAAAATTCTCTACCTTCTCTCTAACATTTATTCTCCATATTTCATTGTTTTAAATATATGAGCATACCATTAGTAAGTTCTTGAAGAGTAGAACACTTTGAACCAATTTGAATCTTCACTTGGATAAGCTTCCAGCGCTCTATTTTACTGAGGGTTAGGTTGAAGTGTAAGTTTCAATCATATATATAAGAAGCATAAAGGATCTTTGAATTCATGATTTTCACATATGCATAATAATTAGAATACTAACCTTGATCCATCAGGACAAATTTGTGTTGACTACCTTTTCCGAATCTACCTCTTTCCGTATCTTTCTGTCTCACTTCACTTTCTTTGATGGCTTACGTGAGACTCTTAGTTTTTTACGGTTGAGGCAGAATCCTAATTTTCTCTTATATAACCAACATCCATCAGGTTGGTTATGGTATGTTTTGATTCTTAATATTAACTTCCCATAATTATCAATATTTCCATTTAATACTATTAAATCACATTAAGGCCCATAATTATATTTCATATGAATCACATCATTGGAATAATTTATTTAATTAATTCTAACATTCTCCCACTTGAATCATGTGAGGCCATAACATTTCATGATTTAATAATTTCATAAATCATACTGCGCATTTAAAGACCCTAACTAAATTGGTTTCATCATTAATCATAACTAGAGTTATGGCGGTTACACATCACTCAATCAACATGTTTCCTTCCATGTACTATTCTATTACCCTTCTCCCTAATATGACTTTAAAGTGAGAAGTTCATAATGGGTTCAAACATAAAGTCATTTCTTCATAAACAATAACATAATTTGTTTTCCACATCATAATTTACATGTATATATATAAAAGTAGGAAAACATATATTTTAGAAACTTATACATCAATGAACTCAGAGTGTTAAATAGACATTAATAACAACATCAACATTCAACATTCACTAGTAGACATAATGCCCATATTCTTAACATTATCAGCAAATACTTTAGGCGGTAACCCTTTTGTTAAAGGGTCAACAATCATAAGATCAGTGCTAATATGTTCTATTGACACTCTATGTTTCTGAACTTTTTCTTTAACGACAAAGTATTTCAATTCCATATGTTTAGCACCTTTGGAATACTTGTCGTGTTTAGAAAAGAAGACAGATGCGGACTTATCACAATAAATTTTCAACGGCTTAGCAATACTGTTAACTACTCCAAGTCTAGAAATAAAGTTCCGCAACCAATTAGCCTGAATTGTGGCCTCAAAGCATGCCACAAATTCAGCCTCCATAGTGGATGCAACAATGACTGACTGCTTCGCACCTTTTCATAAAATCGTTCCTCCGACTAAAAGATACACATAACCGGCAAGTATCTTAAGATTTCTTTGCAGCTTTCCAATGATCTAATCCTGGATTACTCTGGTATCTACCAAGCATACCAATTGCAAAATTGATATCTTGTCTCGTACAAGTTTTAGCATACATCAAACTCCCAACAACAGATGCATAAGGAATATTTTCCATCTGTTTTCGTTCCAAATCATGCTTAGGACATTGCATGAGACCAAATTTGTCTCCCTTTTGTATTGAAACGAGAGATGCTAAACATTTATTCATCCTGAACCTCTCTAAAACTTTATTAATATATGTTTTCTAAGACAAGCCTAACATTCCTTTTGATCTATCACAGAATATTTCTATTCTTATAACATAGCTTGTCTCACTCATATCTTTCATTTCAAAGTTGTTAGAGAGAAACTTCTTAGTCTCACTTAATAGTCCAAAATAGTTGCAAGCAAGATGTCATCAACATACAGAATGAGAAATATAAACTTACTCCCACTAGCCTTCATATATATATATATATATATATATATATATATATATATATATACACACCTATCAACAGTGTTATCCTTAAATCCAAAAGACATAACAGTATCATTAAACTTAAGATATCATTGTCGGGAAGCTGTTTAAGTCCGTATATTGATTTCTTAAGTTTACACACCATATGTTCCTTTCCTTCTTCAATGAACCCCACTGGTTGGTCCATATAAACATTCTCTTCTAAATTCCCATTTAGAAAGGTAGTTTTAACATTCATTTGATGCAACTCAAGGTCATAATGAGCTACTAATGCCATGATAATTCTAAAAGAATCTTTCTTAGAAACTGGCAAAAATGTTTCCTTATAATCAATACCATCCTTTTGAGTAAAACCTTTGGCAACAAGCCGGACCTTATAACGTTCGATATTGCCATAAGAGTCACGCTTAGTCTTAAAGACGCATTTACACCCAACTCTCTTGCTTCCTTCTGACAATTCCACAAGATCCCAAACATCATTTTGTGCCATTGATTTAAGCTCATCATTCATAGCATCTAGCCACTTATCAGAATTATCACCATTAATGGCTTCTGAAAATGATACTGGATCATTATCAATACTTAAGTCATTTTCTGACTCTTGTAGATAAACCACATAATCATTCAAAATAGCAGATTTCCTTTCTCTCTGAGATCTTTTTAATGTTATTTCTTGTGGTTCTTCTTGTAACACCCTTAATTTTGGGATGTGTATTTTTATTTGTGTGTTAGATTAAAATTAATAGAAATTATTATTATTATTATTATTATTACTTAAAAAAAAAAGGGAAGTGAGATTGAAAAAAAGAAAGAGAAATGAAATAAATAATGAAAAAAAAAGAGAAGAAAAGAAAAAGAAGAAAATAAAATAAGAAGGAAAAAAAAAAGAAGAGGAAAAAAAATAGAAAAAAAAACTAATATATATATATATGGATAAATAAGTAAGAAAAAAAAAAAAAAAAACNGGTGCCACGTAGGCCTCACACTCCATTACCCGACTGAATCGCTGACTATGCTTTTTGCAAAAGGGGCTCGTGCGCACACGCTGTATCCGTGGGGCGTATTGCCAACCGGCGGCTATCCACACCGGCGTAAGGCCAATGTCACCTGGGTGGTGGGGTTGATAGCGTTATTTTGGGATCCCAAGGTACTTAGAGTATCAAAACTAATGTGATCACAGTTTGAATGGTGATGTGAGTGAGACATACTGACGTACGTGATAAGGAAATATGAGGAAATTTAAATAATAATGTTGTAAAAAGATTAAAAGAACTGATTTGACGAGATTGGAGATTGATAGTTAAAGAATTTTATTAAGATGTAATACTCAATTATATTAATCATTTTCTCTGATTGAATATTCATTTTTGTGATTATTAAACATAAATATCTTGAATTTTGTTGGAAGATTATGGTGAGGAAGAAACTCACCCTTACAACCAATTTTTCAGGAAATTACATAGGAAGATTCGTGAGACACTCATCTCTTAGATGAGAATTTGATTGGTAGGAAAAATCTTGCTTCTTGTTGATGGGGAACCTGCTCTGAGTATAGGGATTTATATCATTATATATGTATGAATAAAAAAAATTCTATACTCTAACCTGATGGTATGTTTGTTAAATAACAAGAATAATTGTGATTATTCTGTGACTTTGAAAGATAGGTTCCTTAACCATAGTATTATTTTGTAATGTTTAAATATTACTATAAATAATATCTTTCTCATAAATAATTAAGTTATTGTAAAAATGATATGAATTTATCTGTATCTTTCTCGGAAATAATCAAGTTATTGTAGAAATGATATGAATTTATCTTATTTTCTTGAAAGGAATAAACAAAATATTTAGTTTCTAGTCATAGTATGATTTTATACCATATAATTATTTTATGAATAATGCTCAACTTATTTATAAAATTTTTTATTTATTCATAAATTTATTGTTTATGGATTTAATTTAGTATTTATCAATTATATTCAAGTTGAGTTACATAATTATAAAACATTTTCTTTTATTAAATAAATATTTTTCATCTATTTTATTTTAAGATAACCATTGACTATGAGAAGAAAAAAAAAATCTTGAAATATTATTTACTTATTTCATTATTGAAAGAAAATTATAATATTAAGAATAATGATTTGAGGCGTTACATTAATGGTATCAGAGCAGTTCGTCCTAACAAGACTGGGGAATGGACTTAGCCATTGCTTGCGTTATATATTTCTATATTCTTGTGAAAACAAGAATATAAACCGAATCTTGTTTGTATGATAACTTGGTAATCATAGTGAGAATTTGTGTAGTAATTGTTTTATCCTTGTATTCTCCATGGTTAGAAGGAATAATTGAAAATGTGAGTTATGAATTCGTTTGAAACTCAGGCATTAGTGTCACATTATCATTATTAGGAGTTTTAGCATTTTAACTGTTGGCTTCGGTATAAATGATTTTAGTACTTGGGAAATTTAATATATGATTAAAATGTTGGACCAACTGGATTTGTCGACTTTTGCAAGCATTATATGGTACGGTTTAGTGTAGTGCTGATTTGGAGTAAGACTATATTAAATCCCAAATAAAGAGAAAATTGTTCTAGCTTCATGAAAGTTGAGAGGAGCATATAATAGTTTTGACTTTGTGCCCGAGAACATGAAGGTTTGTGAATTCTTATGAGGTATCATTTGCTAAGATTTAGGAAGGACTTTGACTTTGAAGTAAATACATAAGAATTAAAGAATGCAGGCTATGATTAGGATATTATGGGATGTAATAGAATAGGGACCACATGACAGTATTGGATTAGATACTTGACAAGAAAGAATAATGATTATCTACTTAAGATGTGTTAGAGAATTCTTTTTTGAGCAATAAGTACTCGATAGTTAGACATCATGACCTACATAATAGAAAAGTAAAGAACTAGGATTTCTTCCTCTATTTGGAATATGCTAATACAAAAATTTAAAGAGAGAATAAATAAGATCAATATTAGGTTGTACTTCCACCTAACTAAATTCTAAAAATTCTTATGGTCCAAAAATTATTGTTGTTCGTTATTGTAAATTATATGTCCTTTTATAACTACTATTCATCATTTGATTCTTTTCTCTATCCTTGTATGAATTTCGAAACAAGTTGTTTATTGATGAATCCCTTGCCTCAAAATGTTTTCCTATCATCTTTGCATTCGAGCAGAATGAATGTTTTCAGGAAGAAATGAATTTTGATAGGGTTGTGAGGGTGCACACTCAGAACTTAGTCAAGATGATTTTCCCTCCTAATATTAGACTTCTTTGAAATCATTTTCTAAATTTCATTGTCAGCCCTATTCTATGTCTTTAAAAGTTACAAGTTAACATGAAATTAGTTATAAAAGACTTATGAAAATTTTAGAAGATTGAAGTTTGATTTGAAGAAGGAGAATTAGCATGTGATTTAGTTACCATTAAGTTCAAGTGATGTGAGAGGAGAACCAAATATTATTTTATGGATTTATTCTAGATACAGTAAGTATTTAGTTATGCCGCTAGAGGAAAGTAATATCAACATTTAGAAAATGGGTAATAGGCATGGAGTATAAGAAAAGTATGTTATCGACATTTGGATAAATGATACAAAGTTTAGTGAAGATATTTTTAAGTATGTTGAGAGCAATAAGGGGTGTTAATAATCAGTAAGAAGTCGGAGAAAAGCCTGAAAGGAGAGACACATTAGAAACTACAAATACTATTCCCTGAGAGGATTAAGCAAAACCCAGACTCAGAAATCTGAAACTTGACTCATAGAGCAGTGTAATAGTGACCATTCAAGTTTCCACGGCCTTTCATCTACTTCGTGCTTCCTTTGAAGAGCGACCAATTCCGATTGAGTTTAAGGAAATTCAAATTATTGAAAAATGTTGATTCAGATTCCTCGCCTTACCAATTCTCTCAGAGACCCCTTCGATGTCGACCAGTACTACCTTCATTGCAAAACCATTCTCCACCACCAAAAGCCTCGCAATTCTGCAAGTTCTCTTGATGAATCGGATTTGGCGCGGAAGATTGTGTACGGGTGGGAAGAAGCTTTTTCGGAAGTGCGGCAAGCCTTACTATGTATACTAGGATTAGATGTTCTTAGTTAAATTGAGCAATATAGACAAGTATTAAGGAGATTTTCTTAGTAGGCATTGACATAGATTAAGTTGACTTAGGAAGGAACGAGAATTTAGTTGGAGTAAGGAAGCTAAGTCAAATTTTCAAGGATTATAGAAAGGATTGGCATGAATATATGTTTTCGGGATCAGTAAAGGAAACTAGAATTTTGTTGAGATGTACTGAGGTAAGAAATAAGATGTATCTTAATGTAAATTAGAAGGAATATTCTTGGGTACCTAGGAGAACGAGACTATATAGTAAATTACCTAACGTATGGCGTGAAAGTAATAGATTGACATTGGTGTCAAAGTTTAGAGATACTCTATTTATAAGATGAGATTAAGAGGGATCAACCGTCTTGATTAATCAAAATAAGGTAACGAAGGTATGGTAGGTGAAATTTTAAGGATTTTAACCTTAATATATTATACATTACTGTAGTATAGAGATTACACTAGGCATAGTAAGTAGAAAACTTTAAAATATGTCACAGGGTTAGCGAAGAATGATGAGTGATAAAAAGAATTTAGAAACTTTGGAATTTGGTGGCAAATTATTAAAGACAAATATATGAAAAGTATGATTCAACAAAAGAAGGAAGTAAGGATTGAAAATTTTTACCATAATACAAACAAGTCAAGTTGAGAGATGAAAATATATATATAGGTGTATGTTCTTTGAATGGAAGAAATGTAAAGGTTTAAAGAGATTGAAGTGTCTTATGACAAGGGAGGATTGATAAAAGCAAAGAGATGGTAATAACACATCAATAAGTAATTAAGGTTAAAGGTAAAGTATTGATGAGAGGATGAAAAATAATTTAGCTTAGAAGAAGATTCAAAATCATAGTAGTAAGTAGGATACAATATTTAGAAAATCATTATAGTAGTGAATGACAAAACAAGGGGGAAAGAGATAACATTGTATTATAATTACTAGGGATTTTAGGTACAATGTACCATACAGTGATTAAGGAATAAAGATAAAGTAAAGGAGGAAGTAGAGTTGGATGTTAATATAAGAGTTGTGACTTAGGTAATGAAATGGTTACGAAGTATTAAGAACTTGAAGTAGTGTTGTTTAAATGAAGCATAATAAATCTAAGAAGACTTATACAGGGAAAATGAGTTTATTTGGGGAAAGGGAAGTGAGAGAAGTTTCCAAGAGTTTAAGAAATGAATGTCATTAACACTAGTATCTATCTTGATTAATCCCAAAAAGGAGTTAGAAATTTATTTTGATATGTCGAAAGAAGAACTAAGATATTTTGATTATAGAACTAAGATGTGATCATAAGTATTTAGGAAATTGAGATTATATGGATCAAATTACTTGACCTACTATTTTGGGCAAGCAATAGCAATCCACTTATTTTAGAGTCAGGGATATCATTATGCAGAATGATATTTAAAGTATTCAGGGATCATAAAGGTATAAATTACTTATTCAATCAGAGTAGCGCAACAAAAGCGTGGTGAATAAGATTTCTAAGATTTAAGTGATTATGTCACTCTGGTAAAATAAATATTGCAAGGAATATGTGGAATAGAAAGTCATTTTGGGCCCCAGTTGTGGAAGTAAACAAGTGATGATTAATAAAAATAGTTTAGAAATTTGAGATTAGTAGTGAAAGTGCAATTAGAGGGTATACACTTAGAAACTAAGAAAGTTATTTCTACATTTTGTTATAGATGATAGAGAAGTGCAACAAAAAGACAAATATTTTAAGGATACAGAGGTGGTAGGAAGGAAAAGATAAGAGTCTATGATTCTAGCTTCATAAAAATAAGATTCGTCGAGCTTGGAAGTACAATGTGCATTCCTCATATAAAAGAATGGGAGAAAACAATAATAAAGGAAGCACATAAAGGTAGGATAAATTATTATTTGGAACATAGAAAGATATGTTAAGTGAGACCTTGAAAATAATTTTGTGATGATAGAGAGAACATGAGGTTGAAACCTATAGGATAAGATGAAATTAGGGCTAAATCTCTTTAATTGCTAGTGAATTTCGGGGACGAAATTCCTAAAAGAGTGGGAGAGTTGTAACACCCTTAATTTTGGGATGTGTATTTTTATTTGTGTGTTAGATTAAAATTAATAGAAATTATTATTATTATTATTATTTAAAAAAAAAAAGGAAGTGAGATTGAAAAAAAAAAAGAGAAATGAAATAAATAAATAAATAATGAAAAAAAAGAGACGAAAAGAAAAAGAAGAAAATAAAATAAGAAGGAAAAAAAAAAAAGGAAAAAAAATAGAGAAAAAAAACAAAAACAAATATATATATATATATATATATTAGGATAAATAAGTAAAAAAAAAAACAACTTTGGTGCCACGTTTCTTTTTTTCCTCTCTCCAAAAAAAAAAAAACAATTTTCGTGCCACGTTTTTTTTTTTCCCCTCTCCACGTGGCTCTTTCTTCTTCTCCGCGATTTCAATTTCTTCTTCATCTCTCCCATGTACTGCAACTTTTTCTTCTCTCTCCACCAATCAATGCCTTCTCCACTACACCTCCAATTCTTCTTCTTCTTTGTTTCGAAAAAAATTTTCAAACTTCCAATCTTAACTCATTTTCTCTATTTCTCCTTGAATCAAGGTAATTTTACTTAAATCTAAGCTTCCAATTTCATTATTACCGATTCAAATCTTAGATTAACGGTATTTTTCTTGATTTAGGAAGGATTGAATGTTAGAGTTTTCCAAACTTCCCTGTTCTTGATCTTTCGCGTTTTTGAGGTAAGGGGAGTTTATTTCTCATTTTAATCTTCAATGTATGATGTTTTGTTGATTGATTGTTGTCTGGATGTGTTTATTTTGAAAATGGTTAAAAAAATCACTCAAACCCGAGAAGCTTCGCATCCCTGTAAAAATCCGCTCAGCGCACAGAACACCAAATCTGCTCAGCGGATCTGGGTTGAAATCCGCTCAGCGCACCGACCCGAATCCGCTCAGCGGATTTCCAAAAAAAGAAAAAATAATTAAAAAGATTTAAAAAAAAAAATTCTTAATTACTCTTATAACTTCATTTCTTCTATTTTTACCCTCAGAGTCAGTTTTATTTCTATAAATTTTCTATGATAATAATTATTGAATTAGTATGACTTTGTTATATGCTGTAGAGCTAATAAAATTTCATTAACTCAACGTAATTAAATGTAATAATCTGATTGATCAGGAATGAGAGAACGATGTTTGATGCTATGAAGTAAAAAAATGATTTAGATGGCTGTCAAAAGAATATTTTATAATGAGAGTTTGGAACCACCTAAAGGGTAGAGAAATTGCGAGAATTTGTGGATTTATGCCATCTAAAGTCATTAATTTCTGTGTGGATAAGCTACAGAGATACACTGGGGTATAGTTCAGGAAGGTTTGATAACCTGGGGGAATGAGAGTGTGGCGGAGTGGTCCATGCCGTGATGTACACAGTGTGCAATGGGAGCTGCCGCAGGCCTCACACTCCATTACCCTACTGAATCGCTGACTATGTTTTTTGCCAAAGGGGCTCGTCCGCACACGCTGTATCCGTGGGGCGTATTGCCAACTGGCGGCTATCCACACCGGCTTAAGGCCAATGTCACCTGGGTGGTGGGGTTGACAGCGTTATTTTGGGATCCCAAGGTACCTAGAGTATCGAACTAATGTGATCATAGTTTGAATGGTGATGTGAGTGAGACATATGACTGACGTACGTGATAAGGAAATATGAGGGAATTTAAATAATAATGTTGTAAAAAGATTAAAAGAACTTATTTGACGAGATTAGAGATTGATAGTTAAAGAATTTTATTAAGATGTAATACTCAATTATATTAATCATTTTCTCTGATTGAATATTCATTTTTGTGATTATTAAACATAAATATCTTGAATTTTGTTGGAAGATTATGGTGAGGAAGAAACTCACCCTTACAACCAATTTTTCAGAAAATTACGTAGGAAGATTCGTGAGACACTCATCTCTTAGATGAGAATTTGATTGGTAGGACAAATCTTGCTTCTTCTTGTTGATGGGGAACCTGCTCTAAGTATAGGGATTTATATCATTATATATGTATGAATAAAAAAAATTCTATACTCTAACCTGATAGTATGTTTGTTAAATAACAAGAATAATTGTGATTATTCTGTGACTTTGAAAGATAGGTTCCTTAACCATAGTATTATTTTGTAATGTTTAAATATTACTATAAATAGTATCTTTCTCAGAAATAATCAAGTTATTGTAGAAATTATATAAATTTATCTTATTTTCTTGAAAGGAATAAACAAAATATTTAGTTTTTAGTCATAATATGATTTCATACCATATAATTATTTTATGAATAATGCTCAACTTATTTATGAAATTAATTATTTATTCATAAATTTATTGTTTATGGATTTAATTTAGTATTTATCAATTATATTCAAGTTGGGTTACATAATTATAAAACATTTCCTTTTATTAAATAAATATTTTTCATCTATTTTATTTTAAGGTAACCATTGACTATGAGAAGAAGAAAAAAATCTTGAAATATTATTTACTTATTTCATTATTTAAAGAAAATTATAATATTAAGAATAATGATTTGAGGTGTTACACTTCTACTATAGGTTCATTGTTAATCTCAGAATCAATAATTTGTTGTTCCTCTTCATTATTGTGTGGTTTTTCAACATGTGGAACAACAATTCTTGAAATAGAAGTGTTAGCTAGACGAACTTGTACTCTAACTTCCTTAATCTCCACATTTTGTGAAGTTTCACTCCCACTGGTTTCACCATTCTCAATAAACCGGGCATTTCTTGTTTCAACAATTCTTGTACTATGGGTAGGATAGTAAAATATATACCCTTTAGATTTTTCTGGATAACCAATGAAATACCCACTGATTGTTCTTGCATCCAGTTTCTTTTTTTGCGGATTGTATATTCTAATTTTTGCCTGACAACCCCCAAACATGCAGGTGTCCCAAACTGGGTTTCCTTCCTGTCCACAACTCAAAAGGTGTCTTTTGAACTGCCTTACTAGGAACCCTATTCAACAAATACATGGCAGTTTTTAAAGCATACATCCATAGCGATACAGGCAAAGATGAATCGCTTAACATGCTCCTAACCATATCCATTAAAGTTCGATTACGCCTTTCTGACACACCATTTTGTTGTGGTGTACCTGACATTGTGTATTGAGCACAAATACCACGCTTCTCAAGGAACTTAGCAAATGGACCAGGATGTTATCCACTTTCATCATATCTTCCATAATATTCACCACCTCTATCTGATCTTACAATTTTTACTTTTCTGTCTAATTGCCTTTCCACTTCATTTATAAAAATCTCCAATATATTCACTGCTTGAGATTTTTCATTCAGCAAATAGACATACCCATAACGTGAAAAATCATCAATAAAGGTGATAAAGTATTTTTCTTTATTGAAAGAATTTACGTCAAAAGGTCCACATAAATCAGTGTGTATAATTTCAAGAAGTTGAGTGCTTCTTGTGGCTCCTTTCTTTGTGTGTTTTGTTTGTTTGCCTTTAATACAATCCACACATATATTTAGATCAGTAAAATCTAATTTCGGAAGAATTTCATTCTTTACTAATCTTTGCATTCTTTCTTTGGAAATATGTCCCAAACTTTTATGCCACAAATAAGCAAAACATTCGTTTACTAAACTACGTTTAGTGCCAACATTATGATGCAAGGTCATAAGAGTTTCGGCATATAAATAATCAAGATTCAATTTATATAAACCATCGTAAAGTGTACCGGATCCAATCATAATAGTACGCTTATATAAGCTGAAACAACCATTCTCAAATCTAAAAGAGTACCCGACAACATCAAGTTTAGACAAAGAATCAATCCAGAAACATGAGTCATACATCCAAAATCAATCCACCAAGTATTATGGGGAACTTCAGTTAAATTTGATTCAAAACATACGTAAGCATTATGCTCACCCTTCTTTTCGAACCAAGCTTTACGTTTTTTGTACAATTCTTCTGGAAATGTCCAGACTTCCTACAAAAATGATATTTGTCATCTTTCTTCTGGATCTTAACAGAGGACTTGCCAATCTTCAATGGTCCTTTGGCCTTTCCATGTTTCTTATCAAATTTATTTCCAGCTCCTTTATTCTTCACATAGTGAATGGAGTGATTTCCTTGATTCTTAAGTCTGGTCTCCTCCTGAACCAACATATTGTGCAGTTCATGCACATTTCATTTATCTTTCATAGTATTATAGTTCATTTGAAAAGGATCATATTCTGACGGTAATGAGTTCAAAATGAATTGTACAAGGAAATTCTCATCCACTGTCATTTTCAAAGACTTAAGCCTTGCTGCAATATTTGTCATCTCAATGACATGCTCATGCATAGTACGAGAACCATCAAACTTCATGGTGGTTAAAGTACTCATTAATGTTCCAGCAAGGGACTTATCAGCCGTTTGGGAGCGCTCTTCCACATATTTCATAAATTCTTTGGCATTCTCAGTTATGGGAAGAGCTAACTTAATGTTATTCGTTATGCTCATTCGCATAAACATCAGGCTAAGTCTGTTTGACCTTTCCCAAGCCTTAAAATGGGCTTTCTCTTCATTGCTACTAGAATTCGTAATAGCAGCAGGTTTTTCAACCTGAAAAGCCAAATCAAGATCCAAAACACCTAAGTGAAATTGGACTTGTTCGCTCCAATCAGTATAATTTAACTCATTAAAGATCGGAACAGACGCTTCAATTAATACACGGTTAACATTAATGCTTTGATTCATAAAATAAATAAATAATCTAGATTCAAATAACAAATAATTTTATGCATACTAATGCTCTCCTTTGGGTGATACATCAATACACAACAACATAATGATGCTAACAATATTAACATTATTTGGTGAGATAAACACATCAATTAGAAATACTCACTATCTTTGGATATATGAATAAAACTAATAATGTGTAGTCAGTGCCAACAATCATATTCATTATTAAAAGGACAATCAATCAACCTTTGGGTGATTCATAAATGCCTTATAACAATGAATTTCAATTAACCCATAAATAAATTATTCATAATTTAGCATCCGTTCTATGGGTAATTAAGATAAAATTTATCATTAATTTGGAATTAAATAACATAAAAATTTGACCACTTTGGTGACTAACAAATTTATCATAAATTAATTCCAAAACATATACAAAACTTTCATTAAACCTTGATATCATGGGTAATTGAGATAAAAATTTATCATTAATTTAGAATTAAATAACATAAAAAATTTGGTCACTTTGGTGACTAACAAATTTATCATAAGTTAATTCTAAAACATATACAAAACTTTCATTAAACCTTGATCATGGGTAATTGAGATAAAAATTTATCATTAATTTGGAATTAAATAACATAAAAAATTTGGCCACTTTGGTGACTAACAAATTTATCATAAATTAATTCCAAAACATATATATATATATATATATAAAACTTTCATTAAACCCAATCACACCCCAAGGTTCTTGATCCAAGCAATTGTAAAATCTTACACACATAAGGAGAAATTGAACCACAATCAATGAGTTTTAAAATATTAATTAGATGCAAAAGAAAATTTCCAATTGTCAAAAACCCAGATAGCACGTAATCCATAAAACAAATGCCAAATTGAAATGGGAAATTGAATGGGCAGTACCAAAACACAAAATGAATGCACATTGCCAAATTGAAAAATATTATATCATTAGCAATGGAATATCATTAATTTATTTATCTCTAATAAGATTAGGATTTATAAACTTTCATAATTTTGGAAATCATCATTTAAGAAAAATCCCAAATTCAACAACCATGCTCTGATACCACATGTAAGTTTTAATGATATATATAAGAAGCATAAAGGATCTTTGAATTCATGATTTTCACATATGCATAATAATTAGAATACTAACCTTGATCCATCAGGACAAATTTGTGTTGACTACCTTTTCCCAATCTACCTCTTTCTATATCTTTCTGTCTCATTTCACTTTCTTTGATGGCTTACGTGAGACTCTCAATTTTTCACAGCTGAGGCAGAACTCTAGTTTTCTCTTATATAACCAACATCCATCAGGTTGATTATGGTATGTTTTGATTCTTAATATTAACTTCCCATAATTATCAATATTTCCATTTAATATTATTAAATCACATTAAGGCCCATAATTATATTTCATATGAATCACATCATTGGAATAATTTATTTAATTAATTCTAACATGAAGTTATTGTTTTAAGGGTTTCTAAGTCCATGTGTGTGCCTCTTCTCAATTCTAGATGACTCTATGCTATTGTGGATTCAAAGTAATGCGGTTAACTTGATCATCAAGCATCCTTGGAACTCTTGGAATTTTACTCTATGGTGAAGATAGTGAGCTATTTGGAAGAGCTACCTTAAGATAAGGGAAGTTAGTCTTAAATTAAGTTTAATACGACTAAGGGAACATAGATTAGGAACTGGGTAGGTGACCTGATTCTGGATTGTTACCTTTGGACTGAGAATAAAATGTTGGATGTGTTGAATGAATGAAAAATTTGTCCTATTTGGATTGAATACTATGATTTAGGAACCTATTAAATTGAACTGTTGTAATTTAAGTACTTGACCATGACTTGGTTATTGTGTTGATTGAGTGTGCTTATAGTGTAATAATGAAGTGAATTTGGTTTGAGATGTTGGGAATTATATTTGATGAGATTGTTGTGTAGAATAATTAATATGTTAAATGATCACTGTGTTAGTAGTATTTTGAATTGCTGTAAATATTTTGTTTACTTGTTTGACTATGTTTTAACTTTTAACTACAAAGTAGTACAATTTAGGCTAAATGTGGTGTTGACCTATTGATTGAATTGATAATTAAGTGATTGTGATGTGTTGGGAATCTGAGTGGTATTAGAATATTATATAAAATATTATATATTTATTAGTATTTATTAGTTAAGGATAATTTAGTCTTTATATTATTGATATATCATCTATTTATATCTTTTAGGATATATTTTATCTTTTATATATATATATATATATATATATATATATTCATTTGATTCATTAATAACACAATGGAAAATATACTCATTTCATCGTATTTGGAAACTACTTTGTTTGTTTCTATTTTATATAATATAAAAGCTAAAGTACTAGTTCATAATTACCCACCAAGAATAACCTCTGAAATCAAACTAAATTCGTAAGGCAAGTATTCTGAGATTTTAAAAAAATAATAATACAATTCTAATTCCTAAATATTTAATTTTTACTTATTTTATTAATTAACATTTTCTATTTTTGTTGACTATATTCAAGAAAGTTTAAGCATACTTTTATTTATTTTTAATTCCTTTCATTGTTTTAAAAAATTATATCAAAGAACATATTCATTAGTAGAATGTCACCACTAAAAATAAGAGACTCTAATCAAATGTATAATAGATAGACAATCGTATAAATAAAAATAAAAATTATCAAGAAAACAAAAAGGTTTCATTATATACTTGAAAATAAACATTCAACCACAACGTAATTTTCAAAAGTTGATAATCGAACCTGATAAATGTTCTAATGTCAACAAATAGATGAATTAGGCAATGTTATCTATATATACTAATTTTGAAATAATAGAAAATATGAGTTTGTTAAAAAAATCTAGAAACTAGACTCTTGGATCGAATAAATTCCTACACACAGTTTTAAGTCTTTTGCTTTGCATATAGGACAAACATTTTTCTCATGTAACCATTTTCTTATACAATCTGCATGATATTTGTGTCCACATTGAAGAATTCCAATCTCCTCTTTATTCTTATATTCATCCTGCAAAATCATGTACAAGTATTCCTATTAGAATAAGAGAAAGCAATATACTAAATGCTTTTTCAAGTCTAAAAATACGCACTTCCTAATACATCAAATTAGAAAGATGAACCCCTTTAGAGATACGAGAATGAATAACCTCATCTAATAGACCAATAAAAATACGATATTTGATGGATTATAATGTATTGAATTATACATGCAATTCAAATTCATACTTGACATATTACGCAAAGATCATATTCTTGCTCATAAGAAGTTTGCCCCTCCAAATTATTAGGTAGTAGATAAGTTTTTGTCTTCATTTGACGTGCAATAGTTTCTTCTAACAAACCAGTGACTACGTTGCCAACCTGTTCCTCTAATGCAAGAAGTTCCTATTGTCCAATTCCAAAAAGTTCCAAATTAAATTCCACTATAACCTCATAGTCAATCCACATGCATAAGAAAATGCAATTTCAAACTATGAGAAGTATATTTACCTCATATGACGTGTCCTCGATGGTCAAACGCAAATCACTATATGATGGAGCAATTACTGTCGGATGAAAGTTGATGGAGCGACTGCTAGTCTCTTGCACAAATCGTGTTTGATAAGAAAAGGCAGGATAAAACAGATGGGAAAATATGTGACTGCGTTTGTTGCCAACAGTACCATGATATCTCTGGAATCTCATTCTTGCATATTCTAATGAATTGATATTAGTAATGGGAGTTGGTGCTGGACAATAAGGCCAACAATTAGAAAAACTCACAAAGTGAAAAATTTAAAGAAAATAACACATTAATTATGTGACTCTTGAATCAACACTTTTGGAGGATGATAGAACTTATTACATGCATATAATTATATATCAAAATATTTGGGACTCAATTCAATTCAATTATAAAATATTTATCCAAATCAAATATAAAAATTCAATTCAATTTGGTTTGATTTACTTTTAATTTAATATAAAATTTAAAACAAATCAAACTAATATTTACAGTTTGATTTGAATTAGTTATGTGATTTTTATTATCATAAAATTTTTAAATATTCTTTAAAAAAATTATAAAATATGTTTTTGTAAAAAAATGTATTCCATATTTATAATAAAAAATTGTTAAATATATAAATACTTATGAGTTTTATTTATAATTTTAATTACTATTATATTTATAAATAAATTATATAATCTTATATAAGGGTATTCACAACCGAACCGATTCAAAAAAATAATCGAAAATTGATCTAAGAAAACCAAAAATAAATTAAAACTGAACTTGTTTTAAAGTTTTTGAATGTGTTTTTTCTTAAACCATTTGATTCGGATTTTAGATTTCAAATAAAAACCGAACCAAATTGTTTATTATATTTAAATGTAAAATTATATTTTTAAAATTAAATAATAACTATATATATATATATATATCATAAAGTTATTTTTTATTATATTATCTATAACAATATATATTGCAACGAACAAAAAATATACCTATTTTGTATCTATAAAAGAATAAAAATATATCCATAAATTATTAATAATTTCAAATATGGTAAAATATAAAACGTCTAAACACAAATAATATTTACTTTATTTAAGTTTATCACTTGAAAACAAAAAGTATTTAAAATCTAGGCCTACAACGTTCATGAAGATCACCTTTATTTCACATATAATAATCAATATAATTCTCATCAATCTCACATAATAAAACATCAACAAACGTAATCATTCAATCAACCATTAATGACTTTGTTTAATTAACTTCTCTTACCTTTAAAGGATCTCAAAATGAAATTCTATTTGGATAGAATTAATCTATTATTCATGCTCTCTCTCCCGGTGTTCTCGGATTTTCAAAGAGATAAGAATTAAAGAGAATTCTTGGAAAAAATTAAGAAAAATTTGAGAAAAGTTTAGAGAGATTAAGGAGAAAGAAAATTAGGATTTTCTAAAAATAATGAAAAAATAAAAGGATTAGGGTTAAATATGCTACTTATAATCTCTAAATAGACTTAGGATTTACCTAAAATCGGGCTCCACGTATAAAAATATTTTTTTAATCATTTTTTGTATTATTGTATTTTTTTTATGATCATCTTAATGTATTTTAAAATTATTTTAATTTTTATTATAAATATATTTTATAATTAATTTTTATTTATAATTTTTTCACTCTTTTCTTTATTAGTTTTTTAATTTTTTTTTAACTTATCTCTCATCAATTTCTCTACTCACATCAATTTATTAATTTTTATTTTTTCCTATTAAATTGCAAAAGAATATTTCATTTGTGTCAACCAAAATAAATATTATAAAATTATAAAATAAAGTATGCAAATACACAAGTAAGTTTGTTTATGTTTCACTATTTATATTTATATTTATAAAACATAATAAAAAAATTCTATTATAACTTTTAAGAATAAGATTATATAATTTATTTTTAAAAATAATTGAAATTATAAATAAAAAAAATTATAAATATAATAGTCATAAAATATTTCTATATTTAACTTTTTTTTATTATAAAATTATAATATATTTTTTTAAAAAATATATTTTATAAATTTAAAAAAAAATTTATAAATTTTATAATAATAAAAATGACATAATCGATCAAAATCAAAACATAAATATTGGTTTGTTTTTGGTTTGAAATATATTTTTATAAAAAAATATAATACAAATTGTATTTTTATATTTGTTTTGATAGTCAAGAATGAAATATTCTTTTAAATTTTAAATGGAAGAAAATAAAAGTTGGTAGAAAAATTAATAAGAGAGAAGTTAGAAAAGAAAAAAAAATTAAATAACTAGTAAAGAAAAAAAGTAGGAAAATTATAAATAAAAAAATTAATAAATTATATTTTAAATAAAAATTAAAATAGTTCTAAAATACATTAAGACGATGACATTAAAAAATATAATAACATAAAAATGGTTAAATAAAATCTCTTTATATATTATTATAGATAATATAATAAAAAAAAATTTTATTAAACTATAATTTTACATTTAAATATAATAAATAATTTGGTCCAGTTTTTTATTTAAAATTCAAAATTTAAATAAAATTATATTATTTAAAAAAAAATTATATATATAAATTAAAAAAAATTTAATTTTAAACAATTTTTTTATTTTTTGATTGGTTTTCGATGTCTACTATGTAATGAGAATTTATGTTAAGGTTGTCACCATTATTAATATAAGATAGTTTTCTTCATCTGAATCAAGAACAAAAATAAAGTTCACAATTAATATCGCAACCTTATTGTATAATAAACATAAAATTTATTACTCATTCAATTGTTATTCAAAATTTCAATATTTTATTCAAGAAATACTTTAAAGAATCTCAAAGGGCAACAAAAATTTTCGTAGTTATATACAGTCACCGTTTAAAAAAAAGTAGATCAAATTAAAGAATTCAAAGAAAATAATAATAATGTTTTGATGAGAATGGAAAAGTAAATCAAAGTAAATAATAATAATAATAATAATAATAATAATAATAATAATAATAATAATAATAATAATAATAATGTTATGACGATAGAGAAAAAATGAGAATGAGGTAAAAAAAAATTATATTTTTTATAAATCTTTTACTACATGAATTATTCATAGAATAATGTGATGAAAAGTTAAGATGAGAAATTGGTTAAATTCAATTTTTTAAATTTAATTTTAAATATCTAATTTATTTTATTTTGGTATTAATAAAATTTTATAATTATCTTTTAAAATCAAAATATATTTTAAATTTAAATATAAAATAATCAAAGAAAATATATATAAAGGTGATTTTATCGTATAAAATATATAATATACTTGTTTAAGATAAAAAATAAAGATAAGATAAAAAACATAATTATATTGATTAAATTTATATAAAAGTGAAATTATTACTTAATATCTACATATTTAATTATTAAATTTAAATCAAATTCTAACAAATTAAAAAAATGCATATATGAAAATATATAATATATGATAAATTCAAAAAAAAAAAATTACATAAAATGCACTACACATTAACCACGAAATATAGATAATGTTAATGAGATACTCTTTTAAATTATAATATATTTTTAGATTTGATTTCTCTCAATCTTGAAAGACTTGATTATTATAAAATATTTTGATTCTACTTCTCAAGTATTTAAGTTTCATCATTTATTATATTTATCATTAATCATTAATCATGTAATAATGGTTAATATAAATAATTTGATAATATAATATAATATAATAATATAATATAATAATATAATAATAATAATTATTATTATTAGTTCATTTTTTAATAAAAAAACTAAATATTTTATTTTTTAATATGCAAAAATTATCATCTTTTTAAAATTCTTTTTTTTTAATTTTTTTTTTTAATATTTTTCTTCCATTTTCATTCTTTTCGAAATCCAAGTGTAAATTATAAAATTTATGATTTTTATATATATGTTATAATAATTAGAAATATTGACGTTGATCCATGAAAATAAATTCTTTGAAATCATCTTTTCTCAATTTATCTTTTTTCCATATCTTTCTTCTCACTTCATTTTCTTGACGTGGGACTTCTTTTCTTGGATGAGGCAAAACCTTATTTTTCTCTTATTTTAACCAACATCCATCAGGTTAGTTATGATATGTTTAAATTTTTTAAAATAACTTCTCATAATAATCTGTACGTCCCTTAATTTAAAATTAACTTTATTACATATTATTTTAAAAGAACCTTCACTCACTTAATTCAATCATCAATTTTCACACCCAAATGTACTCCAAAGTAGTTTATGTCATACATTTCTCTAAAATGATGAGTCAAGTAATTCAAAGTAATCCCTCTACACAAGGAAAGGGAAAAAGAGAAATAAATTTTTTTATAATAAGATATGAAAAAACCCTAAAAGATAAAAGTCATAACAAAGATATAAATAGAATAATATATCAATAGTATAAAGACTAACTTATCCTTAACTAATAAATATATAATATTTTATATAATATTCTAACACCACTTAGATTCTCAACACATCACAATCACTCAATTATCAGTTCAATCAATAGGTCAATACCATATTCAACCTAAATTGTACTATTTTGTAGTTCAAACATACTCAGACAAATCCCACTATCACAATGGTCATTTAACATATTATTCTACATAGAAATCTCATCAACTACCACCAGATTTTCAATCAATTTACATTAATAGTGCATTTAAAGTAATTCCCAACATCTCAAACCAGATTCACTTCATTATTACAACATAAGCACACTCAATCAGAACAATAACCAAGTCATGGTCAATTACTCGAATTACAACAGTTCAATTTAAAAGGTTCCTAAATCACAATATTCAATCCAAACAGGTCACATTTCACATTCATTCAACACACCCAACATTACACTCTCAGTCTAAGGATAACAATCCAAAAATAGGTCACCTACCCAGTTCCTAATCTATGTTCCCCTAATCCTATTAAACTTAATTTAAGACTAGCTTCCCTTACCTTAATGTAGCTCTTCCAAACAGTTCATTGCCTCCACCATAGAACAAAATTCCAAGAGTTTCAAGGGTGCCTAATGATCAAATTAATCGCATTACTATGAATTCATAGTAGCATAGAGCCATCTAGAACTAAGAAGAGGCACAGACATGGACTTGGAAACCCTTAAAACAACAACCCCAATCTAACTCTCAAAGCAAAATAGAGCACTAGAAACTTACCCAAATGAAAATTCAAATCGGTCCAAAATGTTCTATTCTTCAAGAGCTTCTTACTATCATGTTCGGATATTGAAAATGATGAAAGATGAAGATAAAAGGTTAGAGAGAAGATAAAGATTTTTTAAAAGAAAAAATTTTAAAGAGATAATTGATTTGAAATAATGAAGTATCACTTATTTAGTTTTTATTCATATATTTAAAATATAACTAAATAACTTTTACCTTTCACTATTTAAATTCTTATCTCACTTAAACTAAATTTTCAATCTCTTACAAAATTTCTTATAATATTATGTATAATACATTGTAGTAAAATATAATTAAATCTTAAATCAACCTTAAAAAGTTATTATATATTTAGTAATAATTATTTAACTTTGATATAATATTTAGAAAATTAGTTTTCTGATTTTTTTATTGATTTTTATTTTGAACACAATATCCAAATTACAAATTTCGTGTAGACTTTTCAAACATTATAAATTAATAAAATAATTATTAAAAGTTAATAGCTAAAATAGTTGTATGATACATTAAACTTTCACAATTTTGTTAATAAATTAAATAAATTTGTAACATAACAGAATAAATTACTATATATATATAATATATTTTTAATCATACAATAATTAATATTTAAGATCTACTTCTATTATATTACGAAGAAGTTTCTTCAAAAAAAAAAAAAAATATATATATATATATATATATGTTTTCGTGTAAGAATACAATTATAACAATGAAATAAAACACATCACAAGAAAAAAGGGTAAGCTAGTAAAATAAAAGAAATATACTTATTCATTAAACATTTACCAAAACAAAATATCCATTCCAAGTGTAAGGATCTACTTAAACCTTTACACATTTACACACAATCACAACAATACTAAACGATTTTCAGAAGACTATACGAATTTCGGATATTTGAGGCTAACACCTAATGTATAGTCAAGGACCATAGGCCTTCTCACAACCGACTTACTGAGTCTTTTTCACCTCAAGGTTGTCCTTCTACTCATCACAACCAGCACCACATCAAGGTGACTCAACCAATTTTCTTTTCAAGACAGCTGGTGAATCCTCCATCGACCTTTCACCACATGAGAGCTTAGTCGTTATGACTTAGATCATCCTTAAGGTCTAGATACCCAAAACCATATCCCTAAATCTATACACACTAAATTACCACATTCAAGGTTCCAAATTCCATTAAAATATCATCATGTCAATAGGAGTCATACAGACCTCAATGTCATCTCATATTCACCATTCATAATCCCATATAATTTTTACTCATACATACCATTATAGTAAAAATTTAAACTAAATTCTCCCTTTTAGGACAGAGCAATTTCACATAGCACAAATCAATCAACTTAGCGGATTATGCAAACTAAGAGATTCTATAGAAAAGCCACCTTGATTTACTTGACCCAAATTCATAAATTTGGCACATCTAAACATGCTAAATCAACTTTTCTCATGTTCTTTTTTAAGAAAATTGATGGATTAGATAGCTCAAACTGGTTCTCCCACAAAATTTTACAACTAAAACATCAATTCAATTAAGCTTAACTCTAACAAGATTCTTACCACACTAGTCAATTTGCTGTTGGAAGAGTGTCATTGTTTGTAGAACACATCTGACTCATTCAAATTTAGAATTAGTTCTTTGCTTTTTAGTTTTTGACTAATCTTATTCTCCAAGGATAGGATTCTTAGTTGATTTGTTCTTTCATAGAAATAGCCATGATATAGTCATGGGTCCTTCTTTTACTCTTTTTTTGTACTGGCTATATAAATTCACTCATTCCATTGAATAAATAACGCTTAAGAGCTATAATTAGTATTATTGATATCATTTGATCTTAACAATAGTATTAGAGCCCACACAAGGGCCTGATATTTAGAAAGCACAAGAGAGAAGAGTTGAGTAAAACACATGGCTAACAACAATAGCTTCCTCAATATTCCAAAGTTTGATGGAGACTATGATCACTGGTTCATGCTTATGGAAAACTTGATGAGATCAAAAGAGTATTGGTGTATGATGGAGCAAGGCTATGAAGAGCCTAAAATATTGAGTCACTCACAGGAGTAGAACGACGAACCTTAGAGGAGTAAAAGCTAAAGGACTTGAGGGAAAATAATTATTTGTTTCAATCTATTAACAAGAATATTTTGAAAATGATCACCAACAAATCCATCTTCAAGTACTCAGGGATTGTTGAAGCAAATATCAAGAAAATTCTTAAGTTTAATGAGCTCAACTCTAAAGACTACGTAGAGAGTTTGGAATTCTAGAAATGCAAAATGGAAAGTGCGTGAATGACATGAGAGGAGCAGGAGAGACTATGGACGATGGACATTGTTGAGAAGATTTTGCACACACTGTTTGGAACATACAATTATATTGTATTCTCAATTGAAGAATCCAAAGATAACAATGAGATGACAGTAGGTGAGTTGTACAATTCATTGTTTATACATGAAAACAAGATAAAACAGAAGGAAGTGATTGAACAAGTATTGAAGGTTACAGGAGACACCTCTACTCAACGAGCTGATGAATGATTTGGTAATAGAAGTAGAGGGCGTAGTGGATATAGAGACAAAGGTATAGCATTTGAAAAATCAACAATTGAGTGTTATCGATGTCATAAGCTGGTACATTTCCAAAATGAATGTGCCACCTATGCTAATTATGCAGAACATACAGAGCTAGATGAAGAAAAAGAGATGTTGCATATGTCATATGTGAAAATGCAAGGAGCCACACAAGATGAAATATTTTATGGACTCTAGATGTAGTAATCACATGAGTGGAGACAAGAAATTGTTCACTAAGCTTGATCAATCATTTAGACATAGCGTTAAGCTGGGAAATGACTCCAAATTGAATGTCATGAAAAAAGGCAACATTCAAATGAAAATAGATGGACGAGTTGTGTGATGGGGAAAATAGGCAAGTAATAACAATCAAAGATGTAGCGGAAATAATTTCCCCAAACTTGCAAGAATCTATGAGGAGAAACAACAATCGAAAATTGCTAGAAAATAAATCACAAAAGAAAATACCAATATTTTTAACGTGGGAAAACCCCCTCAATGTGAGAAGTAAAAATTCATGGGCACAAGCCAGTGAATCAAACTCCACTAAGATCAAATAAGGGTACAAGAGAGTCAGATCAAATACACAAATAAGTGCCTACAATAAGCCAATACAACAAAATAATAATGTTCTCAAATTTGAAGAACAAAGAAAGAGAAACCTAAAAAAAATGAGCAACAGTGCAGGACTGATAACACTAACCACAGACCTCTAATTGACAATCCCAACGGTCAAACTAAAGACGGCATGTGACAAACTGTATTATCTCCTTCTTCTCTCCCAAAAGACGGCCTCTCTTTTTTGTACTCTCTGTGTGTACTCCCTATGTCTCTTAGAAGTCTCCTCTCCAATTAGGTTAAATAGGATAAAATGGGCTTAACCCAATTGGACCTTTTAAACACATAGTTGGGAGCTCAACCCAACATTGTGGTCATCACAAAGGTATTTTACATTCCTAATCTCATATCAAACCTGCTTACCATTGGTCAACTTCAAGAACAAAATCTATCTATACTAATTAAGAATAGATGTTGTAGTATGATTAAACCTTTTTGTCGCGTTTAGTTTTCTCAAACAATTTCAAATCCCCTTTTTAATGTAGTAGAGAGGAGACCTTGAGTGTCAATCCATGGAGAAAATTAGGATGGTGTAGTTGATTCTGTGTTTATGGATGAAAATGCAAATTGAAGGGATGAGAATGGTATGATTTTATGCTACTGTTTTTATCATGATTTTATGAAGTTATGTGTTGTGAATAATGCAAATGAGATGGAAATTCAGTGGTGTGAATATGGCAGTAGGTTTTGTTAAGATGGATGTAAGAATGGAAATGAATGATATGGAATTTGATATATGGAAGGGGGGTTGTTTGTTTAAAAATCAGATTCTACCTCACTCTAATGCAAAATGCTTGGAACACTAACACCTATCTACCAATTATTTTGTGATTTACAAATCTGTTATTGTTGTAGTGAATTTCCTATAGATGCAGACTTCTAAATTTCAGTTGAAACAATGCAATCATAGAAATGAGATGTGTGAATTCTAGTGGATGGTAGATGATCGAATTAATATAGAATGGAATTTGAACTATGATATAAGACGAAATGAACAGCTCAACTATACTATCTTGATGCAATATGAGACCCTGGGATTTAAATCCTAATTGGAATGTAAATGCAAAAATTAATAGAATGAACAGTGATGTTTGCAAAATGTGAATGTTGGATAGCTACTGGAATTTATTGTGCAGAAAACTAATGCAAAACAAATGGCTCTTTGTAATGAACTTTATTGCAGTAAACTGGAATTTATTAACAGATGCATGCGAAATGAGATTTAAGCTGCTATTGAATTACAAAATGCAACTACAATGCAATGCTGAAACTACTGTTGATCTAGCAATTGAAACTAAATGTCGAAATTGAAACAACACAAAATTTGACAACTAAACTATGAGAGGAAAACAATGTAGTACTAAACTGAATTCAGATCAGAATTGAACTAACGCAAAGAAACTAGATGCTGTGACTAAACTAGACTAAGGCAAAAATTATACCAAAACAGTGGCTAAATCAATGCTGAGCAAAATCAAGTAACCACGAAGATAACACGTTTACCTATGCTACTGAATTTATATAATTCAAACAACTATCTATCAACTAGAACAGAATTAACTGGAATTACAGAATTAAAAGAACATGCAATATAACATTTTTTGTGAAGGTTTCTAAAAGGAAGAATCTCGTGGAGCCGTGCTGAACCTTGTTTGATTTCAGAGCTGGTGTTTACACCATTGAAAGACATTCAATTGCTCTTCAATCTCGCAAGGTATCAAGAAACGATTCTCTGGTGAATCAACTCTTTAAAAAATTTCGAAGATTCCATATTAATAAAGTGCAGAAACTAAGAAGTCAAAGAACTTACTACTGTAGGGAAAGCAACTAACGAAGCTACGAACAATGACTCAAAACATGACGCGAAAGTGCGAAATTAACCAAGAAAATGCAAGAGTATAGAAGTGGACATGATTAGTGAAGTAATGAACGCAAAATGAGAGAGATAAAGCAAAACAAACTATGAAGAACTTACTTGAATTGAATTGAAAAGTGCAAGAACTACAAGCTACTCGAACACAAATGACGCTAACGAACTTTGATCTATTTCAACTGAAAACTGAAACTGTAAACTGAAATCGTACGAACTATGCTTAATCTCTGTTTGCTAAAACTCTCTCTACTTATTACACAGGGACTATAGCTATTTATAATCTACATAATCTCTGCTTAGTGGGTGGGCCTTCGTATGAAGTGGCCCGTATTTCTTCAGCTCACGTTTTTCGTGCTTCAGCTGCACATGGTTAACTTAAAGTGTATGTATCCTGCTCGTTTCTTCACCAATTTGATCGATTCGAGTTTCCAAATGAAGATATGCGAGTCTATTTTCAAATGCGACATGTTTCGTGATTTTAGGTGCCTGGGCAAGTCCAGTGGGCCTTAATTACTGAGAGAGGCTATTCGCGCATTTTAGCTGATTGCAGCTACTGTCGAGCCTGCTTGTTTGGTTCACTAAAAATCCATTTCTGGTCCAAATTATGCCATTCAAAATCTAAATTAAAGCCCAGCGAGTCTACTTTCTTTTGGTACAGATTTTGTGATTTTAGGAGCTTCGTAGCATCCTGGAGACCCAATTCTTCGAAGTTGACTTTTCTAGATTCGTGAACTACAGTTGACTCGACTTTTGTTGATTGTGAAAAATCCATTTCTGCACCGAATTGTGTGATTCCAATTTCTATTGAAAGCTCCATGTGTCTACTTTAATCTGCATAAAAAATTGTAATTTTAGGAGCATTGTGGCAAAAGATATGGATGAAACAATAAGTGAACGTCAGGCTGTGATTTTATGCTGTCTTAAAACGAATTTTTCTAGGCTTTGTAATTCTTTACAGAATATAATTTTCATTTAATTTAGCTTATTTTACTTACTTAAAGATACTTAAATATAATTATTAATTAAATAAAATGTGTTAAATTAAAGTCTCATCATAGTACCTATCATTATATTAGAGGTCTGATCATATGAACTATGATATCTGCAAATCGTACGTTTGTGTTTTTGGCATTTATTCCCTTCGTCTCTACTAATGTATCAAAAGAAGTTTGTTTCAATGTAATCTCTAAAAATGTCACAAGCTTGTGACATTAAAGGTGTGGCCATCTTAACATGAAAGGACTACGGACTGTTGCCTATAAGAAGATGGTTAAAGGCCTACCATTGTTGAAGAATCAATCCAAGTTGTGCACCATATGTACAATAGGAAAGCAACAACGTGATTCTTTTAAGAAGAAAAGCAATTGGAGAGCATCCAGACCTCTACAACTCATTCACTCAGACATATGTGGTGCAATTAATCTTGAATCTCATAATCATAAGAGGTATCGTTACTTTTATAGATGATTATAGCCGAAAAAATGTGGTCCTACTTTCTACATGCCAAGTCCGAAGCATTTGCTACATACAAAAGTTTAAAGTCATCCGTTGAGAAAGCAACATGATATAGCATAATTTGTTTACACACTGACGGAATGGAATAGCAAAACACAACATAATGGAGTTGTAGAAAGAAGAAATCGAACCTTAATGAATATGGTGAGATGTATGCTTGCAGCACGAGATGTTCTAAAGGAGTATTGGCTAGAAGTAGCAAACTTGGCCACTCATGTTCTAAATAGATGTCCAACCTCAGCCTTGCCAAACATGACACCTGAAGAAGTTTGGAAAGATAGAAAACCATCAGTGGTACACCTCAAGGTGTTTGGATACATAGGATATGTTCATGTTCCTAATGTCACAAGGAATAAGCTAGATGAGAAAAGCATCAAGTGCGTGTACATGGGAGTCAGTGAAGAGTCCAAATCTTTTCGAATGTATGATCCAGAAACAGCTGAGATGTAATTTTTGATAAAATGGAAAAGGGGGATTGTTAGAACTCTGGAGAGACTAATTCTTTTGATCTTATGTGCGAAGAAAATGAAGAGAATAAGGAAATGAATAGAATAAGCAAAATGAAGATTTAGAATTGAAAATGAAGCAGATAATGATAAGAATGAAGAAGTTATAGGAGATGAGAGAATCAACGTCCCTGAAAGGAGAAGAAGGCTGCTAGTGTTGATGAGATACTGTGAGTTTAGAGCTGGAATGTTATAGGAAGAAGGAGTTGAGAAGCTTACCTAGGAGATGCAACAACTTGCTATGTTTGTGTCAAATGATCCCACCATCTTTGAGGAAGTAGACAAAAGTCAAGTATGGAGGGATGTAATGGAGAATGAGATTGCAACAATTGAGAAAAATGGAAAATGGGAACTAATAGATCTGTCAACAAGAGCCAAGAAGATTGGTTTTATGTGGATATTTAAGACCAAGATAAACGAAAAAGGAGAAGTAGACAAATGTAAGGCTCGTCTTGTAGTAAAAGGGTGTGCTCAACAAGATGGAATTGATTACATTAAAATATTTGTACCTGTGGCAAGTTGTGATACCATTCGACTAACTTTGTCCATTGCAGTTAGTAGAGGATGGAAAGTTTATCAACTTGATGTCAAGAGTGCATTTCTACACGGAGAGATAGCAAAGAAGGTGTATGTGGAACAACTGAAGGATATGAGGTGACAGGTGAAGAAAACAAAGTTTATAAACTAAATAAAGCTCTCTATGGGCTTAAACAAGCCCCTCAAGCATGGTTCAACAAGATAGAATCATACTTTTTCAAGGAAGATTTTGAAATAAGCATGAATGATCACACTCTATTTACAAAGAAGGAGGGGGAGAAAATGTTCTTATTGTAAATTTGTATGTAGATGACCTCATCTTTACAAGAAGTACTGAGAAAATGTCCGAAGAATTCAAGAGCTTAATGAAAAGGGATTTGAGATGACTGATTTGAGATGCATGAGATATTTTCTTGGTGTAGAAGTCATATAGACTTCAAATGACATTTTTATTTGTTAGAGGAATTATGTTAACGAAGTATTGGAAAGATTTAATTTAAAAATTACTCATCTGTAAAAAATCCAATTGTTCTAAGGTATAAGCTCACAAAGAATGTTAGAGGGTTGAAGGTGGATGCTACCACATATAAGCAAATGGTGGACAGTCTTATGTACTTAACTGTCACAAGGTCAGACCTGATGTATGTTGTGAGTCTAGTGGCTCGTTTCATGGAAGCGCCAACGATTATGCATTAACAAGTTGTGAAAAGGGTCCTGCGCTATTTGAGATGAACCACTAAACTAGGGTTGTTTTACAAAAGAGAAGGAGGTGAGAATTTGATAGCATTTATGTGATAGTGACTATGTTGGAGATCTTGAAGACTGAAAGAGTACCTCGGGGTATGTTTTTAAGATATCGAATGGATTAGTTGCTTAGACTTCTAAGGAATAGTCCGTGGTATCACTATCCACCATTGAGGCCAAATTTATTTCTATAGTAGCTTGTGCTACTCAAAGCATTTGGATGATGCATGAACTTGAGAGGTTGGGGATTAAGCAAAGTGTATTATTTTCTTTAATAATAGTTCAATGATTAAACTTTCAAAGAATCCTGTTATGGATAGTAAGAGTAAGAATATTCATGTTTAATTTCATTTTCTTAGGGAGTTGACAAATCAAGTAGAAGTTGAATTATTACACTATGGTACTAAGGATCAACTAGATGACATCTTGACCAAGGCCTTTAAATTTGAAGTATTTGTGAAATTGAGAGAAATACTTGGAATGTGTAGTATTGAAGGGATAAACTGATTGTGTTTACTTGAATAATAGTTCATTTTAAGGGAGGGTTTGTGGGAAGAGTGTCGTTGTTTGTGAAACACGTCCTAAATCATTCAAATTTAAAATTAGTTGTTTGATTTTCAGTTTCTCCAAGGATTCTTAGTTGATTTGTTCTTCCTTTAGAAATAGCCATGATATAGTCATGAATCCTTCTTTTACTCTTTTTTTGTTTCTGTATTGGCTATATAAATCCACTCATCTCATTGAATAAATCAAGCTTACAAGCTACAATTACTATTGATATCATCTGATCTCAACATTTGCTCAATATCATATTATCACATTTAGTTCAAGGATTCAAACAAAATCCATGTAATAAGTCTACTCACAACAAATTAAAAACTTCTAAGTTGAACAACTATTCAACATGTTATTAATTCAAGTGGTTCAATCATCACATTCTCAATCATTATAGACTAAATAATATAATAAAACCAAACCAAGCCAATACAATTTCTACCAGAATGGGAAAACCAGAAACTAGGTCACTCTCAATAATTTAAAACTTTCATCCTATAATTTCAAAGAACTTTAAGTTTAGGACTAGCTTCCCTTACGTTGGTGTGTTTGTTCAAATATTCCTTTTTCTATTTCCTAAACCTAGGCCAAGTTCCAAGTGCTCAATTTAGCTCTTATGAGTACCTAATTAACATATCAAATATATTACTAAGGACCTAAGATAGCATAGAACCTTGTTGATGAAAAAAGAGGCATATGCATGGGACTTAGAGCTTAGAGACAACCACCCAAGCCTAACTGTTAAGGCAAGTAAAAGCAGTGAAAACTTACACCAAACAAAATTTCACTCTATTAAAAACGTTCTTCTCCTCTAGAGTTTACTAATGTTGCACTTGGTGTTAGAATAAATAAATAAGGTGACTCATGTGAAATAAAATTATGGGCCTAAATATGATTTAATAAAATTAAGTGACCTATTGGTTATTATGGGAAATTATTTTTAAAAATTTAAACTTACGGTAACCAACCTAATGGATGTTGGTTAAAATGAGAGAAACATAGGGTTGTGCCTCATTCAAGAAAAAGAGTCTATGTTAAAAATAGTGTAATTCAAATGTAATTGTCATATTTTGTCAGTCTGTAAAGTGTATTAGAGGTTAGCCATAATAGTTGGGTTGTTCACTAAATATGGTTAAATCTTACGTAGTATATAAATAGCATGTAAAACCCAATTCATAAGGCAGTGTGATGGAATTTTTTGACTCTGTTTTTCAATACAAGAAGTTGTTATTTTCCGTTATTCATTTTTTTTCTCTCTCATACAATCTTTTCTTCAAAAAACCACCACGAAAATTTTATCAATTCCAATAATTGGTATCAAGAACTATACGACGTTACCAAATTCCAGCGAAACTACCAATCTTTGGTGGAACCAACTATGAGAGGTGACAGCGCAAATGAAGGTGGTATTCAAATATCAAGGCGTGCTTGTTATCATACTCACTGACGTAACACCATTAGAGACGAATCCCACGGAGGCACAAAGGGCAACTCACCGTGAACAGATGAAGAAAGATGATAAAGGGATCTTTCTAATTCATCAATGCGTGGACTCAAATGTCTTGGAGAAACTTATTGATTATGAGACGGCCAAAGAAGCATGGGATGTGTTGGCTACAACTTACGCCAGTGACAAGCAAACCAAGAAGGTAAGATTGATGGCACTCAGGTGCCAACTAGGATTTCTTCAGATGGAATCAAATAAGACGGTGGCGCAATTCGTGAATAGGTTGGTGATTCTTGCAAATCAAATGAAGAGTTGTGGTGAGGTGGTGACCGATTCGATGAAGGTGGAAAAAGTACTCACCGGTTTAACATCAAAATATGATCATGTAGTTTCTGCAGTTGAACAATCAAAGGACCTAGAAACGTTGAAATTGGAGGAGTAATTACTAGGTTCTTTGGAAGCACACGAGTTAAAGATGAAGAACAGAGAAGGTATCAAGAAAGAGGAGAAGGATTCTGAGAAAGCCTTATTTGCTCAAAATCAAAAGAACGGTGGTGGTGATTTTTGGAAGAATAAGAAAGGGAAAGATAAGTGGAAGAATAACAAACAGGAAAGCAGTAGTTCTAAGAGTGAGAATCAAACGAAAGAAGGAGAAAATAATGGAAAGGGAAAGAAGAAATCAAAGCAGCAGATTCTGTGCTATAACTATCAAAAGTATGGCCATTATGCAGATGAGTGTAGTAATCCTAAAGTGCCTAGGAAGAGAAGTGAAGAAGCACAATTTGCGCGAGACTCTAATGATGAAGAAGCAGTGATGTTAATGGCCATAGTTAACAGTGAAACAGGCATTGAGGAATGGTGGTATTTGGACACTGGTTGTTCAAATCATATGACAGGAGATAAAGATTGGTTATGTGAAATTGACGAAACGGAAAGAAGAAGCATTAAATTCGGTGATGGTAGGTCAGTGATGACTAAAGGAATTGGCAAGGTAGCCATAAGAAGAGTAGATGGAAGTAAGGTAACTACCAGTGATGTGTTATATGTTCCTAACATGGATAACAATCTGCTAAGTTTGGGACAATTGCTAGAGAAAGGATTCTCAATGCATATAGAAGGTGAACACATGGACGTATCTGATTCTAATGGGAAATGTGTCTTGAAAGTTCCTGTGTCTAAGAATAGAACATTCAAGGTGGGAGTGAGCACCATGGAGCAGAAGTGTTTGAATGCTCAAATCAATGACAATGACAGTGTGTGGAATTGGCATAGAAGATTTGGACATTTGAACTTCAACAACCTGAACAAGTTGCAGAAGAAGAACATGGTTGTGGGACTACCTTCAATTGAAGTACCAAGGCAAGTGTGTGGTAGATGCTGCGAAGGAAAACAACCAAGGAAGGCATATAATGCTGCAGTTCCAACTAGGGCCAAAGAGAAGCTTGCTGTGATTTACTCTGATGTGCGTGGTCCATTTGAAATCAAATCTCATGGAGGTAACCTGTATTTTGTCTCTTTTATAGATGATTTTACAAAGAAAATGTGGGTCTACTTGTTACAAAGAAAGAGTGAAGTATTTGTAACATTTAAATCATTCAAGTTACTAGTTGAAAAACAATCTGGTTGTTCAATTAAGATGCTCAGAACTGATGGTGGAGAGAGAATATACATCACATGAATTTAAGAATTTTTGCAAGGAGGAAGGTATAACTCATGAGGTGATGGCTCCACACACTCCTCAACAAAATGAAACTTCTAAGAGAAGGAATAGAACAATTCTAAATATGGTGAGATGCATGCTGAGAGAATCTTCCACATGATTTCTAGGCAAAAGCAGTATTCACAGCTACTCACATTTTGGAATAGATGTCCTACAAAGAGGCTAGATAGTTTGACACCAGAAGAAGTTTGGAGTGGACTCAAGCCAAGTGTGAAACATTTCAAGGTATTTGGGTCACTATGTTATAGACATGTGCCTGAACAAAACAGAAGAAAATTGGACTCAAGGGCTCAAACTATAATTTTGGTAGGATATCATAGTACTGGTGCCTATAAACTTATTGATCCCGTGAGCAAGAAAATTGTGATAAGTAATGATGTGATTGTAGATGAGACAAAGGAATGGGATTGGAACAATGGTGTGGAAAAACAAACTCATGAAACAGTAGAAGTTGAACTGGGAAGAGAAGAAACAGAAGAAGATATTCATATTGATAATGAGTTAAATGTGAATGATGAACAAAATGTGAATGATGAGCCAAATGTGAATGAGATTGCACCTTTGAGAAGGTCACTAGGACAAAGAACTCCACCGGTGAGATTTCAAGGCTATGATGTCTTTCCTGATATTGTTATTAACAGTGATGGTGAACTGATGAACTTAGTGCTCTTAGCAGAAGCAGAACCAATTTCATTAGACGATGCAATAGCTAATCCACATTGGAAGAAGGCCATGGAAGAAGAATTGAGATCAATTCAGAAGAACAACACTTGGGAAATGGTGAATTTGCCAAGTAATAAGAAAGCCATAGAAGTGAAGTGGATTTTCAAAATCAAAGTTAAGCCATCTGGTGAAATTGCCAAGTATAAGGCAAGGCTAGTTGCAAAAGGTTTCTTACGAAAGCCTAGACTGGATTTTAGTGAAGTATATGCACCTGTAGCTAGAATTGAAACTATAAGACTCATAGTTGCAATTGCTAGCATGAGGAAATGGACATTGAGTCAGTTAGATGTGAAGTTTGCATTTCTCAATGGTCCATTAGAAGAAGAAGTTTACACTAGGCAACCACCTGGCTATGAGAAGAAAGACATGGAAGATAGGGTAATGAAGTTGAACAAAGCCCTATATGGCTTAAAGCAAGCTCCACGAGCCTGGAATAAGAGAATTGATAGATTTCTTCAGAAGCTAAAGTTTGTGAAATGCACCACTGAACATGGAGTGTAGTTGAAGGATGTTGGAGTAGTTGGTGTAATGATACTATCCTTGTATGTGGATGATCTTCTTGTCACTGGTGATAGTGAACAGGAGATTGACAAGTTTAAGAAGGAAATGATGGATGAGTTTGAAATGTCTGATATGGGCAGGATAGCTTATTTTCTAGGTATGGAATTTGTGACAACAAAGTATGGCATATTCCTTCACTAAAAGAAATTTGCAACTGATATATTGAAAAGGTTCAATATGCTTGATTGCAATTCTGCTATCACTCCTTGTGAACAAGGAATCAAACTGTCTACTGGTGAAGACACAAACTTAGTTGATTCAACACTATATAGGCAACTCATTGGCTCATTAAGATATCTGTGTAATTCTAGACCAGATATCACTTATGGAGTTGGCTTGATTAGTAGATTTATGGAAAAACCTTGCAAGGATCATCTACTTGCAGCTAAGAGAATTCTTAGATATGTGAAGGACACACTAGAGTGTGAAATTTTGTTTCCTGCAGCAAAAGAAAACTCTGAAATAGAAATAGTTGGTTACACAGATGCAAATTGGAGTGGAGATGTTGGTGACAGAAAGAACACATTCGGGTACATATTCATGCTTGAAAATGCTCCTATATCATGGTGTTCAAAGAAACAAGAGGTGGTGGCATTATCTAGTTGTGAAGTTGAGTACATCTCAGCTACTTTTGGGGCAAGCCAAGCCCTTTGGCTAGGAATGTTACTGGAAGAACTTAGCATCAAGTGCAGTAATGTAATGAAGTTCAGGATTGATAACAGATCAGTCATAGACCTTGCTAAGCATCCAATTGCTCATGGACGTAGCAAGCATATAGAAGTCAAATATCATTTCTTTCGTGACCAAGTTAACAAGAATAGACTAGCACTTGAGCATTGCAGAACTGAGGAGCAATTTGCAGATATGCTAACTAAAGTTGTAGAAATGAAGAACAAAATTGGAATGCACAATTTGGCAGATTTGAATTAAGGTGGTGTGTTAAAAATAGTGTAATTCAAATGTAATTGTCATATTTTGTTAGTTTGTGAAGTGTATTAGAGGTTAGTCATAATAGTTGGGTTGTTAACTAAATATGATTAAATCTTACGTAGTGTATAAATAGCAGGTAAACCCAATTCATAAGGTAGTGTAATGGAATTTTTTGACTCTGTTTTTCAATACAAGAAGTTGTTATTTTCCGTTATTCATTTTTTTTCTCTCTCGTACAATCTTTTCAAAAAACCACCACAAAACTTTTATCAATTCCAACAGTCTCACGGTTAACTATCGAGAAAGTGAAGTGAGAAAAAAGATACGGAAAAGAAGAGGTAAATTGGGGAAAGATGATCACAAAGAATTTGCTCTCATAGATCAAAGTTAATATTTCTAATTAATTCTAAGATCCTTTATGATCGTATAAATTTTTATAATTTACACATTATATAAGAGTCACGTGTTGTTGAATTTATGATTCTCCTTAATGTTAATTTTCCAGTTTATGAACTTTATCTTCCCAATGAACCCTAATTTTAATTAACAAAAATTAAACTATGATCTTTCACATGATGTTCCGTTATGTTTCGCTGATGTTATAATATATATATATATATATATATATATATATATATTTCTGCAAATCCTGTACTATATGCATGTGCATTGGAATTCAAATTCAATTCAAGTTATTTTACTGTTTGCCTCACTACTAGAAAATTGATAATTTACATCGGTTATTTTAGGTTATTTACATCGGTTATGGAACCGATGTAAATAAGGCCGATATAAATTTAAAAACAAATTTACATCGGTTATAAAATAACCGATGTAAATTTGCTTCCAGATTTACATCGGTTGTTTCATAACCGATATAAATTTGTTTTTATCTCCCTTCGCAAAACGTAACCCTTCACCTCACCCAGAAGCCTCAGCACACTCCCTCGCAAAATGTCCAGGATTCCCATAATTAAAGCATGTGCTTTTCCCACCACCGCCGCCGCCGCCACTGTTACCACCGCCATACCTTCCTCCTCCGTCAATGCTGCAATCTCTAGCTAAATGACCAACCTCCCCACACCGAAACAACCACCACCGCTACCACCACCCCCGACGCTCTTCGCGGTGGCGCAATCCCTCGTCATGTGTCCAAATCCGCCACATCTAAAGCAAGAGCCATTTCCACCGCCGCCGCCTCCACCACCACCGTTGCCTCCGCGTACGCAATCCCTCGCGAGGTGACCGAAGCCGCCACAAACAAAGCACCCGCCTCCTCCTCCTCTGCCGCCGGAGTTGCTGCTTCGGTTGCAGTCCCTAGCGAAGTGGCCACTGCACAACGCCTGTGAATCGTTCCTCAGCCATGAAATCGGTTCGATTTGAGAGCCAACAAACCCTAGAGAGAGCCTCAGCCTAGAATGCCAACAACACACCACTTGGTAGAGTCTCTCTTTATATATTATTCAATGTGAACACTACTAAGGTTATGAAACACATTTACATCGTTCCTAAATGAACCGATGTAAATATGCGATCAGCTTTTTTTTTTATTTACAAAAATGTCACCGTTTTTATATTTACATCGGTTTACCTAATAACCGATGTAAATTTAACGATGTAAATTATCAATTTTCTAGTAGTGTCAATTGCACATGTTTGGGTAATTGAAATTCAATTTTGCTATGCGAATGGAGTAATTTGAATTGTAGTATGAATTTCGGATTTTCCCAATTTCAATTTCTCGGTACTGTTTCACGTCGAAACAGCTAATGGATCAAGGAATGCATCCAATTAATTTGAATTTCAAGTGTCATGTACGCGTGGGTATTCAATCACATTTGCATTCAATTAATTTGAATTTCACATGTCCCGTCATCAAGCTTTTGGGCATTTTTTTATATTTTATTTCAATTACATGTTTTTAAAGAATAATTTTAAAACAATGCAAGTTGTTTTTATGAATACTCGTATTTTGAAATTTAGTCATGATAAATTTGTTAATCACTAAAATATTAAATTTTTATATTTTATTTAATTTTAAATTAATGATAAATTTTATTTCAATTTCCTATAGTGATAAATTATGAATAACTTATTTATGGGTTAATTGAAATTCATTGTTATAAGACATTTATGAATCACTCAAAGATTGATTGGTTGTTCTTTTAATAATGAATATGATTGTTGGTACTGACTACGTATTATTATTTTATTTATATATCCAAAGATAATGAGTATTTCCAATTAATGTGTTTATTTTACCAAATAATGTTAATATTCATTATGTTGTTGTATATTAATGTATCACTCAAAGGAGAGCATTAACATGTATAAAAATTATTTATTGTTACTAATGCTAGTAGCAATGAAGAGAAAACTCATTTTAAGGCTTGGGAAAGGTCAAACAGACTTAGCTTGATATTTATGCGGATAAGCATAGCGAGTAATATTAAGTCAACTCTTCCCAAAACTAAGAGTAGTTGAAAGAATTTATGAAATTTGTAGAAGAACGCTCCCAAAAGTCCCTCATTGGGACATTAATGAGTATTTTAACCACTATAATGTTTGATGCTTCTCGTACTATGCATGAACATGTCATTAAGATGACAAATATTACAGCAAGACTTAAGTCTTTAGGAATGGCAGTGGATGAGAATTTTTCTTGTACAATTCATTTTGAACTCATTACCGTTACAATATGGTCCTTTTCAGATGAACTATAATATCATGAAAGACAAATGGAATGTGCACGAATTGCACAACATGTTGGTTCAAGAGGAGATCAGACTTAAGAATCAAGGAAGTCACTCCATTCATTATATGAAGAATAATGGAACTGGAAATAAAGTTGATAAAAAACATAAAAAGGCCAAAGGACCATTAAAAATTGGTGTGTCCTCTACTAAAATCAAAAGAAAGATGTCAAAATGTCATTTTTGTGGGAAGTCTGGACATTTTCAGAAGAATTACAGAAAACGTAAAGCTTGGTTCGAAAAGAAGGGTGAGCATAATGCTTATGTATGTTTTGAATCAAATTTAAATGAAGTTCTCCATAATACTTGGTGGATTGATTATGGATTTACAACTCATGTTTCTATTGTATATAGGGATTCCTTACAACCCGGACCACAAACCCAAGTGAGACATTCGTCTTCATGGAAAATAAAGTGAAAGTTCTAGTTCAGGCTATGGAGGCTGAATTTGTGGCATGCTTTGAGGCTACAGTTTAGGTTAATTGATTGCAGAACTTTATTTCTGGACTTGGAGTAATTAATAGTATGTCAAAGCCGTTGAAAATTTATTGTGATAATTTTGTAGCTATATTCATTTCTAAACAAGTATTTCAAAGGTGCTAAACATATGGAATTGAAATATTTTATCGTTAAAGAAGAAATTCAGAAACATAGAGTGTCAATAGAACATATTAGCACTGATCTTATGATTGCTGACCCTTTAACAAAAGGGTTACTGCCCAAAGTATTTACTGGCTATGTTAAGAATATGGTTGTTATGTTTAGTAGTGAATGTTGAATTTTAATGTTGTTAATAATGTCTATTTAACACTTTGAGCTCATTGATGTATAAGTTTATGAAATTTCAGTTTTCTACTTTATATATATACATGAAAATTATGATAGTGGAAAAAAATTATGTTATTGTTGATGAAAAATGACTTTATGTTTGAACCCATTATGAAATTCTCATTTTAAAGTCATATTAGGAGGAAGAGTAATATAGTAGTACATGGAAGGAAATATGTTGATTGAATGACATGTAACTATTGTGACTCTTGTTATTTTTGTATCCTTAATTATGATTAATGATGGAATCAATTTATTTAGAGTCTTTAAATGCGCATTATGATTTATGTAATTATTAAATCATGAAATGTTATGGCGTCACATAAGTCAAGTGAGAGAATGTTAGAATAAATTAATTAATTAATTAAATAAGGTAACTCATGTGAAATAAAATTATGGTCTAAATATGATATAATAAAATTAAGGGACTTATTGGTTATTATGGGAAATTATTTTAAAAAAATTAAACTTACGGTAATTAATATGATGAATGTTGGTTAAAATAAGAGAAAAATAGGGTTTTACCTCATCCAAGAAAAAGAGTCTCAGAGTTAACTATTAAGAAAGTGAAGTGAAAAGAATTTACTCTCATAAATTAAGAAAAGTATTTCTTTATAGCATATATGTGGGAATCATAAATTTTAAGGTTCTTTATGATTGGAATGTACAAAATTTTATAACTTATACTTAGATTTTTGAAAAAGATGAAAAATATGAAAAATGAAAAAGAAAAATTTAAAATAAAGCATAAACTTGAAAAAAAAGAAAAATTTAAAGAAATAATAATTTTAGAATAATAAAGAATAAAATGTTTAGTTTATATATATATATATATATATATATATATATATATATATAAATAATTAAACAACTTTCATTTTTCACAAATTAAAATCTCATCTCATTTAAATTAATTTTTTTTACCTTATACTTACAAAATAAAAAATATCTGACTACCTGAAAAAATTAGATATTGGATCAAACTTGCATTTGTAACTAATGCATTTGATTAGAAAAACATTTTAGTGTCATCTATTTATTTACTTATTTTTTTTCTCATATTATAATAATAATAATAATAATAATAATAATAATAAATAAATAAAAATAAATGATTGAAAAATTAAGAAATATTTCTATTTTCAATCGAAAGAGAAGTAAAGAAATAAAAAAGAAGTAAGAATAACAGTCACCGTAAGAATCACCTCAAATCCCTAATCTAAATATAAATACAACAACCACCGACAATATCCATTTACTCCGCTTTATAAGAAAATGATTCCATGCTACAAATCTCTCCTTTCTAGTTTTCTTTCTTAGCTGTTCAGCCGTTCAAATATCTGTTAGAGCCACAAACATAAAATTATTTGTGTATTATCATCGTTCAATAAAAGTAAAAACAAAATGAATAAAACTTTACCAGCATGGGTTACTCAGAAACCGTCGTTAACATGACAGTGTTACCAAGAATCCAAATTCATATAGCCTCGAACTTAAGATCAAAACTTTTAGATTATCAACAACACATCTCATTTTTGTTTTTTTTTCGTCCCTCTGTTGCTTCTTACCTAGCTTCATTTGGAAATATTACAGAGTTTCATTGTCCTCTATTGAAGTAAAATGAGATTGAATAAATAAGTTTGGGTTTAGCAGATAAGTAATGTTATTTGCTTGGGCCAAAAAAACTGACCCAATAACATCCTAAAATCATTTTGGCATGTAATACTCTAATATATCATCCTTTATTCTTATTCTTGTATTCTACAATATCTCGTATTTTTGTTGAAATATAATGATTTTTAGCCAATGATATTAGTTCTTGGTTTTGTATGTTAATGCATATATAACCTTTAAGAGAAATACAGAATTGGGGGTTTACTAATTGATTGTAATCATTTTATATGAATGGAGTATTATGGTTTCTAATTATTGGTGGTTACCAACTTGTCATGCTTCCCATCTATGCCTATATTCACTTTATCATCAACAGAATTTAATCACAATGCATTATTAAGTTACAAAAATTATGAAACTTTAATTCTTCATTAGGAGATCACTTTTATTAAGCTAAAAACATTATAAATATTATATATATATATATATATATATATTAGTTTTTACCAAGAAATAAAATAAATATATTAAATAAATAATAGTTAGTCTTAATTATTTTTTAGGGTAAAATAAATAATTTATAAAATTATTTAATTAGACCATTTTAGAACAAATGTCGAATGATATTAATACCTTCTTTATATATATAATTGACTATTGAATTTAAAATTTGGTTTCACAAATATTTTTCATTTTCAAAGATTTTTTTATATTTTCTTTAAACAAGTATTAGTGGCGACTCCATTTATTTAAACTTATATTTTTGTCATTCATTACAATTTTAGTTACAATAATGATGATAAAAATTCGAAAGCAATAGTGAAAATGGTAATAATGACATTAATAATAGTGATGTTAGGTGGTTGTTATGATGAAGATGAGTAACAATGTATATAAGGTAATGACAACAATAATAATGGTGGATGGTGGTGGGAGTGGTGCAATGACAACTAAAATCAGTGAAGTAGTAGCAGTATTAATGACAATAATAATGGTTGTAACGGAGATGCACTACTAAAATATAATGTTTTACAATTAATATAGAAACAAATTTATAATTTTTCTATGATGATTGTAGATTAAACAATGTAAAAATAACTTGTACAATATGGACTCAATTATTGGGTTGAGAATCAACTAAGACTTTAGTTAGTAGGTCGAGAAGTACTTGGTATTTGTATTAAGTAAATGGGCCGAGATCATTCTAATCCATTAATGGAATATCCTACCATAATTACAAAAGATTCGTAACGGTTTCAGAAAAGAAATAGATATTTGGTAGGTTTCACTATTTGAATTATAATAAAAAATATCTATAGATTATAATTTTGAATTAAAAAAAATATTTTTACAAAAAAATATAAAAATTTTCCCATGAATTTTTTCGTGGTAAAATTTTTCATTGATTCATTTGTGGAAAAATTTCCAGTGATTTGTTTGTAAAAAAATTTCATGGATTTCTTCGTGGGAAAATTTTCTATGGATTTCTTCGTGACAAAATTTTCCATGAATTTTTTTGTGGGAAAATTTCTCATGAATTTTTTTGTGAAAATTTTTCTTATTGATTTGTTTATGAAAAATTGTCAATTGATTTTTTTGTGAGAAATTTCCCATTGATTTTGTTTGTGAAAAATTTCTCATTTATGGGAAATTTTCCATAAATTTATTTGTGAGAAATTTTCCAAAAATTTGTTTGTGAAAAATTTTTCATGGATTTATTTTTGAAAAATTTCTCATACATTTTATTGATAGAAAATATAAAAAATAATTTTATACTAGTCTTTTACCCACAAATTTATAATTGTGGGAAAGTTTGTGGGAAAAATTTCATTTCTCACTTATTTTAAGCATTACCCACAAATTTGTTTTATAAAAAATATGAATTTTTTTTTAGTATTTCATATCTCACTATGTCATGTTTTTATTTATTTTAATTGAATCATAAATTTTATAATTTTTCAGAATTTTGTCAGAAAAAAATTTAAATTTAATAATTAAATATCAAAATTTTCACTATAGTATAATAAAATTTTGATATTCTTTCTCATTTTTTATATATAAAAATAATAATTAAAGAGAAAATAATCATTATAAATTAAAATTAAGGTGTTATATTATAAAATTATATTAATTTAACTTTAAAAAACTATTTTTTTCTGCAATCACAGTATATAACACATATAAATTTAATTGTATATTTTTTTACTGGAGAAATGGTATTTGAAAAGAAAAAAATTTGTTCATTGTGAAATTTGAATTCATTATCCGATGTTTTAAATTGTAATGCCCAACATAAAATTACTATTTAGCATTAGCTTATATATTTCTATATCTATCTATTTTTTATATATATATATATATATATATATATATATATTATTGCTGCAGCAATTTTGTATTTAGTATAAATAAAAGTGGGTGGTGATTCAAAAACCTCACACTCAACACTTTTCTTTTCTTTTTTTGCTTTTTTAAGCTCTACTTTTTTAATATTATATGTGAGCATATTGGTATTATGTTACTTAATACTGTTAGAAAGTTAATTATAAATTAAATATTTAAAATAATTTCATTAATTTTTAAAATATAAAAACTTGAATTGAACAATTAAAATTAGAAATATATACTTACCTGTTTAATAAACCATGTAGAACACACTCACAATTTTATATATATATATATATATATATTATATATATATATATATATATATGCGCGCACGCGCGTTAACAGGATGGATATATTTCCTAATATATAATTAATAATTAAGGGAAAAAATTATAGAGATTGAAAAAATTGACAATAATTATGCAAATTAACTATTAATTTGATATATATTTTTAAATTTCAAATTTATGAACAGTAAATTCAGGGATATGGAGAGTTTTGAAATCCTATCAAATTAGTTTAAATTTAATATAATATATATATATATAATTAAATTTTAAAAAAATATATCCATACTTTATAATTAAAATTTATAACAAATCATATTTTACATAGAAGAAAAAGTTTATCCATCTCAATACTAGTATATTTATAGAAACAAATACTTTAAGAAAATTGGAGAATTGGGCCTATCTTGATTCACTTTGCATCCACCCCAAGGACCCCCTTCTAAAAAAGCCCAAGTTTGACATGATTGACAATTCTCCTAAAGCCGTGAGAATATTAGGAAGAGATGATGAGGAAAAGATGTTTTTCACTAAGAAAGAAGGCATGGTTGTGGTTACATGGGACAAACATGTTCATCATTGATCTATGCATACAAAAACCTTAACACCTTTTTATTGTCCTATGCTATGTAGCAAGTAATGGGAAGCTTGAAATTGAAGGCTCACATGGGTACACAAAAGTCTTCAAGTTGAAGAATCAAATATCAAGTATTTGTTAGAAGCATCTTATTTGTCCTCAACGTGGAGAAATGGATCTTGAACTGAATTAACACACTTTTTCTGGAAGAGTCTTGGATATATGAATTTGAACCTAGGTTGGTGGGATAGCCATATATCCTAGAATAAATATATGATGATACATACATCCACAATTGTGACCTTTTCTACCATACAATGTGCAACTTTTTTCCACTAGAATTAATTAGTATGCTTGTACAACTTTGTGAGCCTCTTCATAATGTCAAAAGCTATCAATGATGGTGTAATACCATAATAGAAAATCAGACATAAAAGTGGAAAGAACTTTTTGTATTCGGTGAAAAATGTACAACTCTAGAGGGGACCACCTACATACTTTCAATAACTAATATTCTAGTTAAATTATGTACAAAGTATTTGAAGAAACTTCACTCTAAATTATTTTTTATAAAGAAAAATAAAATAAAATCAAAATCATAGTTTGTTATGTTTTAAAATACATAAATATGATATTCTCGCTTATTTTATGTGTGATTTTGAGAATTAAATATGAATAAAATCTTCATAAATATTATGAAATTTAAAATAATAATTTTAAAAATTTTTATATTAGGTATTTATTGGATTGTTGGATTTGATTTTATGATTTTGTAATTAGGATTTTTTTTTAACATTAGTATTAGTCTAAATACTTTAATAGATAGATTTAGTTAGTTGAAAGAACCAAATAATCTTAGTTTTATGATATAAATAAAATTTTATTAATTTTTGTAGTTAATTTTATGCTTATTTAAAATTGAAGTTTATATTTTATAAGAGAAATTTTTTCTAAGTTTTTGTGAAGAATTTTTTATTTTTAATTTTAAGTGTCAATTTTTTCTTATTTATCTATAATTTTTATTATGATATCTTTTACTCTTGAACCAAATTTATTAAAAATAAATTATTTTTTCTTCCTATGATTAAAAGTTCATAAACTCATTAATTTAAAAAATAACATAATTTCTTAATACATTAATACATTATCAAATTTACATATAAATTACCTAATCATTCCATTAACTATTTAATATATTAAATAAAAATCTCATAGTTAATTTTATTTAAATATTATATTTATAAAATATATTTGAATATATTTTATAAAAATATAATAAAAAAATAAAAAATTCTTCTAAATTCAATTAATTTATATATAATTTATATGTAAATTAATTTATAAAAAATATTTTATATTGAATTGTTTAAAAATAATAATAATTTTTGTATATTATATTTTGTTAGATTTAAAACATTTAATAATCAAATAAGTCATTATTCCAAGTTTAGATGTTAAAGAAGGTTATCTTGTAGTCCTTTACGTCGAAAATTATAATATAATAAATATTTTTAAGATGATTTAATTATTTCAAAATCATCTTATTAATTTAAAATATTTAATAAATAAAGTACAAAAATGTTCAAGAATAAAAAAAAATATTTTTTTTATAAATCATACATAAACAAATGATTATAATATTAAAAATTACATACGTTACATGATGTTATATCAAAGTAAAAAAATATTTTATGTTCAACCACTATCAATAACTTTTAAAAAAATTCGCCTACCATTATATTCTCACAAACTTTTCAAAAACAAAATTTTTCAAAAGTTGATATAAGTATTTTTACTTTTTATTTTTTCTATTAAAAATTTTAAATTTCTTTTCTTAACCTATATCACTAGATACATCAAGTTACAAGAAATTTAAATAATATAAAAAATATATACTAGCTAATTTTTTTTGTTTTATTTTAAATTATCGGACCAAACTCATATTAATACAGGACTCACATTGTCCTTTAAAATTCAAAATTTACGTGATTCTGGATTTGAGATTAAAAACATTTAAATTACATATTTAATTTTTCAATATTTAAATATATACTAAGTTTCGTATGTGATGGGACTTAAAAATCTGATTTACTTAATTTATGAATTAAAAAAATAAAAAGTTAAAAGTAAATTTACTTATAAATTATTTATTTTTAATTTTTAATCATTTAATTTATTCTATATATAAATATAATCCTATATAGAAATATTTTAGTAAACTAATCCACTTAACTCATGGGTTTTAATAATTTAAAAAATATATTAAAAATAAAACTTATATTTTAGAGAATCAACCCTCCTAATTCATTAATATATGAAGAATTTCATTTTGATAATCTAATAATAATAATAAAAATTTACTTAAAAAATTTTAATCTGTATATTTACCCCACGATTTAAATTAGATTTTTATATTATGGATTTTTTTTATTTCTTAATTAGATAAAAGTTTTAAAAGACTATATCGCTCTTTCTTGACATGAAAACCCAACATTATTTTCCCATCCAAAACTAATTAATACTTATAGGACAAAAACCCCAACACTTTTTTTAATTTGATAAAACTATAAACACAATATTTTTACCTGAAAAATTCAAGTCCACCAATGATAAAAATTGGTCCACATATATTACCAAAACAGTGAACAAACAAGAGAAATAGATGGGAAGTAAAATGATTTTTATCAATTAACGATATATTTTATTTTATTTGAATTTTTAAATTTTAAATTTTTAAATTTAAAGCTTTCATAACGTTAATATTTTTTTAATTCGAACATAAAACTAGACATTAAATAAATAATCTAATAACAATTCAAATACAATATTAGATATTAAATAAATAAATAATTCAATAACAATCTAATAATAAATAATATAATAAATTTAATAATTTTATTAAAATAAATTTTAATATTATAAAACAAATAAATTTTATTTAAAAAATTTCAATTAATTTTATCCATACATTCTTATTTAATTTTATTTAAGATTTTCAACCTCCTTATTTAACTTTATTTGGGATTTCCAACAAATTTTACCTTTCTCTTATTTTTCTATCATTTTATGATTGTGGATGTATTTTGTAATGCATGTTTACTATACTAATAAAAGGATAAACATGTTGAATTTTTTTTTCAAATCTTAATGTTGTGCCTATCTTTATACAGAAGTGTGTTACTTTGTCAACCTTGTTAAGGTATATGAATGATGATTTTGATAACTTTTTCATGATTGGGGACTGAACTAATATTTTTATATAGAAGGATCAATATGAAGTTGTGCAACACGTCTATAAATCTGCACATATTTTGATGATAAGTGTGTATTTAATATCTTAGTAACTTTAGTCACATCAATAAGAAAAAAATAGCACTATCACATACCAAACATATTTCCTTAAAAAAAAGCATACCAAACATATTTTGTAATTTTTGCATGTACTGGGACGCAATAAAAACACTTTAAAATGTTTTAATTATTTAAATTTCGACAAAGTCTTTTTTTTTTTCAAATTTAAAACTAAATATATTAGTTTTTATAATTTAAAAAAAAAAAAAAAAAAACCTCTCTGGTTAAATATTTTTCACTTGAACATCATCTAAATAAATACTTTAAACATGTTTGATTAAAAAAAAATACAAAATCATCACAATAGCTTATAATTTATTAGTGATATTAACTCAAACCTATTAAATTAGTATTATATCTAAAATACTATCTATTTTACTAGATATTTTTTAGAATAATTTATATATATATATATATATATATATATATATATATATTAAGAGAGGAAAACTACCGTTAAAAGGTGTATTTTTTTTATATGAATAAAAAAAAAGTTATACCACATAAATTTTTTAATAATATATAAGTAGAAGGATTAAAATAATTTTATTAAAAAAAGATAAGATTAGAGAATTAATTTTAAATTTTGAAGGAATTTAAGATAGATTTATTCGAAATATAAAAGATTATATTTAAATGAATAAGAAAATAAGGAAAGAAATAAAATTAAAATGGTGTTAAGTTGGGATTTTGGTGTTCTAGAAAAAGGGAAAGGAATGGAATCTTACGATCTTATTCGATAAAGAGAATTTGTACGTTGGATGCAATCTAATCTAAGGCCACCATACGAGACTCCCCACTTTGGTACTTCATCATTCAGCTGAGAGAGAATACAGAGGATGTGACGTACTTTTTCAAGATGCACTGGATCACTAATCATTAATTATCATATTATTATTATTCTTATTATTATTATATTGACTCATTATTTTTAATCAATAATTTTTAATTTAAAATTTAAATATTTTTTTTAAATTTACTTTTCTTTTGGATAAAATTAAAAATGATTATTTTTATTTTAATGTGATACCAGTATTTTTAAATATTTTTATTTTTAATGTTGTGATATAATATCTTAAAATAGGTTTAGAGACCAAAGTTAATAATTTTAAATTTTAAAAATATAAAAAAAAATTACAGGACTTGAAATTAAAATTCATATATTTTATCAAGATTAAAAATAATGATTTTAAATTTTACAAGAAAGTAAATTATAAAAAAAAATCAATATTAACTTATTATATCTCATTTTATTTATATCTTTTAATTCAACATTTTAAAAGAAAATAAAAAATTATCAATAAGGGTGTGTTAGGATGAAATTGATTTGATTAAAAAAATTATGATTATTCTTAAAAGTGATAAAATGAAATAAAAAAATAAAAAATAATATATATTTGTGTGGAAAATGTGATATAAAGGATACTGTAATCTTAGAGATGTGATGGGAAGTGTAAAGGTGATAATAACTTGAAATAATGGACCTCATCATCCCTTATCTTCTTACTTATATACAACTCAAATAATCATCACTCTCTCTTTTCTTACTCCCCAAACCTCCATAATCTATCTATCTAATCAAACATTATATACTTTTCACTTTCTTTTACAAAAACAATTTAGCTCATCAAAATACTTTTACAGAGTTAAAAAAATTAAAAAGCTACCTTTTTTTTTTTCTTAATTTGTTAATGTAACTTTTGGTTTATATATTATTTTTTTTTATATTTTAATTTGACTCTGTGTCAATTTTTTGTTAGTTTCTTTAATATTTTATTTATTCTAAATTATTCCTTTTAAAAAATATTTTATTGGTATTAAAAGTAGATAAATTACCTATTAAAAAAGATAAAAATAAGAAAAATAAAAATTTTACATGAATTTAAATAAAACAACAAGAACTAAAAAAAAAAGCTCCAAATACTAAAAATATTTCAGAAAAAAAATTAATTATAACTATTACATTGAATTTTTATCAAAATATTATTAATATTTTTCTGACTTTTATAACAACCTGCTTACTAATACTTAAAAAAAAATAGTTCTAAAAAATTATATACATATAAAATATTTAATATTATAATTCATAATCTTTATTTATTAACATAATTATTTACATACTTTTTTTTAAAATATAAAAAAATTCATAAAAGAAAAAAAAATATTGTTTAAATATCTTTGAGTTAATATATACTATGTGGTGCTTAAAATAATTTTTTTATATATATTAAAATATGATTATTACAATTTTTAAAATAAGTATAAAATAACACGTAAGATCATTAAAAATAAATAATTCATATGATATAATTAAATTTATTTTTTAATTTTATATTTTATGAAATATTTTCAATCATTCAATCAAGTCTCAATTTTATATTTATGATTTTACTATTTTTAGAATATAATATTAAATATAATCATATAATATTAATACTTATCGTATTTATTACAAAATATTTGACTATTAAATCGTATATATAAAAATTTATTGAATTTCTAGCCACAACTCAATTCATAAGGTGATTTTTCAAATACCTAACCATCATTCAATCTATTCATATGAAATTTATTGAATTTCTAATCATAATTTCACTCATACAGTATCTTTCATAAAATATCTAATTATCAATTTCTTTATTTATATTAATTTTTTAAGCACCATTCAATTTATATAATATCTTTTAAGAATACTAAATTATTAAATTTTTTATATCTAACTTTTTTTATATTTCATATGAAAATTTCTTATTTTTTTAATTTTAAGTTGAACGTATATACTATTTAACCTATGAGATAATTCTTAATTTATTTATCTAAAACTTTAAACTTTAAAATGAGAGATGAGCTTAAAATTCTTTAATCTTTTTCTAAGGATTTTGATTCACAAACAAAATATATTACTACGAACCTAATTTGAATATATATTCATCTTTTAAAAGCAAAACTTACTTGTAAACTCTCTAGAAGAAGGAAGAAAAATAAACTTAGCAATTTGATTAAGTAGAAGTTTTCTATTTCTTAGTAGCTTCACCTTATATGTTCTGATCTTGAAAAAGATAGAATATAATTTAGAAATTTTAGAGAAAGAATTTTAAAGAAATAATATTTTTAATAAATGAAGATGAAATGTTTAATTTTTATATTTATAACTTTTACAATTTTAATAAAACCAAATTTTCATTCTTTATAAATTTTAACCTTCACCTTTAATATTTTAAAAACTTTTGTATTTAAAATTTTTAATATTTTTTTTCTTTATTATTTATTTATTTTTATTATTATATTGATGGTATCAAGATGACACATATTTATCTGATGGAAAATATGAGAATAAATTTAAAAATATTTAAGAGACAAACAATGTATGGACTAAGTTTATTAGTTTAAGTATATAAGTTATTTAATTAAATGGTGAATGAATATTTTATTAATTAAGTTAAAAATTTTATAAATAAAAATATTTAACTATTCAAACTTCATTTGTATAAAATTATCATCTCGAAAACTTATATTCTCGCACTTCTCTCTAAGATTTTGATTTTATTATTTATCCTTTTCAAGATTTGAATCCACCCTAATATTGTTGGAGAAGAGTAGAATATTTTCAATTGATTAGAGTAAACATCTTTTCCTTGATTTTCTTGGTTGCATGCGTGTTAGAGGCTTGCATATGATGTTAGGGTGCATGCATGCGGTTTTTAAAGAAAAAAAGATAAATTTTAGTTAGCATAGGATCAATGATATATTTATTTTGTTAATTAAATCTTTCTATGATCATATATAAGCTTCATGTGTGAATAATTTTTTTTAAACTTTTGAATTGTAAGAGCAAGTAAGGGAAACTAATTTTTTTTAAATATCATAATACTATCATATATTAGAAAATCTGAATTTTTGAAATGTGATTTGGTCATGGATGTTAAAACTTACAAGAACCTTAATTGGTATAAATCATGAAATTTGTTGGATTTTTGAATGAAATGAATGATATGTGTGATGATGAAGTCTTGATTTTGTGATGAGGAATTGAATCGATGTCCATAACTTTGATTATTATTTGAGAATGTATATTATGAATGGTTTATTGGTGTTGTTGTAATTGAGATGGCATTGGAATTTCGTTAACTATATGTTTTTTAATTTTGAATTAGGTAATGTGTATCATTTTTTTATTTAATTAGCTTGGAATGTAGGCTTTTACAAATTGAGTATACATTAATTGAATAGGTTTAGTTTAGAATTATTTGGTAGTGGTATAACTTGAGTTTGAATGGGGATTAAAGATATGTGAGTTTGAATGGGGATTAAAGATATGTAATATTATGAACACTATTTTCAATATATATATATATATATATATATAAAGATAATTATAAATATTTAAATTGTTCTTACTACTCTACACCTCGATAAACTAATTTGACTGAACTCTACTAAACCCTTAGTAAGCTAATATGATCGAACTTTGTAAAAGTAGCTCGAGAAACCCTTTTGGCCAAGCTCTACTGAGACTCAACAGTCCTCTTGGCCAAGTACGTACTTGGTACTCAACACATGTTAGCTGACTTGAATTTGACAACCATAGGAGGCATTCTAGCCAAGCTCATGCTTGGTACCCTAGTAGAAAATCCTTGATTAAGCTTGAACTCAACAAGCTCACTTATCTAGTGACAACTCAATCATATGCGGACATTTATATAAAAGATAAAAAGGTTGGGCGGGCATACACACGATTAAGAGAGTAATATTTGATAGGATAAAAACTTCTTTTTTATGATGTCAATTGATAATAAAAATTAATCGAAAACTTAAATATTTCTACCTATAAAAGGGGAGGCTTATGAAGGAGAGAAGTAGGGAGAAAGAGTCAAACTAGAACTCAGACTAGATCTTAGTCAACTAAGACTAAGCTTCCAACCAAGTAAGTCAACGAATTTAAGGTACAAGAAAATTATCATTCAAATATTGAATTTCTTTATGATACTCGACAAGCTCGATTGAGTACCTAGTGAGTATGGCTAAGTACCAAGTGAGTCTAGACAAACTCTCAATTGTTGGCCAAGCTTAATGCATTGTAGAATTTTTAACTAACCGATCTGACTAACTTGATAGAGTTATTAGTCTCCATAGTCGACTAGTTAGTCATGCATGCATAACTATATATTGTTGGTCGAGCTCTACATTGTTGGCTGAACTCTACATTGGTGGTTGAGCTGTAAAGGGTAGGCACCTGGGAACAATATTGAGTAATTGGCTAAGTTTGGTGTTTATGGCCCACCTCTATATTGTTGGTCGAGCTGCATTGTGCGGGTAGGTATCCGGTAACAGCGTTATGTTATTAGGCCAAGCTGAACTATGAGGGTGGTACCCAAAATTAGTAGTTGGGGTCAAATTATGTTGTTTTGTAATAATGATTGTCCAATTGTATTATGTTTTGGAAAGTATGACTTACCATGTACTCATCCACAATGACTTGCAATGATTGTGTTTTATACATGGGAGTAGACAATGTCACATGTCTAGATGACTAACTCGGGACCTAGCATGGAGACCAACGACCAACCTGGTCGAGCTGCCAGTTGGGAATGTTTAATATATATAAATTTCATCATAATGTATAAGACTTTCCCTATGGGAATGTATTTGCTAATGATTTTGAATTTACAATTAATTTTAAAGTTATTTTGTCATCTTCCTTTGAATATTATTTAAAATAAAGATTTGAGATTATTATAGTTGAATAGTTATCCTTGGGGATTTAAATAAGTGAATATTACTTTAAAAGGACCAAGGATTATGTTTTTACACCTTAATAAAATTTATTTATCCCAACTAATCATTATAAGATTAATCCTTGATCCTATATTATGAGAAAATATCAAAATAGCATGTATTATGTTATTATTTGAAATTACTTTAAACAATAATTATACTCACATTCTCTTTTTCTTTGCTTTATATACAATAATTTGACATAATAAATAGATGGACTCTTGCATACAGCTAACTCATTCACAACAAATATAACTATTATTTTTTTTTGCACTAGTTGGAATATCAATATGGTGGTCAACTCAATCACATTTTGGAGCATCAATATTATACTTATTGTAAATATATGTACAAAGAAATATTATTTAAAATATATGTCAACTCATTCACATTTTTTATGATTTAAAATAATATTTTAATTTGACTTTGTAATTTATATTAACATCTCAATTTAAAAATTAAAATAGACGAAGAGAATATATTATTGAATATATTTATATATGAGAAGAAAATTGACAAAGATGATGTTGAAAAGAAAATTTGAGATTTTAAAAAATAAAATAAAGGAAAAGACATAAAACTAATAAGTATATTTGATTGGTTAAGATATTTTATTAAAATTGAGAAGTATAAAGATGAAAAAAAATATACAATAATTACAATAAAATATATTATTATGTAATTAGTGAAAAATATTTATCTTAAATTTTATGTTTTTTTTAATCATTATGTGAATTAGTTCACATACAAATTTTATACTGATTATCCAATCTTATATATTTTTGGTAAATCAAACACAAGAAGAATCAACCTACACCATCCTAACTAAATATTGATGTATTATTATAATTGTGTCTTGCTTGTAAGAATAAATAATATTATAGATGATATTATTTCATAATAATAAGTTAATAAAATATTATATGAAAATTTTATTTTATCTTATTTATTTTTTATATATAAATTTGTATCGAAAAGATATTAATATAAATGATGTAAATGTTTACAATATTTTATATTAGTTAAAATAAAGTAATGTGTTATCAACAAAGTCTCAAATTATTTCAAAAATCACTTAAAAAATTAAAATATTCAGGTATCGAATGCAATTTAAAAAAAAAAAAAGTAAAAAAGAATACATAAAAAAATCAAAACATTTTTAAGAAAAAAAAATTATTTAAGTTTAAATTTTTTTATACATTTTATTCCTAACATTAAATTTTATGAAAAAAAAAAAGGAGAATATAAGATTCTCAAACTAAAATAATTATAAAATTTAATAAGCAATATTTGCTCAATTCATTTTGAAAAATAATTATATATTTTTTAAAGTAAACAATGTATTTATCAATCACGTAAAATTGTTTTACACTACCATCTATTTTAATTATAATAAATTGTAACTTCATTAATTTTTATAAGAATTATTTTAAAATCACATTTGTAATAATTTTTTTTTATAAAGATAAGCTATAGTATTTTGCTATCAAATTGGCCCTTACTTTAAAGTAAAAAGAGATCTTCAAATACGACTTCATATTGAAGATGATTGAATATAAATTTTGATTTTAATATTAAACCTTTTAGATTATGAGTAGAAATTAATCTCTTATTTTTATTGAATTTTGAAATTGAAAAAAAAAAAGAATGACGTGGCGGAAGGTGGCAAATGAAAAACAACACATGTATCAATCAAATGTGTCGTGGGGGACGTGTCAGTCATAAGTCCCCTGCATCTGGGTTTCATGCACGTGGACTGGCCTCCCACAAACCCCGCACCACATCTCTCAGCGCGTGATTCAAATCAAATTCTGTCACAACACAATACATCAAAATATCACACTATCGTCAATGTCTTCAACATTTTCCAACTTAACTTCGATTCATATTATGAAAAAAATTGATATGGTTATGGATTCACTTAATTAAAATGCTTAAAATATTTAGAAATTATAGATTGTTGGAAAAATGTTACTTTAATTAAAAATAGATCGAAATATAATATATAAATAAAATATAAACTTTATTTTATTAATTAATTTTATAATAAATTAGGTTTGTAATAACCTTTTATATAATATCATAATTTCGTTAACAAAATCGTTAAACCTAAATTAAACCACTTATTAATATGTTAAATCTTAGATTATTAGGCTTAGATAGACTACCTTTTAATTTTTTATATGATTTAAGGAGTTCTGGTTGTTAATCAAATTATTAATAGATCGCTACGTAGAACTTTAATTGTTAGGAAAGTTATTGAACCTAAATTGGATCACGTAGACCACGTTCTAAAAATGAAATTGAATTATAATATATAAATAAAGTATAAATCTTATTTCTTGAATAATTTTGAAAACAAGATAAGTTAAACCTGTAATCAGTTTTTATATTTCTTCATGATGAAGATAAAATTAATTGATGATAATTTTTTTAATTTGTTGAATGATATTTTAATTGTTTGAATTTTGAAAACGAAGCAAAGTTGAGTTGTAGAGAATTCGTTAGAAAATATTCTTACTTACGAATATATGAATATATTAGATATTAAATTTTTTTATTTCGTTTATATTTAGAGTTATTTAAAAGACTTTTTTTAATAAAATTAATCAACTATGATACATTATAATCAATTTTTTATTTTTATATTATAAATTCAGTAGGAAAAATATAAATTATTAATGTTATGATAATTATTATCTATATATGAATAAATTTCAATTTAAAATTAAATAATTTATTATTTAAGAGTTTTAACAAATCTTAGAATTATAATAAATTCATTATAATGATATTTTAACATAATTGATTAATATGTTTTTAATTCAGTTATACATTTTAAAAGATTTTAATACTCATGAATTCATATTATTTTAATATTATAGAATATTTTTAGGAATGCATCATATTTCACCTACCTAATATGGTTTGTTTATTATCAAAACCCTAAATTCTAAATTAATATTTAAACAAATTTCATTACAAGGGTAATCATCTATCCAAAATTTTTACAGGTTTGGCACAATCACAATAGGAAAGACGCTTTTAGAAAGATTATATGAGTTTTTTTATATCCGAGACTAACACCTAATGTATATTCTTGGATGAAAGGTTTAAACGACTGACTACTAAGTCTTTTTCACCCTAAAGTCATCCCACAACTCCCAGCCACAAACCTTATATCAAGGTAACCTTGTCCAACTATTCCTTAAGAACAACTAACAAGACCTCCATCAACCTTCACCACATGTCATCTTAGTCTATGTGACTTGGATGATCATTAAAGTCTGGATATCACATGACATATCATTAAATCCATACACACTAAATTACCAAAGATTTTAATATGATTCCAAACAATCAATTTCAATCTCCTCTCAATAGGAGTTCCATAGGCCTCATTACCAATTAAATTCATCATGCATTAATCCTCAATACTCACAATAATATATTTCATTTCCTTCATAAAAAATCAATCAAAATAAACTATTCAGCTGTAGGGACAAATTGCTCAGCAGAAACCTAATCCGCTCAACAAATTTGGATCTGAGAACAAATTCAAGTTTGAGACCCATTCCGCTAACAGTAGACTTGCTCCTCTTAGCGGATTGGAAATCAAATTTCACTTAGCGTAAACCCAATCCACTCAGCAGATTGGGACCTAAGAGTCCTTGGAGCTAATTCACTAAGCAAGACTCTCAACGATCAACGGATTTTAATTCGAGAGCAGTTGAAACCCTTTTGCTTAGCGGATTATGCGGATCCTAAATACTACAAAATCAGAAACCTTGACTTTCTTGATCCAAAACATCATTTTTACACATCCAAGGAGTTCTAAAAGGGTTCATTTGATACCTTTTCTATAAATGATGGACCAAGTAATGCAAAATAGTCTCTCTACACAATTTCATAGTTCAAACCAAATCCACAAAACAAGATTTCAACCAACATTAACTATCACATATATTTCAAATAAGCATCAACTAAAACCCATGTGCAAAATTAATACATATAGTCATAGTCAAAGTTCCAAACTATCATTCTAGGGTTCTATGGGGATTAATTCATATTCTAACTTCCTTTACTTAGCTTGAATCTCACAAGTTCTTCTACTTCCCACTGAATAGGATTTTCTAAGTGCTCTAAATAGTTTTTTGAGTATCTAATTAATACAAAAGCCTCATTACTACGAAATTAAGTCAACCCAAACTCAAATTGACGAGACAACCCGCCTTTAGCAACTTAAAGAAGATCCACACATAAAAATCCCAAATCTAACTCTCAAAAACAATTTCAAAATCCTAATTTCTAAAGATAATTTATAGTACTGAAAACTTAATTAAATCAAAATTTTAATAGGTGAGAAATATTCTCTTCTTTATGAGCTTTTCAAAAATATGCTTCAATATGAAAAAAAATGAATAATAAATTATAAATGTTAAAAAAAAGACAAAAATATTTAGGTTAAAAAATTTTAAAAATATAATAAATTTTTCATAATAAAAAATAAATAGTTGAATTTTCTATTTATATTATTTTAAAAATTTATCTAGACAAATTCACCGTTAACTAATTAAAAATTATTATCTTAATTAAACTATTTTTTTTTAGTTTATTACATTATATATTTATTATCTGGACACAAAATTTAAGGATTCTACAAATAACAAAGTTTAAGGACTTAAAAAATAACAAAACTTAAAAAAAAGCATAAATATAGTTAATTTACAGAAAATCCACGAACTCAGCAGGCTTAATCTGCATATTCATAAGTTTTTGTGAACTTGAAACTCCAATATTTTAGGCAAAAAAAAAATTATACAAGTAACAAACTAAAACCCAATTTCGTTTAATTTTGTATCTTAACAAATAAAAAAACATATTTACTTAAATTGATATAATTTTTTGTTTTTTCGTATTACTATTTAGATTTGTGAACGGAATACGAACATTAAAAAAAAAATCATTTTATAGATCAGACTTATTATTAATTTATTTAAAATGTTGATTTCATGAACCGAGTCTTAAACCGTCAAAATAGGTTTAACTAGTGATTTATAAAGATTAATAGTGATTTCAGTGCTTGGTTCGATTTTTAATTAAAAATATATATAAATTAAATATAAAAATTTTATATAGTTTAAAATAAAAAAAATCTAAATTAATTTTAATAATTTAGTTTAAATCAATTTTTACAATTTTTAATTTTTAATTTTATTTTATGTTTTATTAAAATAAACTTATTTTTATTTTTAAAATTAAAATATAATTATAATGAATATTTTATGTTTTATTAAAATGAACTTATTTTTATTTTTAAAATTAAAATATAATTATAACGAATATGTTATTTAAAAGTTAAAAAATATATTAAATAATAAATTAATAAAATATAATCTTTACTACGATGAATCTAATAAGAGAAGATATGAAAAGAAAATAAAAAATTACAAATCTAAAATAATAATATTATAAAAAAATAGTGTAAGTTAAATAATTTTAATAGTTTAAAAAATTTTAAAATTGTGATTTTACTATTTAAATTTTTAGTATTATTAAAATTTGAAATTATATATTATTTTAAGTTAAAATATTAAAACTCTTATATCTCACTATTTGTTCATCAACAAAATTTAATTCATTTAAAGACTTAGATGAACATTACTATAAAGAAAATTTTCAACTTTGTAAAAATATAAAAAATAAAATAAAAATAACTCTGATAAAAATAAAATTCATTGAAATGAATCTGAATCTCAAATTAAAACAGAAAAATAATAGAACATTTATCTAATGAATATTGAACTTGAAATACATAATAAGATAAAATAAGTACGAAATTAAATTAAAGATAAAATAGGAACAATTAAAGAGTAAATTAAATTATGAAAATCATATCACTTAGAATGAAAAGAGTAATTTAAATAGAAAGTGAGAATGTGTGGTGAATATGAATTGGAATAAGTGTTGATGATGTGATAGCGAAATCATGACATTTAAAAAAAAATGATCTTAAAATAAAAGTTATAGTAAAAAATATTAAATTTTTTTAAAGTAAAATTAAAAATATAATTATATTTTAATAAAATATTGCGGTTCGATTTGGTTTGAATCGTTCTGAAATGTCAAATTGCAATATGAACCAAACTGTGCGATTTTAGAAAAAAAAAAATCCAAAATGATCCAAAATTTTACGGTTTTAATCGATTATCGATTTTTTGGATCGATTTTCGATTATTTTTTTTAAATAGATTCGATTTTGAACACGCCTAATAAGGAGATACTCATTGGTTATTGAAAAAAATAATATTTTTTTACGTCATTTTTAATTATAAATTAGATTATATAATAAATTTATTAATTTCTAATTTAATTATCTTAGAAACATATTATGATTAATGATTTTTATTGAATTTAAGTTAAACAGGATTTTTTGTGTTTATCTATTTGAATTGAAATTTATTTATTTTTAATGAACATTAAGTATAAAAAGTATAACCATTAAAATAATATGTAATGGAATATTTTTAATATTTTATTATAAAAAATCAAATTCTTGTATTTAATTTATATTTTAATAAACGCGTTATCATCGTTGCAAATTTATTAAATATTTTTCATATTTCATACATATTTATCAATATTCATACAAAATAAGAATACATGTTAGATAGTTTAATAGTTTTGCTGAAATAAATTAACCCAAAAATACAGAAATAATTATTTTAATCGTTTCATTTATGGTTAGAAAACTACTTCCAACAGTGTAAGGTACAATTAACTTATACATAATAAAAAAGAAATTAATTTCAAGTTTTAAAATTTATTAATAATAATAATTATTTTCATTTAATTTAATTTGATAAATTATAGGAATACATTTTCTAAATTATCCTTCATCATATATCTTGAATGGTTTTTTTTAATTAAATATAAATTTATTTTAAAAATGATAGCATAACTTTAAAATTTAAAATTTGTTTATATTTCATTGCAAAAATAACCTTATTTATTTTTGAAATATTTTTTACATATTTTTTTAAAATTAATTATCTATTTATTTTTATGAAAATTTTTTTGAAAAATTTTTTATATTTATAAATTTTTTTTTATAAATCTTTTATAAAAAAATAATTTTTTATTAATTTTTTATCTATAAATTTAACTTTTTATCTGATGGTAAAAAATTTATAAGAAAAATTATATTTTTATCATTTTAAATATTATTCACAGACTTATTTAATAAGAAATATAATATTTTTTTTAATGTTTAAAATAATATAATTATTATTATTTTTTTCTTACCTATAGTTTAGAGGTAGTACAAGATAAACCGTATAGATAAAAAATATGTTATAATTTAAAAATAAAATATTAAAATTTTAATTTATTACTATAATTTTTGCCCTAAGTATATTCCAGATTTCATAGGAGCAAAATGAAAATCCTTTTGGCACCAACGAACTATCTTTTTTATGTTTTTGACTTTGCATTGGTGAAGGCATTTTGGAGTCAACAAAAAGTCCCAGAAAACGACAAAATACCTGTGTGATACTGTGTTCTAGGTGTTGTTGGCTCAACCTCAAACAAAGTTCGCAGCCCCACACATCAACCTCAAAGTCCTTCACAACACAACACACAATCATAATAACACTTCCTGCAATTATATTTACCTGCACACAAAAATTGTTCCCAAAGAAAAAAGTAACACTTTTCTCTAACAGAGACCATGTTTGTCCCAGAAAATGGTGCGAAGAAGGGGGAAGACAAAAGGCTTCAAGCCATCTCCGAAGCCATCAGAGTGGTGCCTCACTTCCCCAAACAAGGTCTTAGTTTCATCATTATAATAGTACTAATGTCTAGTACTAATACGAATGATAGTAATATTGATGAATGATGATGCTTTGTTACCCTTTAAGTTTTATTTTTTTTCTCTTTTTTATATGTTATGTTGTTATTAAATTAAATGAACCACAGGAATAATGTTTCAAGATATAACAACATTGTTGTTGGATCAAAACGCGTTTAAAGACGCTGTTGACATTTTTGTTGATCGTTACAGAGACATGGATATTTCTGCTGTTGCCGGTAATCCACTATACTTTGCTCTAACTTCCTCTGCATGACGACGTTTATAGAACTTAGAACCATATTTTCATCTTTTTATTATTATTTATTATTATTGAAAGACGAGTAAATATTAGTACTATCTATGAACTTCTTTGCATGAAAGATGAAGCAAAGTTTTGTGAGAAATTGATGTTCTGCATCAGCCATGTTCTTGTTCTATTTTAGTTTTCAAAAGGGTTTGTTGTTGGCCTTTTTTTTAACGAAAACTGATATATCAAATATTCCTTGTTTATCTGTTCTTGGTTATCGCATATAACTGCATGTATGTTGAAATGACTGGTTTTTTTCCTTGTTCCTTTAAACTTAATGTTGAATAAGAACTGACAGTGGCTTTCTTCTGGTTCAACTTAAGAGGTATCTTAGGTCACAGTTTAATCAAACTCTGTCATGGTAGAAAGGTTTCAAAAAAATGGTTTTTCACCTCAATTTTAAGTCAAACGTTAAGGTTTTTGGAATCTTCATGACCACAATTGTGACTGCATAGTTGTATTTGTCCGTAATTTTCCGTACTACTAAATATTGTATTGGAGTCACAATCACAATTTAAAACCTTGCATGCTAAGTCATTTTAACTTTTTAAGCAAAAGATGCATTCATTGAATCTCTAAGTTGTATACTTTTCATGATGGGACAGTGGATTTAATCATTCAGATGGCACTACTAAATTATGTTAAGATTATGTTTTGGCAAATCACTTTGCACTTGCATTTGCAACCCTGTGAACATGACTAATATCTTAGTAATGATGACCCTTCTCACATAGGGGCTAGTAGATGTTAGCTTTTATTGGTTTACATGCTAATGGAATTGGATTATATGAAGGGGTTGAAGCCAGGGGATTCATTTTTGGTTCCTCAATTGCGTTAGGCATTGGTGCCAAGTTTGTTCCTTTATGCAAACCTGGAAAGCTGCCAGGTATATCTGTGTTGTGTTGAATATAATTGAGCACTACTATTAATCTTAATCTGTTTTAAGTTAAAACTAGAATATACCAAACATAGTCCAAAAGAAATGAACCTGAATGAAGAGCATTTTGGGTGGATGGGAGGGTCTATTCTGAGTGGGAAGGCCTTATCATACATATAATTTGTCTGTTCATTATTACTTTAGGTGATGTTTTACTGTTAGTGTTTGTGGATTACTGGTTTATCCAAACTCGATTGCCTCCAAATTTTACATTTTTTGTTCGGAGAGGAAGAACCTAAACAATTTCATATATATTGAATCATTATTTTAATTCGAATAGATGTTTGTGGATGCACTGTTGCTTAGCTTTACTTTTCATTGCTGTCTTCATCTTCATCAGCAATCTTATCAATATATATCTACGATTTGATATATCAAGATTCATTCTAGTTATGAAAACAGGATATTAATAGAAAGCATGTTACTTACTTTGAAATAGTTTATTTCTGCTTATTTTTATAGTAAATATGTGATCATGAAAGTTGAAAGAAAGAAGATTCTTAGACTGGTTTAGCTGTCTGTGCATCAATTTAAACCAGTACTTGTTCTGTGCATTAATTTGGTCTGCACATTCATGCCTAATCTTTGACTTGGTTCATGTTTAGGTGAAGTAATTTCTGAGAAATATGTTCTAGAATATGGCAGTGATTGTTTGGAGATGCATGTTGGGGCTGTTCAGTCGAGTGAACGGGTCATAATTATCGATGATTTGGTGGCTACAGGTGGAACTCTATCAGCAGCCATTCGACTTCTAGGTGATTTGCTGTTGGTGGCTTTTATGATTGAAATAACTGTTTTGTTCTATATTCTTTGTTGCAAGAAAAATTCTCTTCTAAAGTGAATGTGTTTCTGTGGTGAGCAAGTAAAGAAGTATTCAGCTTTAATTTCTTATGAGTGTAGATCATCATGCACTTTAAATTAAGGGTTCATACATGCTTGCTCCCTTTTAGAAGAGTCTTTTCCTGTTTTTCTCTTCCTTCTTTTAATTCACTCATTTTTTTTTTATCAAATATCCTTTTGATCTTAGTTTTTATTTTTTTACAGTTTTCACATTTTTGTTCTTTGCTATCAACTTACAACATTAAAACATTCGGATGTATTTTTTTTACAAACTATGTTTTTAATTCCTCTTCAACTAGAATGAATATATGAGAAATTAAAGCACATTAATTTTACCAAAAACTTACATAGGACTGTCTTCTATAAAAAAAAAAAAACTATTTATGGACTGAAAACAAAATTTTTAAAGATTTAGGGATAAAAAACATATTAACCCGTTTTTTTTATACTGTCCGTAAAATGCTTAAATTTCTTTTCAATTTATTTTGTAGAATGTGCCGGTGCTGAAGTGGTGGAGTGTGCTTGTGCGATTGGTCTTTCTGATCTCAAGGTAATGGATAAATTAAATCATTCCTTTTATAAGTGTTTTGTTAGTTAATTTTAGAAAATTTGATATTGTTGCTTGATAATAAAAATATAGTGAAATTAATATATATAATATATATAATATAATATATATAAATATATATATATATATATATATTATTTGCTTCGTTAAAATAACAAATAATATGGATCCTAAGTTGTATGATAATTAGTAATCAGGTTATTTTCTTGGTTATTTTCTTGTTAAAGGATGTGACTGTGATTACTGTAGTATTTTTAGATTAAAAAAAATACTAAGAATACATCTTTTAATACTTTATAATACCTTCTATTTATAGCATGAAATTGTATAATAAATATTTATTGGTATGTTGCATGATGTGGTTTGTTCTCAATGATGTCACCGAAGGAACTATGTTCTAAAACATTCTTTAAGATTTTCCTTTTCAAATCATGGAAGTGAAACAAACTATAGCCTTCTTTCAGGAATGCTGCAAGCTTAATGGAAAGCCACTTTATATCCTCTTGGAGCCACGCCAAGTTGAAAATGGTTCTTGAAGTGGCAATTCAAATTGCACACTACTAATGAAGAAATGGTTGCATATAACGACCCTTTGGAGTTTGGTGAACTCTACAACTCTGTTTGGAGGTCTCACAATTTCAACACCAAGATTTCAAACATCCTTACCCAATGGAGGCACCATTTGCTAATTTAGATTCATTTCAATAGAAGCCAAATGGTACCTTAATTTATTCTTTATCCAACTTATGGAACTTGCTTGTTCTTATCCCTTTATAAATATATATATTTAGGAGTCCTGATTAATATGTGTGTAGTTTTACATTAGACACTCTTCATCTTCAACACAGCAAAACTAAATATGACAAATTAACTTCCTAATTAAATTTTCTTATATTATATTTGATAGCTTAGTAGCTTAGTAGAGTCAACCATTTTGTTATAAAATTTTTTAATATTATATTAGAAGTAAATTTTAAATTTAAAATATCTTAAAATTTAAACTAATTTAATATATTTTAATTTGATGTGATATAAGATTTTTAATAGAAAAAATATTATAAAATATCTACTATTTATTTATATATATATATATATATAACTATTTTATATTTTTTAATGCATATAAATGATTCTAAATATATAAATCATATTAGTTAATAATTTTTAAGTATCATATAAATGATTATTTTTTTAAGAAAGAATCAAAGTGTATAGATGTCATAGAGTGACATCATTATTTATAATTTTTAATGTAAATATTATTGCGAAAATAATAAATTTAGAATTTTGTCCTAACATGTGATGGTGTTTAGTAGAAGTAGTACGGAGTATTTAGTAATTTAAATGAAACATTATTTTTAAATTAAGTCAAATATTTTATATGTTATTCGAATTTTATTTTTAATATTTTTTTATTAAATTTTATTATTTTCTAATCAAATTAAATTAATAATATGAGATGAAGTTTTATGATATGGATAAATTATGTTTACTAAAAAATTGATTTTAAATAAGCTAGATTACATGTAGTAAAATTAATATCCTTTACTGACTGACTTAGATAGTTATAAAGAAACCATATAAGTTTATTTTTAAGTTTTTTTTATCTTGGGTGTTCTCTAGACTCTATTTTTATTAAAATATTTGAAAATATTAATTAATCTGAATTTGTATTTTTCTTATTCCTTTAAACAACACGATTTTTAATAAAATATTTAAAAATATTAATTAATCTAAAGTATAATTTTACATATTTACTATCTCTATTTTCAATTTATTAATATTAATAAATAAATACCTATATTAACGAAACAGTCAAATTAAATTACAGAAAAAGAAAATACAAATAAGAACTTACTCTTTTATAAATATTTAAACAAAAAATAATAATTAAGAATACTTTTAATTAATTAAAATACTAAAAATATAATTTAGATTAATTAATGTTGAAAATATATGGTGAGAAGATTCAATTAAACCTTTTAAAATTTTCAAAAGATTTAAATAAAGATTTTCTTTTGATAAAATCTTAAAGGTTAAAAAAGAAATTCTAATTGAGTAGCACATAAATTTTTTAAGATATGAAAAGATATAAAAAGTTAAAATGAAAGATTGAGAAAAAATATAAAAAAACATAATATAATTAATTTTAGATAGATAAATTTTATTTTAATAAAGAATGAAAATTTGTTAAGTTTTTAAAATATATAAATAAAAAATTAAATATTTAATTTTTTATTATTTAAAAATAATTATTTTTCTTAAACAAATTTTTTTCTACAACTTCTATTTTTTTTTAACATATTTTATCAATCTTTTACTATTTTCAATATTCAACATTACTAAATAAAAAATTTTTAGGAGTAGATTAATTTTAATTAATTGAATTTTTTATTTGAATAATTATGTTTTTTTATTTTCTAAGTTTTGTTTGAAGTTTTGACTTGAATGGATGTATATGTTCTTAGAGTTCTATGCATAATTTTTGGATCAAGTATTTTTAAAGTAAGTTAGACTATCCTTAACTCAACTTTATTTGGTTGAATATTCAATTTGGAGAAGAGAAGCTTATAGCTAAGGGAAATTAGTTGATTTAGACTTATTATAGAACTTTAGGGTAGACGATATGAATATTGAGAAGTGAAGTGGTCACAATTATTGTTTGCTTAGAGAGTTTTATCATGAATGACATTTGTGAAATATTACATATACTTAGATTCCTTTATGTTAAAACTTGTTTGTTTGAGAATGAGAAATTGATATGAAAATAATATGTGATAGATTAGATGTTCTAAATTAGTTTGTATGGATAAATATTGACATTAAGCATATTCCAAAGATTATGATCAATTAATATTGTTGAGTAGGAATTGGAAGATAAAAATATTGAGTAAAGTTACTTTTTGTAATGGAAAAGTAAAATTATTATTTAGTTTCATTTGATCCAACTTTAGCTCAAAATTTGTGAAATAAACCTTCTAAAAGATGTTAAAACGTCTAAAGAGGAGATTTAGATTAAAGGAATGAACAAGTGATTTTTTATAATTGACATATTTTGCATAATCTGTTGAGTGTATTAATTTTAGTTCCGCAGGAATCATTCCAAAAGGAAACTTGTAGTTTATCTTGGGTCTCAAGCCCAAATCTGTTGAGCGAATGAGAATCTGTTAAGCGGATAAGGATTTATTGAGTGACACTTGATTTTCACCTAGAGGATTGACTACAGAGAGAAAAATTGAGTCTCAGGTTCAATTTAGTTGCGCGAATGATGAACCTTTGAGTAGATTTGTGCCAACAGAGTTCCTAATCTACTAGCTTTAACCTGTTGAACAAAATAGTCCACCGTTGAGTAAAATTTCCCTATTCTTCAGTATTAATTAGCATGTTTTGATTGAAATAAAATTGGTATGATTATGTGGCTTGAATATTGAGTAGATATGACATGAATTTAGTCATATGATTCTGAATTAGGCTTTTGAGCTATGATAAAATTGTGATGTGAAATTTATGATATGTAAAAAGGATAATGAGATTGGGTACTATCATAATGAATCATTGTTATGGAGTAGTTACTAATGAGGTACTACAGTGATTGATGATTAATTTATAAGGATTTATGAATGCGCATTAATTGAAATATTCAGAATTTAATGATATTTTGAGTCACGTAGACAAAAATACTATATGATGAAAAGTTTATTGAGGTCATGCCACTTGTTCTTGAGTGGAAAGGTCGAGATGGGATAAGTGGTAGAAATTACCTTGATATGTGATACCTAAATAGGAACAAGTTGGATGACCTTAAAGGTAAAAAATACTTAGATGGTCAGTTTGTAGCCTAGTGCCTATGTACATGATCAAGTTTTAGTTCCTCACATTCAAAATTCATACAATCTTTTGAAAGTCATAAATCTTGACTTAATGTATAAAAAAGCTTTAGGTATGTTATTGTGTGGTGAATGTGTATGTTGAATATTTTGAAATGTGATGATATTCTGTATGTTATGATGATTTACTTTAGTTTACCTTTTCTTGTATTTTGTAGTGTTTGAATTGTGATGATCATGTTATTTACATGAGATCAAATGACAAGACAAGAAGTGAACCTCAATAAGAGTAAGGGTGATGAATAATTATGTTGGATATTACGAGTTTTAATATTTCAATTAAAAGATTTGTAAATATTATTATATTTTAAAGACCTCGGTTATGTAATCAAATTAGTAATATTTCTATTTTGAATAAATGCATGAATATTAGTTATATATTTATATTTAGTTGAATTGTTATAAAGAAATATTATACAAGATATTTATATTAATTCATTCAAAGGAAAGTTACATCCAATTGTCTAATTTTCTTGATTGGACTAATCCATTAAACTTTTCAAGTTACAAATAAGAACACGAAAAGAAAACATCACCTACATGTAAGACCTTAAATCCTATAAGGTTAAACAACAAATTTGTTAAACTTTATCATAGAGTCTTTTCTAGTCATCTTGACCAATAACAAAATACTTGAAAGAAAGAGATAGTAAAACATACTTAGATTAATATTGTACAATGATAAAAAAAAGTAAAAAAAAAAAAAAAAGATTGATCTTTACAAACATATTCAAACTAAAACCGATGAGCAATTTTGTAGAATAAAATTTGTAAAAGCCTTTCACTCTTACGTAAATGATTTACAAGTGTTTGAAACTCTTAGGTAATTTTTGTAATACGCTAACATCATATTATAATACAGGTTTTAATCTATTAAATCAGGAGATAATCAGGAGATGATCAAATTTCGATAAAAATAATATGTTGAAATAATTTTCTAATATGCTAAAAGATCATTTAAAATAAATAATCATAATTTATTAAAAAAAAGTACCAAAAAAATTAAATAACAAATTACCTTCAAAAATAGATTTGAGTCTAAAATTATCTATAAGAAAAATATTAATACTTTACTATATCCGTAGCTTTAATTAAATATGCAAAATTTAATAAAATGTTTAAATATTTATTTTTTTCCTTAAATAAAAACATAACATAAAATATTAATTAATTTTCAAACTATCAAGATATTCAAATCTCACTTTCTTAAAATTATTTTAGCATGTACGTTTACAATGAATCTAAGACTTCAGCGTAATTATTTAAAATTTATGGAATTATTATATAATTAAATTGAAAATCTTAATTATTAAATAAGTTTAAAACTGGACATAATAATCAATTATTTTTTAATTTCTAATATGATGAAATTAAAAATTTTAATTATTACGTAACTTCAAGACTCGACATGTATCGAATAAAAAAATCAGAAATATTATATTCTTAAATTATAATGAGTCTATTAAAGTATGATTTACTGGAAGATATCAAAATTTTATTTTGCACACCACAAAATTTGTATAAACAGTTCTCAAATATTTTATAACAATTTTCTCTTAGTCAAACTATCTACATTTTAATATAGAATATACATTAAAAACAGTTCTCCAAAAACATCAAAATCACATCCTCTTGGAGAATTACTTGTAACAATATCTACTAACATGTCGAAACACGATCATCGCAGTCCAACAAAATCACAAGAGAGAGAAAAGTAACAAACTTATTTCCACATTAGCCAAAACATCATAGTTAATATTATTCAGATATTTAGATCAACACCAATCTTCATATTTCACATGATTCATTTCATTCACATGCACTACACTACAATTTTATACATTCAAACACCTAAAACTAGACAGACTCATCCGGATAAGACATATGGAATCCTTGACCTCAGAGGCTAACACCTGTTATGCTTAACGGTAACCAAGCAATAAACATTGTTCCTTATAGAGCCTTTTTCACCTCAAGACATCCATTTATCCCCATTAAGGCACCATATATAGGGTAGTTCCCAAGCACATATCTAATAGCTAAACCACCACGAAATAGTGCAAGTAGAATCTCCATCAACCTCTCACCATATGATTCCCCGGTCTATATGACTAGGAATAACATTAGAGATCTGGATACCTCCTTAAGGTAGATCTTGATAATTCCATATACACTTACACTTCATATCCCATATAACATCAAACCTTAACACCTCTATCAATCACAGTCTCAAAGATATTCCTCACATTTTCGAACACAACATGATATCAATATCCTCATTACATTCCAACATTCCATTACATACTTTCCTTTTCATTCCATTTCTTGTAACAATATGTCATCCCAATAAGTTTCATACAATCATAATATATTTACCACATAGTACTTTATTCAATCACTAACACATAATTTATTCCAGTTTATACTAACTCCACATTTATTGTATCAATAACAAATTCTAATTTCAATTTAGTAAAAAAATCATATACTTATATATTAAGATAATTTCTAACATTTACACAACATTATTCTAAATAATTTCTAAAAGTCCGTATAATCATACTGAAAATTATCACATACTTATATCTCATTCCGTAACATGTTAAGTTCATCCTTACATCTAAAAATCAATTTGGAGTAAGGGTATTTTCGCTCAAGCAGAAGAATTCTCGCTCAAGCAAAAATGTTTCAGAGAGCATCTTAAAACTGGAGCATTTTCGCTCAAGTAAAATTGTTCTAGAGAGCAACTTCAAATTTGGACAATAAGACCTTTATTCACTCAAAAATTCATATCTTAAGTTTTACATATTATTTTCACGTGGAATAAAATTCATTAGTTAGATAATATTTAGGGCTAAAACTTTTATGAAGAACACATTTCCAAATTCGAAATAAAAATATATCAAAACAGGTTGATAAGTTAAAAACGAATACATATCTTGATAGCTTGGTTTTTAATTACCAAAAAAATCATATCTTGAGTTCTACATATCCTTTTATGTGAAACAAAACCCATGAGTTAGATAAATTTGTTACCAAGTGGCATCAAGAGGGGGGGGGGTGAATTGATGTAAAAAATAACAAGAAAAACTTTAATTGCTTTCTTTTATTTTATCCCTCTTGATTTATTTAGTCAAGCAGAATTTATAGAATACGCAACGGAAAAATAAAAGATAAAGGAAAGAGAAAGATAACACCAAAGATTTATACTGGTTCGGGTTAAATCCTTAACCCTACATCCAGTTTCCAATCACCTCAACTTGAGATGATCACCCACTCTCACTATCTTTAATTAATCAGAGTTTTACAACCACTAATACAAGTGAAACATGCAAAATAGAAAAACTAAAGATTGAGCCTCAATATCTCTTGTAACCCACAAGAGATTGCCACACCTTCCTTGAGTCACACAAGGAATGAAAACACCTTCCTTGAATCACACAAGGAATGACAAACACCTTCCTTGAATCACACAAGGAATAACAAACACCTTCCTTGAATCACACAAGGAATGAAAACACCTTCCTTGAATCATACAAGGAATGACAAACACCTCCTCTGAACAGCCTCAGAGGATGAATACAAAAACAATATCACCTGGAGTGTAGATATCAAACTGCAGCACCAGTTTAACTTAGAATCTTATCAAGACTTTCTCTCTAAACTTTCTAACAGCTTGTATATGATTGTAAATGTTGTTTCTGTTGTCTTGTGCTTCGTTTCTTTTGCCTTTGTCATCCTCTGCTTTTGTAGGCTTTCAAAAATATGACTATTGTAGAAAAATCTTCAGCTTTAATATTCTTCAGATATTCTGATGATAATCTTCTAATATCTTCATGTGTCAGATTACTAAGATTTTTCTATCAATAATACTTCTTTGGAAACTCTTGATCTGATGACACCTATTAAAAGGAAATACAATGCAAATACGAAATATATATTTTTTGATAACAGACAAAATATTTTCTTTTATTTACGAGATGATATATTTGATTCTATAACTTCTTATTTAAATCTTATATAATATTTCATTTTATTCTTTCAAATAATATTTGAATATTTGATTTTCATATTAAGCCAACTAGCCGTTATATGATATATTGTTCTTATATATTTATAGAATGTTATATAAGCGACATTTTATTTAGCGTTATTACCAATTATAAGATAATTATTTTATAAACGCTTTTCTATTAACCTTTGATTTATTCAAAACTTATTTTCATTTATTATCATCAAAATATATTGTGTGCATGTTATCTAATAGACCGTCCAGGTTCTAACAATCTCCTCCTTTTTGATGTTGACAAAAATAATAAGTTTTGAATCTGTCAAGCTTAGAATTATAGCACATATGAGAAGAACTAATGTCCAAAGGTTAGTAAGAAAATAATTATAAGCAAATATGAGAGTAATTCAAATAATGTATTAATTAATATGCAAATGCAACAAATAAGATGAGAAACTCAAAACTTTAATTTTCTCCCCCTTTTGTCATCAACAATAAAGGGTGATTAGGTGAGACATAATTTTCTCCTCCTCAATAAAGAGTATGTATGCGGAAGCTTTTGATGGTGATGCGGGTAAAGGTTTATAGGGTGGATTTTGGCCTTATTTCAAATAATAGTTTTCTTTTTAGACCCAAAGATATTTGAAACCGCAATTCAATGATAAGCCAAGTCATTGTCTATAAAATTTTTCATCTCTTTCTATAAGATGCAAATGCAATGCATGTGTGCATGTGATTCAGATGATGCATGATTCACATAATGCAAGGACATATCTTAATCTACAAAGTTAATAAATAGGAATGTTACCTCCATAGATGTTAACATCTTTTCAATGGCAATAGGATCTTTTGCAGAATTGTGCAATTTTCAAAGAGTGATAACATTCTCCTCCTTTTTAATGATGATCAAGAAAAAAAATAATATACCTGTGTGTTGATACTAATCCAAAAATTATTTAGCAGTATTAGATAGCACATTTTAGCACAATAATTATTAAAGCTCCCCCTGCTTATTATATAATCCAACATTCCAGAAATTAAGCAGGAATCAACACACATAAACTAATTTTTCTCCCTTTTGAGATTTTAAAAATTACTCTTGTCTCCAGTCATGTGTCTTGAACATCCACTATCTAGGTACCATAGTGTTTTTCTTTCCTTGGAAGTAATCTGCATCACAAACATATAGATTTAGATTCCCTTTACTATTTTGGATCCTTAGGAGTTAGTATACACATTCTCGATTTTTCTAGCAATTAATTCTTGATCCAACAAAAATACTAATAATAACAATATTAATGATAATAGAAATTAATTCTTTACTGGAACCCAAAAAAATTTTCCAGAAAGAATACCTACATGTTTTATTAAACATTTGTTTATTGTATGACCATGTTTCATGCAATAAAAACATTTTGTTCTAGAAAATGTAGGTTTATAGATTTTATTTTGAAAATTGTTCACAAAAGATTTTTGAAAATATGTTTTTACAGATTCTTTAACAAAATCAATCTTTTGTATTTTTGGACTTTTCTTAGGAATAAAGCCAAGTCCAGCTTTACTAGAACTTTTCTTTTGAAAACTCAAAATTGTATCAAGAGATGCACACTTGATTTAGAAAATTTTGAAATTACTTTTTCAAGACTAGAAATTTTGTTTTCAAGAATTTTACAATTTTCACAAACTTTTCCTTTTGAAATTGTTTCTAATTTTTCTAAATTAGTTTTCAAAGATTCTTTTTCTTTTTCTACATCTTGTAATTTATTTTCCAATATTTAAAAATTATTTTTCAAAGTAGAATGTTTTTTTGATAAAACACTAAAGTTTTCAAAGAGTTCTTGAAATGCCTCATGTAAATCATCAGAATAATCTATAGATTCAGAATTACTTACTTTTGATGACGTTTCAAGATCTTCATTGGTCATCAAGGAAAGATTTGCATCCTCTCCTTCTTCGCTTTCACAATAGCTACTTTCTGAGGTGGTCGATGCGTTGTCTTCCCATGCTACATAGGCCTTCTTTTTCTTCTTAAAAATTTTCTTACCCTTCTTCTTTCTTTGCAAACGGGCACTCAGATTTAATGTGGCCCAATCTATTGCATCCGTAACATTTGAAGTTTGAAGAGGGATTGTCTTTTTCCTTCTTTTGATTTTGATTCTTTTTCTTGTTCTTCAAAAACCTGGAAAATTTTTCCATTAATAAGGAAATATCATCATTAATATTCTCACCTTCATCTTCATCGTCAGATTGTTCTGTTTTGAATGCAAGAGTCTTCTTTTTATAATTCTCCTCTCCATTTTTTAGCCTTTGAAGCTCAAGTTCATGCTCTCTGCGTTTTCCAAATAGTGTAGCCATATCCATCTTGGTAAGATCTCTTGATTATGTGATTGCTGTGACTTTTGGCTGCCAATTTCTATCCAGAGATTTTAATATTTTAGTGTTGAGCTCTTCTTTGGCAAAACTTCTTCCCAAGGCTTCTAAATGATTTACTATGTGTGTAAATCGTGTTTGAAATCTCCGATGCTTTCATTTGATGCCATACTTAATAGTTCATATTCTTGTATCAAGGAATTTTTCCTTGCACGTTTGACTTCTTCTGTTCCTTCATGTGTGACTTCTAGTGTGTCCCACATCTCTTTAGCAGTTTTGCATCTGGAAATCCTGTAAAACTCATTTAAGGTTAGTGCAGATACAATTGCATTTCTAGCTCTTACATCATACTGTGCTCTCTTATTTTCATCCGGCGTCCATTGTAAGAATTGTTTTGGTGCAGGTCCATCAGCTAGCTTTGTCATTGGTACAAATGGACCGTTTTCTACTGCATCCCACACTCCATAGTCAAGGGTTTGAAGAAAAATTTGCATTCTTGCTTTCCAGAATGGATAATTGTCTCCTTCAAAGAGTGGTGGTCGGTTTCTTGACGCTCCTTCCCTGTACATCTGATTCTGCATAGACATCTTAAAGATATTTTAGAAATACCTTATCAGCCTTCCTCTAATACCACACTTGTTACCAAGTGGCATCAAGAGGGGGGGTGAATTGATGTAAAAAATAACAAGAAAAACTTTAATCGTTTTTTTTATTTTTTCCCTCTTGATTTATTTAGTTAAGCAGAATTTATAGAATACGCAACGGAAAAATAAAAGATAAAGGAAAGAGAAAGATAACACCAGAGATTTATACTGGTTCGGGTTAAATCTTTAACCCTACATCCAGTTCCCAATCACCTCAACTTGAGATGATTACCCACTCTCACTATCTTTAATTAATCAGAGTTTTACAACCACTAATATAAGTGAAACATGCAAAAATCAGACAAGGAATGAAAACACCTTCCTTGAATCACACAAGGAATGACAAACACCTCCTCTGAACAGCCTCAGAGGATGAACACAAAAACAATATCACCTGGAGTGTAGATATCAAACTGCAGCACCAATTTAACTTAGAATCTTATCAAGACTTTCTCTCTAAACTTTCTAACAGCTTGTATATGTAAATGTTGTTTTTGTTGTCTTGTACTTCGTTTCTTTTGCCTTTGTCATCCTCTGCTTTTGTAGGCTTTTAAAAATATGACTGTTGTAGAAAAATCTTCAGCTTTAATATTCTTCAGATATTCTGATGATAATCTTCTAATATCTTCATGTGTCAGATTACTAAGATTTTTCTCTCAATAATACTTCTTTGGAAACTCTTGATCCGATGACACCTATTAAAAGGAAATACAGTGCAAATACGAAATATATTTTTTTTTTATAACAAATAAAATATTTCCTTTTATTTACGAGATGATATATTTGATTCTATAACTTCTTATTTAAATCTTATATAATATTTCATTTTATTCTTTCAAATAATATTTGAATATTTGATTTCCATATTAAGCCAACTAGCCGTTATATGATATATTGTTGTTATATATTTATAGAATGTTATATAAGCGGTATTTCATTTAGCGTTATTACCAATTATAAGATAATTATTTTATAAACGCTTTTCTATTAACATTTGATTTATTCAAAACTTATTTTCATTTATTATCATCAAAACATATTGTGTGCATGTTATCTAATAGACCGTCCAGGTTCTAACAAAATTTATATCTACAACTTTTATGAAGATCAATTTTCGAAATTCTAAATAAAAATATACCAAAATTGTTGCTCAAGTGAGACTCTCCTCACTCAAGCGAAAATGAACCCGAAAGTAGTCCCAAACTCACTTACTTGAGCGAAAAATCCTTCACTCAAGCGAAACAATCGACGTTCAGTGCAAAAAAAATTATCACTAAGTTTAATTCACAACTCTAAATCAATCACATTCATTCTAATTACGCATCATCCAATTCAATCAAACACTAATACAAAATAATTCAACAGTTTAATCAGTAACAATATAAGTATACCATTAATTCATACAAAATCAACTCACAATTCAAGTCATTCCTAATTTAGAAATACTCAAAGTATAATTAGTTTCCCTTACCTCAAATTTCAGCAAACTTGAATATCCACAAGTCTTCCAGATGCCAAATGTCATACCAAGTATCTAATTGCATCAAAACGTCTAAACTCTAATGTGGATGATTAAGGGGAGTAGAGAGGATTTTGAAGAGAGGACAGAGATGATAAATCTGAAAAGTTACAAATAAGAGGATTAAGTAAAAAATCTAATTTTAAATATCCCCTCCTTTCTCGAATCCAATGGACTTAAAGTCCACTCACTACATTATCTAATCTAATTAATTACTAATAATAATTAATAATAAAAAAATTCAGTACATTACACAATATATAATAATTTTTAAGATGATAGGATATAAAAATAAATTTTAAGTTATTAAATAAATATAAAACTTAATATCGTAATTAATAAATTTCAAAATTATAAAATATTAAAATTTAAAATTTTAATTATCAAGTAAATTTGAGATTTAATAAGATAATTAAAATATTTCTTAACTTTTATATAATTAAATTTTTAAAAATTAAAATAAAAAATTTTAATCATCAAATAAATATAACTTGAGAATTATCATGATAATCAAATAATTTCATATATATATATATATTACAATTATTTTTTAATTATCAAATAAATTTAAAATTTAACAAGATAATATTAAAAATAGATTATATTTCTACGTTAATTTTGTTTTTTTAACTTTTAATCAAAATTTATAGTAAAAAAATCAATTATTTATATTACATGCCTTTTTTTTATAACATTTACACTAATAAGTGAAAACATAATCCAAGTTATACTTATTCTATTCTTAACAAAAAAATGTTACTACCTAAGAAAGAGAAATACCTTTTATTTTATAGAAAGAAAATAAAAAAATAAAATAAAATTAGAAGACACTAAGAAAGAGAAATACCTTTTATTTTATAGAAAGAAAATGAAAAATAAAATAAAATTAGAAGACACTATGAATTTTCATTAAACAAGTTTCAGCTAGGAAAAAATGTGAAGAAATTAAAATAAAAATGAAGCAAGATTAAAATAGAGATAAGAACAAATCTTATTAGTGATAATTAAAATAAAGTTCCACGGATTCTACTACTATTATCATGCTCGTGAATTTTAACTATCCAAACGTTGGAGTAGTTGTAGATTATGCATCTTAGTTGCAATTGTAAATCAGAAAAAAAAAAAAAAAACTAGTAGTTAGTGCCATTCATAAAGAATCATATCACAATATTTATTTAATCATCAAAAGAAGTAGCAGATCATGAAAAATATTACAACTAAAATAATGAAGGATAAAAAGAAATGAAGAGAACTATGTAGTTTTTTTTTTTTTTGTTCTTTCTCTTTCTCTTATTTTTATCCTTCTCTTCTCGCTACTCTATTTTTTCCGTTCTTCTCTTTTAGTGTGCCGCTACCTTCTATTTCTACGCAGTTCTTCTCTATGTGTTCCTCCCAATTTTTTCTCTCTTCTTATTTGGTTTTTCTTTCTTCTTTTTTTAGCTGCATTTCTCTCCTTCTCTTCTTATTTTATTTTAGGTTAATGTTAAGAAGTTAGAGTCATTGGATTGGACCTTTGAGAGTAAAAGAAAGTTATGATAAAAAAAAATCTATTGTAAAAATTTTATATGTATTAAAATATTTCTAGAACAGTATAGATGTATAGCAATTAATAGTTCAAATTAGTTGACAAAATTTATAATAGCAAGTCGGTTGGTGTTTTTTGATTAAAGTTTTTATTTTTTTATACATTTTATTTTTTGTTTTTTTGAGTTAGTTAGATGTTTGAAGTAATCTAACTAACTTATTTTAGTCTTATACTTATATAAGATTGTGCTTATAAATAATTTAGATGCGAATTTTGATTCATGACGTAATAAATGATATTTTTTATTCTTTAAATTCTTTTCGTATATTACTTTGAGTTCTTTGTTCTTACCTCTTGACAGTTCATTCTCTTCCTTTGTTCTTGGATCTGTCTTCCACTATGTGGCTCTTGATACCATAATAAACTAGTATCAGAGCTTGGTTCAATTTGTTGCTCGTGAGTTGGTGATCAAGATTCTTACAAGATAGAATAAGTATCACTTACAAGATCAAGAAGTTCAATAGGAAGATCAACTTTAACCTCTTTAAGGATCAAAATAGAGGAAAGGGTGCGTGCTCCTCTTTTTGGTAGAAATAAATGGACTAAAGTTAGATTTGATGGAGGAAAAAATGCATTCCATGATCCTTCTCTCTCTTTTTTATGAGGTTCTTTATGAGGTTGTGGAGTAGAAGACCTTGACAACTTGTGGCTGAAGTTGGAGAAGCCTTTTATGATGAAGTTCATTGCAACTAGCTCTTGTTGAAGAGAAGGTTTTTCGGGCTTCATATGAAGGAGGGTACACCATTAAAAGATCATCTTGATGAGCTCATTTCAATTTTGATGGAGACGTCAAGTTAGAAGGTGAAGATGTAAAAATGATTCTATTGGCTTCTCTCCCACTTCCTATGAAAATTTATTCAATTCGTTAAGCTTAGGGAAGGATTGCATCACATTAAAGGAGATGAAGTCAAGCCTTTGTGTGTCGAAACTTCACATGAACATATTTGAGACAATAGACAAAACATTATCTTTTGGGATGATAGTCTTCAAGAAAGGTAGAAAGTTCAAGAAGAAAAAAATCAAGGTTGATCAAAAGGATGTATGTAGATACTATAAGTAGACAGGACATTCGAAGAAGGATTTTCCAAAATTGAGGAATTAGAATATGGTGACTACAATTCAAAAGGCGAAGTCTTCTAATACTGAGACAATTCTATCTATCATCGCAAGACAACAAGCATCTGATAGGTGGGTGTTAGATTCTTGTTGATCCTTTCATATGTGCTTGAGGAGGGATTGATTTACCATATTTGACTCGCTATAGAGGTAATGTTTTGATGGGCAATGACGGTTTTTGCAAGATGGTTGATACTATTTATGTACAAATTCGTATTTATGATGATTTAATTTGTATGTTGACCAAGTTAGATTTGTCTTTTAGCTTAGGAAGAATCTTACATCCATTGGGGTTTTGGATCTGAAGAAACTTAGGTGTGGTGAGGAAGGTAGTATGATGTAGGTGAAGGGGAGAAAAAAATGTGCTGATGTAGGGGATAGGAAATCTGTATTTTCTTCAAGGTCATACTGTTGAAGCGCCTGATGTTATAAGTGTCTCTATGTTGTCTAGTACCTCGTATGATGCAATAGTTTGACACTTGTGTATAGGACACATGTATGCTAGAAGGTTGGACGTCTTATCCAAACAAGGGATGTTGGGAAATCAGAAGATAAAGACTTGTATTGTGAGTACTATGTGTTTGGGAAGTAGTCCAAGAGGAGCTTTCTTGTAGTTTTGCATAAGTAGAAGGCAACATTAGACTACGTTCATGTAGATTATTGGGGGTCGTCAAAAGTTCCATCATTGGGAGGTGTTGAGTACTTTCTCTGGGTGATTACTCAAGGTTCAAATGGATATTCTTAATGGAGAACAAATCAGAGTCTTTAAAGAAGTTTAAGGATTTGACACTTTAATGCTTAACCAAATAAAAGAAATGGTCAAGCATCTAAGAACGAATAATGATTTGGAATTTTGTTATACTCTAAGGAGTTTAACAACTTCTATAGAGATAAGGGCATTATGAGGGATTGGATTGTTCATCATACTCCAACAGAATGGAATCGTCAAAGTGATGAATAGAACCTTATTAAAGAGGACAAAGAGTATGAAGTCACATTTTGGTTTGGACAAATGCTATTGGGAAGAGTTTGTGAGAACATCAAGCTATTTAGTGAATTGTTCTCAACCCACAACCATAGAATGCATAACTCTATTCAGGTATGGTCAAGGGAACCGATAAAGTACTCAATGTTGAGGGTCTTTGGGTGTAGTGCTTATTATCATGTGAATGATGGTAAGTTGGAATCAAGAACCAAGAAAGGGTGTTCGTAGGCTATGGGAATGGAGTGAAAGACTTTAGGATTTGGTCACTGATAACACGCGCGTCGTATCACGTATTATGCAAAAGAATAATTCCCCAAGACAATAATAATAATGTAGCATAGTGGGAACCAAGATATCAATCCGTGGAAGTAAAGAGTAAAAAGGAATAAGAGATATGTGATTCAAATGAGTGAAAAATGCATGAAATGAATGAAATGTAACCTAAAAATCAAGTTAAAACTGGGGTTAAATTCTATATGATATGAAATGCAATGGAAAACAGAATGCTAATTAAAAGTTATAATGCAATTCAGTACAGAATTCACAAGTTCACCAACTCAAAATTCAAGTTTAGAGCACTTACCTTTGTCAAAAATTCAAGTTGGTCAAAACTGTGAAGTAGTTGCATCAAATGTTAGTAAACAACAAAACAAACACTTTTTACAAAGTCAAGGTTAGTAAAATATGAACAAAAATGAAAGTTGGTCGAGAGTCAAAAATTTGGCTAGGTTTTGATGCACCAAATGCACCACTCTCGGTCAACTATGAAAATATTTTTGATTTTCAAAATTCTGGATGGACAGATGGGTTCAAATGGATGAAAGAATGAAGTGGTAAAAATCTGGTTCGGGCAAAGTTGAAGATGGCTAAGCCAAAATTCAAAATCAAGTTCTAACCGAGCCAAAAACTAGCCAAAACTAGCCAAAAATGGGTGGCTCTCGGTCAGAGCTCAATTTGGACAACTTTTCTCGAACCAAAATCTTAGGGTGGCTTGGAAATATGGGGTTGGTCAAGTGAAATGTGGTTATTTTTTGGTTTTGGGATTTCTAAATGGGAGATGGCTCAATGGAGGNGGTTTTGAGGTTTCTAAGTGGGAGATGGCTCAATGGTGGGTGTTTTGGTGCGCCGGTAGCTTGTTTTTGGCTCAAAACTGACCTAGAAAATGACTAAGCTGGTTTAGACCCAAAAACAGTGGCAAATGAAAGGTATGATGAATATACGAATGAATGCACCAAAGTTTGTTTTTAATTTTTCTAATTTTTCAGGGGGGTTTTGTGGAATTAAAGTGAAGAACAATGAATGAAAATGGACCTAAGACTAACCTAAACACTCTAACTATGGAAAACAGTAAGTTATTCTAACATTGAAAGCACATAAAATCAAAGCATGTAAAATTCAAAGCATGTAAAGAAAGCAATGATATCATTCCTAAAGATAAGCGCACTTAATTCAATGTAATCTTAGCCTTCAAGTGATCTTGACATTGTAAAACCCTAACCTAATTCAATTAGGATTTCACCATAAACATTTATGTGCTTCAACAATGCAATCGCCAAGAGTATCCACACATTAAACCAAATCAAGGCTTAAAAACTAAGAATTGTGAACAAGAGGTGGCTAGTCCAAGGAAATCAATCGGTAAAACTACACTAAAGCATCAAGAATTTAAAAGAAAACACTTAAACCGTGGTGAAGAAACTCAGAACAGATCAGAACACAAGTAGAGCCATTAAGAAATGGAAAGAAAAACATACACAATGGAAGAACAACACATGTGCGCGCACAAGGATACAATGAAGAAAACCCATGGAAGCTTGAACGAATTGAGAGAAAAACAATAGCTCTTTGTATTGGATCTGAACTTATGAATCATCAACCCCCAGAATACACTGTATTTTTACAATATATAGTCAAGCACAACTTAATTACAATACAATCGAATGTACATAATCAAAGTTACATAGAATTTGAAACGCTATGGCGCGCAAGCACACGTGGAATGCATTTCAGCTGACTTAAAACGCGCATATCTTCTTTGTTTTGGCTCCAAATGCTACGATTCAAAAGCCACAAGAAAGCTCTATGAGCTAAGTTTAAAACGCCACCGTTCACACTTGAATTGGCGTTGTGGCGCGCTTTCCACAAATAAAACACTGAGAGGTGTTCATTGGGCCAATCCGGCCTGGTGAACCTCACTTCATAAATTTATATAAATTTCAATTCAGGTCCAAATTGAATGAAATCAGCGCCCAATTAAGGCCCTTTAAGTTAGCTAAACAACTCAACAAGTTTCACTTAATTTAGAGATCAAACGAATCCAGGAGCCCAATTTAAGTCCACTATACTCATGAGACGTGTGAGCTTGTGCTTCAGCTGCACAAGGGCCAACTTCAAATGCGTGTCGAATCTTCAATTCTTGTCCAAATTGCACGCTTCAAATTTTGGCTTAAAGCTCTACATGTCTACTTTAATCTGCAGCTGGAATCAATGAATTTGGATCTCTGTATAAATTACAATAAATCAAACAGTGAACCATGTCAGTTTCGGGTTAGTACAAAATAATGCTTAATTTACTGTTTTTATGCACAATTTAGTGTTAAGGCCTCAAATGGTCTAATAACTCAAATAAAACTTAATTTATCATTATTAACAACTTATAAACATTAACAAAACATAATTAGATAGATAAAATAAGATAAATATTTGACTCATCAGTCACCATTTGGAAGATAGGCGATACTTAATAAAGATGTTGTCTTTGATGAATGCTTTGTTGATCAGGGAAAGTCTCAAGAGGTACGTGGAAGCTTGGCTAGTAATTCAAAGGGAGCTAATGAATAGGTGAAGTTCTCTTTAGATTCATTTGATAGACCCGTGGTGTCTATAGACGATGCGTTTGAGTGTCTAGAAGAAGTATCACAATAATCATTTGATCATGAACCCACTATTTGAATGTCTAAGAGGGCAACATGACATATTGAGAGATATGGGTTTGATGATGCAGTTTCCTTTATGCTAGTTGTAGCGGTAGAAATGGAATCATTTGAACTAGGGTCTTTTCATGAGGCAACTTCTTGTACTAAGGGGACAAGTGGATTTTGACCATACATGAGGAGATGAAGTCTCTACAACATAATCAAACTTGGAAACTGGTAAGAACACCTCATGTTGAGAGTATAGTTAGGTGCAAGTGGATCTTCAAGAAGACTTTGGAGTATTTGGAGGTGGACCATGGTCCACATCACATCAAAGTTATTACTAGATCTTATTGTTCTTGCACTGATATCACTACAAACTCATTCCCCACAAGCCTCTCTCGTCTTCCACCTCATCGCACTCAAAAATCGTGATTTTTGTTGTGTCATGTTTTTGTTTTGGGAAAGTAACTGCCACCTTTTAGTCTTTGTTTCTTTAATTTTGTGTTGTGTGATAAGTTTGTGTCGGGTAAAGTTATCACCTTTTTAGTTTTTTGGGTTTGTTTGTTTGGTTTTTCGGTCTGTCATGTGTTTGCTTGGGTCAAAGTTTACACCTTCTTTCATTTTTCGGTACTTCATGTGTTTATTTCTTGAAAGTTATCTCCTTTTTATAATTTTATGTCTTTGTGTTTGTTTAATTGTCGTGTTTGGTATGTGCTTGGCCGTCTTGAAACCGTAAAGTTGGGCAAGGATCGAACCCGCGATAATTTGATTCCCTAAATTACCCTATTAGTCATTGGAGTTCTGACAATTTACCTTTCTCTGATTTTCCCTTTGTTTCTCCATTTTTATTAAAACCTTTTTTTTCGAGGTCCCATCTATGTGTTTGTGGTAAAGTTAATCGCAGACTAGACTATGGTTCGCATAGCGTCAAAGTTATTACTAGATGTTGTTATTCTTGCACTAATACCACTGCAAACTCATTCTGCACAACTATCTCTTGTCTTCCCCCTCATCGTTCTAAAAATCGGGATTTTCATTCTGTCATGATTTGGTTTGGGAAAAGTAACTGCTCCCTTTTAGTCTTTATTTCTTTAGTTTTGCGTTTTGTGATGAGTTTGTATCGGGTAAAGTTATCACCTTTTTACTTTTTTCGGTTTAATTGTTTGGTTTTTCAGTCTGTCATGAGATTGCATGGGTCAAACTTAACACCTTCTTTCATTTTTCGATATTTCATGTGTTTTTTTCTTCAAAGTTATCGTCTTTTTCTAATTTTATGTCTTTGTATTTGTTTAGTTGTGGTGTTTGGTATGTGCTTGGCCGTGTTGAAACCGTAAAGCTAGGTAAGGAACCAACCCGCAATAATTTGATTCCCAAAATTACCCTATTAGTTATTGGAGTTCTAATAGTTTACGTTTGTCTGATTTTCACCCTCTTTCCAATATTTGTTAAAACCTTATTTTTTGGTGTCTCATCGGTGTTTGGGATAAAGTTAAGTGCAGTCTGGACCATGGTACGCATAACGTCAAAGTTATTATAAAATCTTGTTATTCTTGCACTAAAATCACTACAAACTCATTATGCACAACTATCTCTCGTCTTACCCCTCATCTTTCTCAGAAATCGTGATTTTCATTATGTCATATTATTGTTTGGGGAAAGTAACCACTGCATTTTAGTTTCTGTTTCTTTAGTTTTGCATTGTGTGATGTGTTTGTGTCGGGTAAAGTTATCGTCTTTTTAGTTTTTTGGTTTGTTTATTTGGTTTTTCGGTTTGTCATGTGTTTGCTTCGACAAAGTTAACATGTTCTTTCAATTTTGAGTACTACATGTGTTTGTTTCTTCAAAGTTATCGTCTTTTTCTAGTTTTATTTCTTTGTGTTTATTTAGTTGTAGTGTTTGGTATATTAGCCGTCTTGAAACTGTAAAGCTGGGCAAGGATCCAACCCGCGATAATTTGATTCCCTAAATTACCTTGTTAATCATTAGAGTTCTGACAATTTATGTTTGTCTGATTTTCCCCATCTTTCTCCATTTTTTTAAAACCTTATTTTTGGTGTCGTATTTGTGTGTTTGGTGTAAAGTTAACTGTAAACTGGAACATGGTTCGCATAGCGTCAAAGTTATTACTAGATTTTGTTATTCTTGCACTAATACCACTGCAAACTTATTCTCCACAAGTATCTCTCGTCTTCACCCACATCTTTCTCAGAAATCGTGATTTTCGTTCTATCATGTTTTTGTTTGGGGAAAGTAAATGCTTCCTTTTAGTCTTTGTTTCTTTAGTTTTGTGTTGTGTGATGTGTTTGTGTCGACTAAAGTAATCCCCTTTCTAGTTTTTTGGGTTTGTTTGTTTGATTTTTCAGTCTCAAATGAGTTTTCTTAGGTCAAAGTTTGGTATGTACTTAGTTGTCTAGAAATCGTAAAGTTGGGCAAGGATCCAACTCAGCTATAATTTGATTTCCTAAATTACCTTATTAGTCATTGGAGTTCTGATAATTTACGTTTGTATGATATTCCCCCTCTTTCTCCATTTTTGTTAAAACCTTATTTTTCGGTGTCTCATCTGTGTGTTTAGGGTAAAGTTAACTGCAGACTAGACCATGGTTCGCATCACATCAAAATTATTACCAGATCTTGTTATTCTTGCACTGATATCATTGCAAACTCATTTTTCACAAGCCTTTCTCGTGTTCCACCTCATCGTAATAAAAAATCGTGATTTTCGTTGTGTCATATTTTTGTTTGGGGAAAGTAACTACCACCTTTTAGTCTTTGTTTTTATGGTTTTGTGTTGTGTGATGTGTTTGTGTCGGGTAAAGTTATATCTTTTTAGTTTTTTGGGTTTGTTTGTTTGTTTGGTTTTTCAGCTTGTCATGTGTTTGCTTGGGTCAAAGTTTACACTTTTTTTTTTCGGTACTTCATGTGTTTCTTTCTTCAAAGTTATCGCGTTTTTCTATTTTTATGTCTTTATGTTTGTTTAGTTGTGGTGTTTGATATGTGCTTGGCCATCTTGAAACCGTAAAGCTAGGTAAAGATCAAACCTGCGATAATTTGGTTCCCTAAATTAGTTTATTAGTCATTGGAGTTCTGACAATTTAGGTTTGTCTAATTTTCTCTCTCTTTCTCCATTTTTGTTAAAATCTTATTTTTCGGTGTACCATATGTGTCTTTGGGGGTAAAGTTAACCACAAACAGGGCCATGGTTCGCATATTGTCAAAGTCATTACCAGGTCTTGTTATCTTACACTAATATCACTGCAAACTCATTCCCCAAAATTCTATCTCGTCTTCCCCATCATTGTTCACAACAGTGTTATTAAATATCCGCCATGGCGGAACTCGGTGGCAGATTTTTCGCTGGCCGCCATGAAAAGGTGGTGGCGGACCGATTTTTAATGGCGGTCCATGGCGGCCGCTTTTGCTGTTACGGTGTTGCGGCCCATGGCGGTGATGGTGCAAATCGCGGCATCCAAAAGATAAACAAAGAGTGGAGCGATGGTAGCGACAGCGGCTGAAGCGGCGGCAGGAGCGGAAGCGGCGGTGGGAGCGGAAGCGACGGTGGGAGTAGCGGCAAACGATGAAAAAATTTTTGGAAGAATGAAAAAATTTTTGGGAGCAGCGGTTATGACACAAATGAAGAATGAAATATAAAAATTAGGATAATATAGAAGAAGGAGTAAATAACAAATTAGGGTTTTGAAACGGGCTTCTATTTTTTTTCCAGCCCATTTAAGACATTTTTTTTTTAATCTTCTTCCAGCCCATTGTAAAACCATACATAAAACAACTAAACCCTAAAACAACCATTTATCTACTACTTCAGAACGCGCAGCTCTGCTTTCACTTCCACTGCTCGCCGCTTCTGTTGTAGTCGTTGCCGCCGTCGCCATCGCCGCCATCACCGTCGCCGTCACCGCCGTAAAAAAAGCCCTTTTTTTTTTTTACCGATGATACTATTTTGGTACTATTTTTACTGTTTTCAACGCCGTTGCTGCTGTTTTTGCTATTCTGCCGTGTCGCTGCCGACTTCGTAAAAAAGAAAACCTTTTTTTTACCGGCGACGCTCTTTTTACTGTTTTTACTGTTTTCGCCGCTGCTGATTCTGTATCCCGCCGTCACTCCTGTCGCCAAAATTACTATTTATCGCCATTTTTTCCAGTCCAGCCAAATATAAATTTGAAGACAACCGAAGGCAGTTCAAGAAGAGAATGTTGTTCAAGTGATCACAGATAATGGAAGCAATTATGTCTTGGCTGGTAAGATGTTGGAAGAGAAAAGGCCCAATCTGTATTGGACTCCTTGTGCTGCCCATTGTATAGACTTGATGTTGGAAGATATTGGAAAGCTTCCTTTAATAAAGAAGACAATTCAAAGGGGAATTAGTCTTGTTGGCTTTATTTAGTCATTCTAGTATTCTAGTATCTTAAGTTTGATGAGACATTTCACAAACAAAAGGGAATTGGTAAGACATGCAATCACAAGATTTGCTACATCTTACTTATCACTAGAAAGACTTCATCAAGAGAAAGGAAATTTAAGAAAGATGTTTACCTCTGATGAATGAACCAAAAACAAGTTGTCCTTATGCCTTCATTTTGGAATCATGTTGTGTTTACGCTTAAAGTCATGGCTCCTCTTGTCTGTGTGCTTTGTCTTGTAGATGGAGAAAGAAAAGCAGCCATGGGCTATATTTATGAAGCAATGGAAAAAGCCAAAGAAACCATAATGAAGTCTTTCAATAATAATAAAAGTAAATACAAGAATGTATTTACAATCATTGATAATAGATGGACTTGTCAACTTCATCGTCCATTACATGCAGCTGGCCACTTTTTGAACCCAGAGTTCTATTATTCTAACCCAGAAATAGAATATGATTTGGAGGTAACCAATGGGTTATATGCTTGTATCAAGAGGTTAGTGCCAAGTAAAGATGTACAACAAAAAATTTTAACTGAGTTGTCTCTTTACAAAAGTGGAAGTGGCTTGTTTGGTGATGATTTTGCTATAGAATCAAGAAAGACCACAGCTCCTGGTGAGATATATAAACACTTTCATACAAGTTGTTCCAAGTGTTTTTAATTGTTTTAATTTTTAAGTTGTCTATTTGTTTTTATAGCTCAATGGTGGAAGAATTATGGCCACACAGCCCCAAACTTGCAAAAGCTAGCAATCAAGATTTTAAGCTTAACATGTAGCTCATCAGGATGTGAACGCAATTGGAGTGTGTTTGAGCAAGTAATAGTTATTGTTCACATCACTCTATTAGTAGGATTTCTATGAAGTATGAAGAAACTAATTATCATTTTGCTTATCATATTGCAAATTCATTCATAAAAGAGAAATAGACTTGACCATAAGAAATTGCATGATTTGGTTTACATCAAGTGTAACCAAAAACTTGCTCAGATATACAACATTAGAGATGAAATTGATCCTATTGTACTCAATGACATCGATGAGTGCAATGAGTGGTTAGTGGGTCAAGCAGATGATGATAATGAAGAAGGGGGGAATGATTTGGTTTTTAAGGATGATCCCACTCTTAATTGGGCAACTGTTTATGAAGCTTCAGGGGTTGGATTACCAATAACTTACACAAGGAAAAATACAAGCAAAAAAAGAAAGCAACCATCAGGTGGGATTGTAATTGGATCTTCTCAAGTTTCAAAGAAGAAAGGAGCAAGTTCAACTTTAACCCAACAGAAAAGAGGGATAAACAAAAAATTCAAGTTGAGGATGAATTAGACTTTGATAGCTCTAATTCTGAGTCTGAAGACATTGAAGAATTATTTAACTTCAACAAATCTTTCTCTGAAGGGGAAGAGGAAGAGGGATATGCCCCATTATATAACAAAATAGATGATAATTATGTAGGGATTGAGGAAGAATCTGATAATTAAAAATTTAAGGGCATTTATCTTCATATTTTGTTGTTATTTATGCCTTAGAACTTGAAGTTATTGAATTAATGTTGAATTTTAGATACCTTTGTGCATTTTCTTTTATTTATATATATTTTTTGTATTTTTTATATATATTTATTATTATTTATATTTGTCCGCGATGCTCCTGCCATAACTCGTTATAATATCCGATATATTTTCATAAAGGATATTTAATCTTCCGATATTTTCCGTTATCCGATATTGATAACACTGGTTCACAATAATCATGATTTTTATTGTGTCATGTTTTTGTTTGGGGAAAGTAACTACTGTCTTTTAGTCTTTGTTTCTTCAATGTTGCTTTGTGTGATATGTTTATGTCGGGTAAAGTTATTGCCTTTTTAGTTTTTTCGATTTAATTGTTTGGTTTTTGGTCTATCATGTGTTTGTTTGGGTCAAACTTAACACCTTCTTTCATTTTTTGATATTTCATGTGTTTTTTTCTTAAAAGTTATCATCTTTTTCTAATTTTATGTCTTTGTGTTTGTTTAGTTGTGGTGTTTGATATGTGCTTAGCTGTGTTGAAATCGTAAAGCTAGGCAAGGAATCAATCTGCGATAGTTTGATTCCCTGAATTACCCTATTATTCATTAGAGTTCTAATAATTTACATTTGTGTGATTTTCTCCTTATTTCTCAATTTTTGTTAAAACCTTATATTTTCGTGTCCCATGTATGTGTTTTGGGTAAAGTTAATCGCATAACGTCAAAGTTATTACAAAATCTTGTTATTCTTGCACTGATAGCATTGCAAACTCATTCTACACAAGTCTCTCTCATCTTCCCCCTCATCGTTCTAAAAAATTGTGATTTTTTTTGTGTCATGTTTTTGTTTGGGTAAAGTAACCGCGACCATTTTCTCTTTGTTTCTTTAGTTTTGCGATGTGTGATGTGTTTATGTTGGGTAAAGTTATCACCTTTCTAATTTTTTGGATTTTTTTGTTTGGTTTTCGGTCTGTCATATGTTTGCTTCAGTCAAAATTAACACCTTCTTGCATTTTTCAGTACTTCATGTGTTTTTTACTTCAAAGTTATCGCCTTTTTCTAGTTTTATGTTTTTGTGTTTGTTTAGTTTTGGTGTTTGGTATGTGCTTGACCGTCTTGAAACCGTAAAGTTGGGCAAGGATAGAACTTGTGATAATTTGATTCCCTAAATTACCCTATTAGTCATTGGAGTGCTAAAAGTTTATGTTTGTCTGATTATCCACCTCTTTCTCCATCTTTGTTAAAACCTTATTTTTCAGTGTGCCATTTGTGTGTTTGAGGGTAAAGTTAACTGCAAATTGGACCATGGTTCGCATAGCGTCAAAGTTATTCTTACAGTGATAGTACTACAAACTCATTCCTCACAAGTCTCTCTCGTCTTCCCTGTCATTGTTTTCAGAAATCACATTTTTGTTGTGTCATATTTTTATTTGGAGAAAGTAACTGCCTTTTATTCTTTGTTTCTTTAGTTTTGCGTTGTGTGATGTGTTTGTGACGAGAAAAGTTATCACCTTTCTAGTTTTTTGGGTTTGTTTGTTTGGTTTTTCAGTCTGTCATGTGTTTGCTTAGGTTAAAGTTAACACCTCCTTTTATTTTTCGGCATTTCATGTGTTTGTTTCTTCAAAGTTATCGCCTTTTCCTAGTCTTATGTCTTTGTGTTTGTTTAGTTTTGGTGTTTGGTACGTGTTTGGCCGTCTTGAAACTGTAAAGCTGGGCAAGGATCGAACACGAGATAATTTGATTTCCTAAATTACCCTATTAGTGTTTGTAGTTATGACATTTTATGTTTCTCTGATTTTCCCCCTCTTTATCCATTTTTTTTTAAACCTTATTTTCTGTGTCCCATTTGTGTGTTTGCGATAAAATTAACTGCATACTAAACCATGGTTTGCATAACCTTAAAGTTATTTCCAAATCTTATTATTCTTGCACTGATATCACTACAAACTCATTCTGCACAAGTCTCTCTCGTTTTCACCCTCATTATTCTTAGGTATCGTGATTTTCATTGTGTAATTGTTTTGTTTGGGGAAAGTAACCGTAACCTTTTAGTCTTTGTTTCTTTAGTTTTGAATTGTGTGATGTGTTTGTGTCAAGTAAAGTTATCACCTTTCTAGTTTTTTGGGTTTATTTTGTTTGATTTTTAGTTCTGTCATGTGTTTATTTCGATCAAAGTTAACACTTTCTTTCATTTTTCGGTACTTCATGTGTTTGTTTCTTCAAAATTTTCGTCTTTTTCTAGTTTTGTGTCTTTTTGTTTGTTTAGTTGTGGTGTTTGATATGTGGTTAGCCGTCTTTAAACCTTAAAGTTAGGCAAGGATCCAACCCGCAATAATTTGATTTCCTAAATTACTTTATTAGTTATTAGAGTTTTGATAGTTTATGTTTGCCTGATTTTCCCCCTTTTTCTCCATTTTTGTCAAACCTTATTTCTCAGTCTCTCATCTATGTTTTTGGGGTAAAGTTAACCGTAGATTGGACCATTGTTCGCATAACGTCAAAGTTAGTAGCAGATCTTTTTATTCTTACATTGATATCATTGTAAAATCATTCCGCACAAGTCTCTCTCGTCTTCCCCCTCATCGTTCTCAGAAATCGTGATTTTCATTATGTCATGTTTTTGTTTGAGGAAAGTAATCGTCGTTTAGTCTTTATTTCTTTAGTTTTGCATTGTGTGACGTTTTTTTGTCGGGTAAAGTCTTCTTTTTAGTTTTTTTGGGTTTGTTTGTTTGGTTTTTCGATCTGTCATGTGTTTTCTTCAGTCAAAGTTAACACTTTCTTTCATTTTTCGGTACTTCATTTGTTTGTTTCTTCAAAGTTTTCGTCTTTTTCTAGTTTTGTGTTTTTTTGTTTGTTTAATTGTGGTGTTTGATATGTGGTTAGTCGTCTTTAAACCGTAAAGTTGGGCAAGGATCCAACCGGCAATAATTTGATTTCCTAAATTACTTTATTAGTTATTAGAGTTCTGATAGTTTACGTTTGTCTGATTTTCCACCTTTTTCTCCATTTTTGTTAAAACTTTTCGATCTCCCATATGTGTTTTTGGGATAAAGTTAGCCGCAGATTAGACCATAATTCGCATAGCGTCAAAGTTAGTACAAGATCTTTTTATTCTTTCACTGATATCATTGCAAACTCATTCCCCACAAGTCGCTCTCATCTTCCTCCTCATCGTTCTCAGAAATCGTGATTTTTGTTGTGTCATGTTTTTGTTTGAGGAAAGTAACTGCTGTTTAGCCTTTGTTTCTTTAGTTTTGCATTGTGTGATGTGTTTCTGTTGGATAAAGTCTTCATCATTTTAGTTTTTTTGGTTTGTTTGTTTGTTTTTTCGATACGTCATGTGTTTGTTTAAGTCAAAGTTAACACTTTTTTTTATTTTTCAGTATTTCATTTGTTTATTTCTTCAAAGTTATCGTCTTTTTCTAGTTTTATGTCTTTGTGTTTGTTTAGTTGTGGTTTTTAGTATGTGCTTTGTCATCTTGAAACCGTAAAGCTGGGCAAAGGATCCCACCAAATTGTTTCTTTAGTTTTGCATTACGTGATATATTTTGTATTGGGTAAAGTTATTGTCTTTTTTGTTTTTTTTTATTTCTTTGTTTGGTTGTTTCGTCAAAGTTTTTGCCTTTTTCTAATTCTATGTTTAATTGAGATATTTGGTATGTGCTTGGCCATCTTGAAACTGTAAAACTGCTGCTTTTATTTTTTTTAGTTTTTTTTTATTATTTTCTTTTCTATCCATGTTAACACTAACTCTTTTATCAAAATAATATTACAAAAATGTAACTAGTTTCAATTTATTTACAAAACTAATATTTTTTACTTTTTATTTTTAAAATTCAATTTGGAAGAAATCGGAATCAAATTCCAAATAGTTATGTTTTTTATATTACATAGAAAAATTATTTAAATTTAAAATTAAATATTTTATTAAAAATAAAAATTTAATATTATAATAAAATATATATAATTAATTATTTTATTTATATATATATATTTAAATATTATTTTTTAAATAAAAATTATTATATTAAATAATAAACATTTATTATATATATATATTTATATTTATTAGTATAGTATATAAAATTAATATTAAATAATGATTAAAATAAAAGATAATAATTAAATTTAAATTATAAATATCAATAAATTATTAAGTAAAATTTTATTAATAATATTGTTTGAAATATCAAACATAAAAAATAATATTTAAATAATTAATTATATATTATTTTATTAGAATATTATATTTTTATTTTTAATAAAATATTTAATTTTAAAATTTTAATATTTTTTCTATATTGTAAACTGAATTTCAATATGCAAATTTAAATTAAATATTCAATTTGGAACTTATAATTCGTATTCCTGAAATCGAATTTCATTCATATATAAAATAATATTAGTTTTGTAACTATATTTCAATAATAATATATTAAAATAATAATATTTTCTATAAAGAAGTAAGCAATTTTTATGTAATGAGATTTTTTTTACAGAAATATTATTATTTTAATATATTATTACTTAAATGTAACTACATCTCATATATTTACAAAACTGATACTATTTTCTATAACAATGAAAATTCGGCTTCTAAGAGAACGAATTATAAACTACTAAAACTAAAAATTTAATATTTTAAATCGTTGGCTTCTCCACCTACCTCATAGAGCTCATCCAAAATATCCTCTATGCAACATCATGCTCAAGCTATAGGAAGATGTGCACGAGTTTTCAGTGATGTTGTTTATTAAAGGACTAATTGTTATACTTTGAGATTTGAATTTTATGCAACATCATGCTCAAGCTATAGGAAGATGTGCACGAGTTTTCAGTCATGTTGTTTATTAAAGGACTAATTGTTATACTTTGAGATTTGAATTTTATTTTGAGGTTTAAATTTGAGTTTTGGATTTTAGTTTTGCTTATGATTTGTTATCTAGAGTGTTAGTAAATCTAAAGAGTTCAAGACAAGTTTCACCACAATAAATTAATTAATTATCTACCAAATTTTATATACAGATAAAAATTGGTAGGTAATTATAATATTACCTACTGATTTTACATACAGAATAAATCGGTAGGTAATTATAATATTACTTACTGATTTTACATACAGAATAAATCAGTAGGTAATTATCTACCAAATTTTATGTACAAATAAAATTGGTAGGTAATTATAATATTACCTACTGATTTTACATACAGAATAAATCGGTAGGTAATAACAGACATTATGGGACTGTTTTCGCTAATCTTAATAAACAGAAAATATATGAAACAACTACTGCTGTTCTTGAACTTAAACTTTTTTTTTTTTTTGTTTTAATCAAACAATTTATTATATTTTATTTTAATCATTATTACTTTTAGAATGAGGATATTTAATTCTTAATAATATAGATTTAGATTTTGTTTTTCTTGTTAATTATATGTGTTATTGTGAATATTTAATTCTTAATTTTAAATTCAGATTTTTGTCGTACTGGTTATGTAGGTGTCAAGTGTTAATACTTAATTCTTAATTCAAAATTTAGATTTTTGTCTTTTTGATTACATGTGTCCTAAATCGGTGTCAGTATTTCATAGGTGGCATGAATGCTTGTCACTTTGACACAACACCTGTAAAACTGAAACACTGTTACATCTGTAATATAATAATAGCTCCTGTTTTTGTTCATCATACATCATACTTAATTCATAACACGGAAAACCAATTCAATTTTGAATGATGAGTGGTATTTGCATGAATTGACATATGCACGAGTTTCTCAAAAATTATACATCAGCAAAAACACTTTACAATGTGTAAGCTAGGTGGAGATAGCAATAGCATCAACCACTTTCTATCAGGTGACACAAGAATAAAACAAATGGAATATAGTCCATACTATTTTTTTCATCATCATGTATGCTAAGCCTTTCTGTTTTGGTTCTTTTCTGGTTCAAATGTTACTTAGCTCGGAGAAACAAGAAATGTGCCTCTATACAGGTTGCAAGCCTAAATCCAATGCATCTATTTCTCTCGACAGGGCCAACCTAGCTTCTTGCATTTCTTCCACCTCTTCTGCTAACAACCTCACACAATCGACATGGCAATGTGTCAAGGCTCACAGCTCGGGTTTTTCCATAGTTTCCCAGCACACCACACCTTCTCCATGCATGGTATTCTGCATAGGCTACTGGGTCGTTAGCAACCGACTTCACATATGAGGCCAACTCTTCCAATGTGTTGAATTTTCTACCATCTATGATTGAATGTGGAGGAACGAAATCCATGACATTTGGTGCACCAAATTTGGAACTGCACCAAAGTCTAAGGCATAGAATAACTTCTCTGTTACATAACTCTCAGTAAAAGTGTTCTCAATGGCAAGAACAAACTTGTAGTGGGACATGGCACAATGTAAATGATCCCACCATTTTGGGGTAACATTGATATCATTTGCACATTCAAGATAAAGAGAAAGAGCTGCGTCTAGACCACCAACATTATTTAGGCACTTGCCAAATGAATGATGCGACAGTAAGTTAAGAAGTTTCTTGGCAAGTTCATTCCTTTGAGAAAGGCACCGTCATGAAGACCAATAAATAAGAATATCCTACAAATGATAAACAGGGTTATGTTGCTATGAGTCCCTCTTTTGTTATCTCTCATTTCATAATCGATTCTTGATAACTTACTCTGTTTTTATCACTGGAGACATGATAGTTTCGACCACTGTGAAAGAGTGCACTAGCATAGGTTGACTGTACATCATCCTCAGCATGATAACTAATATATATATCCTCTTGACCTGATCTTCTTCTGCCAGCTTCAAGATCCATATATACACGAAGAGGTTCTCCCATGCGCCTCTGAAATAAAAAAGAAACCGTAACAAAGTGAGCAATATGCAAAATATCAAGTATATGTTATATCAGCCAAAAAATCATGAAAACCATGCAAGACAACCACGCATGAGAAGCATTTGAGCAAGAAACGGTAGACAATAGAAGCACCTTCATTACAAAACTAAGGAGATGTTGATTTTGAACTGCTTAAAAAGGTGCTTCTTAAATTCTTCTACAAAGATGACCTTGACATTAAATCAGTTGAAAGAGTCTCGAACAGATAATTGTATCAAGCATAGTTGAAGCTGTAAGCATGTTTTAACCAAATTTTAAACACCTAAAGGCTCAAACGGATTCATGACTTCATCTATATATGGAAGTGTAGATAACTATCACATTCATATCACAAAAGAAATTATGCCCAGTATATTAATATGTGATTAATCTGCTATGGTATATTAATCAGCTTGATAACAGTAATAGCTGAGGCTGAGTGTGTATCTTTTTCTGTAGTAATTTGGATCCAGTGAATTAACAAATAACCATTTTCCTTTTGCCATGAATGCAATGGTTCTTAAGATTACATTATAAACTCTTCTAAGTGCATATATATGCTTGGTAAATGATTAGTTTTCTCAAATAATTACTTGTTTTGAACCAAGCGCGCATCAAACAAATCATAGTATGGTTATATCAATTATTCTGGAGGTGCATACCTGGCATTGAGCAAGGGAAGAGATCCCCAGGTTGACCTTTTATAGTGAGAGCATCAGATACGTTTGGGGCTGCTCCTGATTCAAAAGACTGTCTGAAGACCTCGTTGCCATCATTCACCCACCATTCTCCTGCATATCCATAATAAAACGTTGAATTCTTCCCCATGCTTGTATCAAATTTGTTCCAGCTATTTGGTCGAATCATCATAAGGAGACAGAACAAGTTAAAGGATTTTTCTTTTTCATACCAAATATGATGGGAATCTCAAGATCCTCCAAAGACACCTGACACGGTAATTTGGCGTGAAGTTACTATTAATATTCCTAGTAACCCCCACCCGCTTCACCAATTTCGCCTTTGATGTTTCACCAACATGGATTAACATTAACAAAAGGGATTAATGAGGAATTAATTACCTTGATTTCCCGAGAGCAATTGACTTCAGACACTGGAAATTGTGAAGTGAGGCAGTTCGTGAAGCAATTAGCGGAAAGGACAAACTGGCTTGATGCCTTTGCAGATGTCTATGACTCTGGAATCAGTCTCGAATATGATTTCCGACGAAAAGGCTTATGGAAGGATTAGCTCTCCATAGTCATCGACAACGGCACTGATGTTTGTGTTTAACAGAGCTATGTTTTATTTTTTATAAAATAAGTAATATATTAAAATATTTTTTTAAAAGTTAATTATAATATTTTAAATATATTTAAGCTAAAATTACAATTTTATTTTAAAATAGTGAATAAATTATTTTATAAACTGATAGCGTTGCCCTAATTTCCCAATCCTCAGTCACTTTCCCAATCCTCAGTCACTCTTCTCATCCGATCTTTTCTCTTTGTTTAATTCCCAAGTCACTTTTCTCATCCAATCCTCTTCTCTTCGTTTAATTCCCAATCCTCAGTCACCTCTTTTCATTCAATCCTTTTGTCGGGAACACTGTTGCAGGTTTGTCACCTTCCTTTGCCAGGTTTCTTTTACAAAATTCCGATGCATGCCCGTTCTACATTTTCGTTCAGGCA
>BDMB01000173.1:0-22088 GCA_016859785.1 Macrotyloma uniflorum
AATGTTTTAGCTTCGGGCTTTGGCAAAAGAAAATGTGAATGAATGTTTTACCCTTTTTCACTGAATCTCAGTAAGTAATGCATACAGATACCACACTGGACTTGCTGATTGCAATGATTCGGGACCAGTTTGCATAGTACATACACAATGCAGTCAAACTATATTCAAACCTTTTTTCTTTACCACTTTTTAGTATCTAGTTATGATATATTCACACGTACAGGGGTCGGATATACACAAAAATCACAATGCAAGTAGAACCAGTATGCACAAGGTTGAACACAACAGCACGAATCAATATCACAATGCTAACAAGTTTGAATATATTAAACAGTGCAAAGGGAAATAGAGGGAGATAGGAACCCTTACCTGTTCGTGGCGAACGACGAATCAACTAAGCAGCAACAACTAGAGAAGACTGAAACAACCCCTGACGGCGGTGATGGCGGTGGTGGTGGTGAAATAGCAGACAGGGCACTAGGACTCGCGAGAGAGGGAGAAAGGAAGAGTACTGGTGAACTGGGAAAATAGCAGAGTGACTGGCTGGGAGTGTTCAAATAATGACTTTTAACGTCGGTTATAAATTTAAACGACGTTAAATAAATATTTTACGTCGATTATTTATTAAACCGACGTTGATTTACGAGTATCAACGTCGGTTAAATACATAACCGACGTTGTTATATTTTCTACGTGGGTTGTATTTGTAACCGACGTAAAAAATGTAGTGATATTTACAATTATGCCACCGCGTTCAAAACAACGTCGGTTTTATGTATAACCGACGTTGTTTGGTGACGTTGAATCCCATTTTTGTAGTAGTGATTTGAATTCTTTTACTTGTATTTTTCGAAAATTTTATATTTATTAATGAAAAACGTTTTGGGTAGAAGGGTGTTACATTTAGTGGTATCAGAGCCAAGTTGGTCCAGTCGGCCAGTGTGTTGTGTGCTTACCATGTTTTTGGTGTGTACTCTGATTGTGTGATAAACGTTTTATGATTTGAAAAAGGTTTTGTGATTTGATGAAAAGTATTTTTTTTTTATTTGGAAAATGTTTTGTGGTTTGATAAGTGTTTTATAAGTGTTTTGATAAGTGTTTTATAAGTGTTTTTTTTATAAGCGTTTTGTGATGTGAGAAGCGATTTGGGAGAAGCGATTTGTGAGAAGCGATTTGTGATAAGCGATTTGTGATAAGCGTTTTTTTAAAGCGTTTTGTTCTTTAAAAAGAATTGGGATTTGAAAAACGTTTTGTGGTTTTTGTGGTCTTGTTATACCTTGTGGTAGTATAAGTTGTGTTTCTTTAGTTTTTTCTTAGTAACTATAAATTGTTGTTAAGCTAGGAAGTCGATTGACTTGATCCGAGGTAAATGTCTTGTTAACAAAATTCCTTTATTTGTTTCGTATGATTCCTTAATGTGACTAACTCCTTCATGTCACATTATTGTCTATATAAACTTTAATTTTCTAACTCCTCTTCAAAGTTTGAACTTGTTCGTATTCCCACCAACTATTGAGTCAGTTTCTAATTCCAATTTTATTTCTTGTTTCTTAGTCAATCTTGTACCTAATATTGATCCATACCATTAGATCCTTATAAACCTTAGAGCTAATGCAACAACTTTTGAAAATGCTACTTGGGAACTCAAGAGCAAGATGAAAGAGGATTATCCTAAACTATGTGATACAGGAAAATTCGGAGACGAATTTTATGTAAGAGGGGGAGAATTGTAACATCCCAATTTTTGAGAAAAAAAATGTATAATAAATATATATATATATATATATTGTAACAAACCAAAAATATACCTATTTTACATCTATAACGGAATAAAATCTACCCATTAATTATTTATAATTTCAAAATATCATGAAATATAAAATGTCTAAACACATAGAATATTCACTTTATTCAAGTTTATCAATTGAAAATAAAAAGTCTTTACAAATACTCATAATAAATTGAAAGTTGCAAAATTTATTCTTTAACACAAAATTAGTTCCTCCTTAAGCAAAACTTGAAGCTATTGTTTAACTTTCACCTGCATTGCTATCTGCTCCCGTGTAACGACACGTTCATCGCAGTATCAACAAAACCACAAACACAAACAGAAAGGGTAAGCTAATGTAAACAAAACCAATCAAAATATATATCATTCATAATCTCATCCTCACAATCCTTTATCTAAATATATTCAACTATTCAAAACCATCATAGTCATTCTCAATCATACACATTCACCACACTCACTCATTCACAACACCTAATATTCTAGACAGACTCTTCCGGAAAATTATATGAAACTCTTGACCTCTAAGGCTAGCACCTGAATATGTTTCCTTGGTTACCGGGCCATAGACGAATCCTAAGAGTCTTTTTCACCTCCGGATTGCACTGCCTATTCCCTTTTTCTGGTACCGACACGTCAGGGTAACCCCTACATACATGTATCAAAGAACTGATGGCTCAATCCACCTAGTGATAAGTGCAGTAGAAGTCTCCATCGACCTCTCACCACATGGTACTCATGTCTACATGACTAGAATACCATTAGAAGTCTGGATACCCCATCTGATATCTCTAGATTTTCATATGTACACTAAAGCTATACCAAATAGTACCCCGTGGTAACTATCTAGCCTACACACAAAAAGCACACAATCAATCCAAGAATTATACAACATATCAAACCAATCTCATGAACACCAATCAATGTCAATTTTATTTACATTGGCTCCCTGCCATCACAATTTTCTTGGCACCACTACCATCAACACAATTCCTTGGCACCTTTGCCATCACAATTCTTATGACTTCAGTCACAATTCACAAAAACAAAATTCACATAATTATCACAAATATCATCTCACAATCAAATTTCAATCACAATACATCACCAAATCACACATCACATAACTCAATAATTTAATTATAACCTTTTATCACATTTCAACCAGTATCTCCAGTTATAATTAAATGTTGTTGTAAAAGAAGAAAACTATGAACAAGAAAAGTGGTACGTGGCGTTGTTATACCAGAATGCATCTTAGACCTTCAAACGAAGGGATGTTAACAACTGGTTTCCAGCCTATATACCTTGTTTATATATACACAAAAAGCAACATTTCCACATTTATCGTAATGCATATAAACTTAACAATAGTAAATGTTACTCTATCGTAATCCTATTTTTAATATAAATTAGAATATGAATATTTATCCAAAAATAATAAACTCTCGCTCAAGCAAAAATACTTTTGAAAACGTTTCATTCATCCTCAAAGCAAGACCTTTATTCACTCAAAAATTCATAACTTAAGTTATACATATTATTTTGATGTGAAATAAAATTCATTAGTTAGATAACATCCAGGGCTAAAACTTTTATACAGGACACTTTTCCAAATTCAAAGTAAAAATATGTCAAAAGAGGTTCACAAGTTAAAAACGAATATAATTCCAAACAGCTTGACCTTTAATTACTAAAAAAATCATAATTTGAGTTACACAAGTCCGTTTTATATGAAATAAAAGCCATTAGTTAGCTAACATCTATATCTACAACTTTCATGAAGAAAACTTTTTGAAATTCGAAACAAAATCAAGCCGAAATAGGATCGCAATCTCAGGGTGAAACCCAAATCACTTTCAAATATAATAATCAAAATAATTTTCATAAATCTCACGTAATAACACAAAAACACATATAATCATCCAATCAACCATAATTAATTTTGTTTAATTAACTTCCCTTACCTTTAAAGGATCTCAAAAAGAAATTCTATTCGGATAGAATTAATCTACTCTTCATGCTCTTTCTCCCGTTGTTCTCGGATTTCCAAAGAGATAAGAATTGAAGGAGAATTCTTAGAATTTAGATGAATTCGAGAGAAGGAAATTAGGGTTTTCTAAAAATAAGAGTGAAAAATGAGAGGATTAGGGTTAAATAAACTATTTATAATCTCTCCCCTTTCTAAGTAATTGGGCTTAGGGTTTACTCAAAATTAGGCTCTCACACACATATATATATATATATATATGTAACTTAATTATTTAGTTAAATAATTATAATTGGGTTTACAAGATAAAATAAAATATTTTCTGAAATAAAATATTCGATTAGTGGTTATAAATAGATATTGTGAAATTATTAATATTTTATCAGATATTATGATATTATTAGATTATTAGTATTTTAAAAGATATATATCGGGAGATTATTAATATATTAAAGATATTGTGAGATTATTGATATTTTAAAAAGATAATTTTGTTAATATTTGGAAAGATATTATTAATTGAATCTATTCTTCAAAAGCCTGACTCTACCTATATAAATAGGCCTTAAACCCTTTCTATTCTGCATTCCAAAATTTCCCTAATGTTTGGGAAAAACCTTAGAGGAGGCGACCGGAGGCAACACGTGAGGAGTTGGGCGCGTAACATCTAAAGACGTCGCTTAGCATCTAAAGGCGTCGTGCAGCGTAATTCGAGGTAAGAGGGGGAGTGGGGAATGTCTTACATATGGGGTACTTATGAGAATTTTGGGTAGAGAGGTAACCCCTAAGCCTCAGTATGATTTTGTGTGTTGAGGCAACCATAAGCCCTCATAATTATGATGAGTTATAATCTAATAGCGAATTATTTGTGATTTGAGTGTTAAATTTGTATTGAATTTTGAGATGCTCATGACATGAGATCTCTACGTGTTTGCGAGTTATTTGTTGTGTTTTGAGAAGTCTAAGCAGAGGCTTAGCAGCGTGAAAATCCAAGTTATGCTTGGTCTTTCGATATGTGTGATGAATTGTGCATTTGTGTGTGTGTGAAATTCCAAGTTCTACTTGGTCAGTTGAAAATTTCCAAGTTATACTAGTTAACTCTTGGTCAGTTGTAAAAGTCCAAGCTTGGTCAGTTGAAAAGTCTAGGCATTAAGTTTCGCCTAGCATTACGGAAATTCCAAGTTAATACTTGGTGAGTTGAAAAGTCTAGGCATTAAGTATTCGTCTAGCATTACGGAAATTCCAAGTTAAGACTTGGTCAGTTGAAAAGTCTAGGCACTCGCTTAGCATTACGGAAATTCCAAGCTATGCTTGGTCAGTTGAGATATGTAATGTGTTTGTGTGTATGTGTTCCGTTCATCTACGTGTTTAGTTCTACCTATTTTCTTATAAGTATTTATAACATATGTGAGATATATTCCTCACTCTTCCATTTTTGTTTTTGGTATTGTGTTTGGGTTGAACACTTTTATAGGTGAACATATCTTTGAGGAGAACAAAGAAGAGTTGGTTGATGAAGCATAGGTTTTCTGTGCCTTGATTCCGTAAGTGCTCTGATTAGATGTGATGACGGGATATAAAAGGATTATTTTGAAGAAGTTGTTTTGAAGTTTGTTATGACTTTATCTTTAAGAATTCATAAAGGCTAATTCAAGGCCTAATAACATTTTATTTGATTTTCTACATCTGAAAAGAGTTACTATTGTTACTGGATATACAGTGTGGTAGTGTGGTAGTGTGGAAGTGTATGTCTAGGAAAGTTCTGGCTAGGAAAGACTTGGTATTTAAAAGTGTCCCTTGGTGACCCACCTCTCTTTCCTGGGAACTTACTAGGTGTACGGGTTCACGATCTATTGTCGTTGTTCTAGTAGGCAATATTACTCATAGTAAGAGTTTTATTTTGAAATCTTATTTCCTTATTTTCGTAAATTTTTATTTATGAAGCGAATATATTGAAATTCTTTACTTTCATTTTTCACAAATTTTATATTTATTAATTAAAAACGTCTTGAGGTAGAAGGGTGTTACATCCCAACTCCACAAAGTGTTTCAGACCTTGGGCCTGCAGCAAGTCCTGAAAAGAAAAACCTTCATTCCTAAAGAAATTTATGGAGAGACGCTTGGGAGAAACCATTTTCCGTGTCTTGAAATCCCTAATGAACAGTGGATGAATCTCTTCATCAGAAATCTAGCCACTCAAGTCATGAGGGCGTTCTACAGGAGCCACTTCAGGGTTGATCATGGGCTATTTGTTCCTGTGCCTTGCAGTTAATTTCCTTCTGGGATTGGATGAAGAAGCCATGTAGTATTCTAGAGATGGATTCGTGAGAAGTATAAAAGAGAGACAAGGAATTTAGGGGGCAGAGAATGGTTTTGTGTGCAAAAGGAGAAGAAGTGAGAGATACATGAATCTTCACTTGGAGAGGTTTTAAATAGCAATTCAGTGTGCAACGTTTAAGAAAAGAGCCGTTCTAAATGACAGAGAACGATTTCCAAGAAGCATAACGGCTAGTTTGACGAGAATTCGAAAATTCAAACCAAAATTGACGCGAATAATCGATTATGTTCTTATGATAATCGATTATTAAAGCCCAGATAATCGATTATGTTAAGTACTTAATGGATTATGGTATAGCAAAGTGAAGAACTACAAGAAAAATTCCAGATAATCGATTATGCTAAGCACGTAATCGATTATAAGCGCAATTAATTCCAGAACAATTTTCACAAAACAAAATTACCATCCAAAATTCTTAATTCTCTTGTTAGCTCAAGAAATCTATCTCTAGGTAATGGTTTAGCAAAAATATCAGCTAATTGATTCTTAGTATCTATATATTCAATTATGCAATCTCCCTTAATTATATGGTCTCTTATGAAATGGTGTCTAATTTCAATGTGCTTTGTCCTAGAATGCATATAGGATTCCTAGTAAGGTTTATGGCACTGGTACTATCACATTTCAAGGGTATGTGATCTAGAAAAATATTATAATCCTCTAAGTGATGCTTCATCCACAAAATTTGTGCACAACAACTACCTGCTGCTATATATTCAGCTTCTGTGGTGGATAGAGCTACACATGCTTGCTTCTTAGAGTGCCATGAAACTAAAGAACATCCTAATAAATGACATGTACCACTAGTGCTTTTTCTATCTATCTTACATCCTCCATAATCTGAATTGGAATAACCTATTAGGCTAGAGGAGGATCCTGAGGGATACCATAGTCCAAAGTTCCTAGTCCCATTTAAATATTTAAGGATTCTTTTAATGGCAACTAGATGTGATTCTTTAGGGGATGATTGAAACCTAGCACACACACAAACACTATGCATTATATCTGGTCTACTAGTAGTAAGATAAACCAATCATACCTCTGTATTTGGTTTGATCAACCATTTTACCTTTTTCATCATGATCAAGATAACATGATGTAGCCATAGGAGTAGCTACTTCCTTAGAACTTTCAAGTTCAAACTTCTTCATACTTTCTAGGGAATACTTGGATTGGGAGATGAAAATTCCTTCCTTTAGTTGTTTGATTTGTAGTCCAAGGAAGAATGTTAGCTCCCCCATCATTGACATTTCAAATTCTCCCTGCATAAGCTTGATAAACTCTTGGCAAAGATCATTATTAGTAGATCCAAAAATTATATCATCAACATATATTTGTACAACAATAATATGCTTTTGAGATTCTTTAATGAATAGAGTAGGATCCACTTTACCTCTTCTATAATTTTGCCTTACCAGAAAATTGCTAAGTCTTTCATACCATGATCTTGGTGCTTGCTTGAGTCCATAGAGAGCTTTCTTCAGCTTATAAACATGATTGGGATATTGACAGTCTTCAAATCCAAGAGGTTGACAAACATAGACTTCTTCTTTTATGTATCCATTTAAGAAAGCACTCTTCACGTCCATTTGAAATAGCTTGAATTTCATTATAGAAGCATATGCAAGTAATATCCTTATTGCTTCAAGTCTTGCAACAGGGGCATAAGTCTCATCATAATCTATGCCTTCTTCTTGACTGTATCCTTTGGCTACAAGTCTTGCTTTATTCTTTGTAATGTTTCCATTCTCATCAAGCTTGTTTCTAAACACCCATTTTGCTCCAATAACTTGTAGTGAGTTTCTTCTTGGCACAAGATCCCATACTTCATTTCTTTTAAATTGATTATGCTCTTCTTGCATGGCATTAACCCAATATTCATCCTTTAAGGCTTCATCGATGCTTTTTGGTTCAACTTGAGAGACAAAAGCGACATTCAAACAAAAATTGTTCATCTTGCTTCTTGTTGTTACTCTTTGATCAATGCTTCCTATAATGTTGTCCATTGATAATCCTCTTGGGGTTCTCCATTCTCTTGGAAGATCATCAACTATTTGATGTTCATTTATGGAAAGATCTTCTAGACTTCGAGTGAGATCTTCTATGTTGCTTCCACTGGATGATTTTTGTATTGGATCTTCTTCCTGAGATTTTTCCACTACTGCTTTCTCCTCTTCTGTATCTATCAATTTCTTTCTTGACTCAAGAGGGTTTTCCTCAAGGTCCAATTTTTCATCAAATGTTACATGTATGGATTCTTCTACATGCAATGTTCTCCTATTAAAAATTCTATATGCTTTACTAGACAAAGAATAACCCAAGAATATGCCTTCATCAACTTTTGAGTCAAATTTTCCAAGATTATCCTTTCCATTATTTAAAACATAACATTTACATCCAAAAACTTTCAAATGAGAAATATTTGGTTTTCTTCCTTTAAATAATTCATAAGGAGTAATTTTCAAAATAGGTCTAACTAAAATTCTATTTAAAACATAACATGCTGTAGACACAACATCAGCCCAAAAATATTTAGGAAGATTTTGTTCATTTAACATTGTCCTAGCAAGTTCTTCCAAAGATCTATTTTTCCTTTCCACTACTCCATTTTGTTGAGGTGTCCTAGGTGAAGAAAAATTATGTGAAATTCCAGACTCAATACAAAAGTTTTCAAAAGACTCATTTTGAAATTCCCCACCATGATCACTTCTTAAAAATTTGATTTTTAACTCTTTCTCATTTTGAATAGCCTTGGCAAATTTTCTAAAAGTTTCAAAAGCATTACTCTTGGATGATAAAAAGAATGTCCATGTATATCTAGAGTAGTCATCAACTATAACAAGAGCATAATAATTGCCACCAAGACTCCTAGTCCGTGAAGGACCAAATAAATCCATATGTAACATCCCTTTTGACATGCTACACAAAATTTAGTTTTGGTAAACCAATTACTAGCTCTTTAGTAATGAGCCTACTTAGATGATGCATATGTATGTGTGCAGCCCTTCTACGCCATACCCAAGGATTCTCTTCCTTTGCTACTAGGCAAGGAATGTCTCTAGATGCAACATTAACAAGATCAATAACATATATTATTTAATCTCGTACCTTTTAGAGCGACTTCATTTGAATCCTTTTGTAGTATATGGCAGTGGCTTGATTCAAATACTATCTTCAATTCTTTATCACATAGTTAACTGATGCTCAAGAGATTATGTTTTAACCCTTCTACTAGGAGGACATCATGGATCACAAAACTCTTAGTGATACCTATGTCTCCAGAGCCAAGAATCTTTCCTTTGTTGTTGTCTCCATAGGTCACAAATCCTTGATTCTTCATTTTGAGATTTTGAAATTTATTCTTGTCTTCGGTCATGTGTCTTGAACATCCACTATCTAGGTACCATAGCATTTTTCTTTCCTTGGAAGTAATCTGCATCTCAAACATATAGATTTAGGTCCCCTTTATTATTTTGGGTCCTTAGGGGTTAGTATACACATTTTCGGTTATTCTAGCAATTAATTCTTGATAAAAAAAAATACTAATCATAACGATAAAAGACATTAATTCTTTACTTGAACCAAAACAAATTTTCCAGAGGGAACACCTATATGTTTTATTAAACATTTATTTACCGTATGACCATGTTTCATGCAATAAAAATATTTTGTTCTAGAAAATGTAGGTTTATAGATTTTATTTTGAAAATTGTTCACAAAAGATTTTTGAAAATTTGTTTGTATAGATTTTTTTACAAAAATAGTCTTTCGTTTTTCTAGACTTTTCCTAGGAATAAAACCAAGTCCAGTTTTACTAGAACTTTCTGTTAGTAAGTGGCATCAAGAGGGGGGGTGAATTGATGTAAAAAATAATAAGAAAAAATTTAATCGCTTTTTTTAATTTTATCCCTCTTGATTTATTTAGTCAAGTAGAATTTATAGAATACGCAACGGAAAAATAAAAGATAAAGGAAAGAGAAAGATAACACCAGAGATTTATACTGGTTTGGGTTAAATCCTTAACCCTACATCCAGTTCCCAATCACCTCAACTTGAGATGATCACCCACTCTCACTATCTTTAATTAATCAGAGTTTTACAACCACTAATACAAGTGAAACATGCAAAATAGAAAAAACTAAAGATTGAGCCTCACTATCTCTTGAAACCCACAAGAGATTGCCACACCTTCCTTGAGTCACACAAGGAATGAAAACACCTTCCTTGAATCATACAAGGAATGAAAACACCTTCCTTGAATCACACAAGGCATGACAACACCTTCCTTGAATCACACAAGGAATGAAAACACCTTCCTTGAATCACACAAGGAATGACAACACCTTCCTTGAATCACACAAGGAATGACAACACCTTCCTTGAATCACACAAGGAATGACAAACACCTTCCTTGAATCACATAAGGAATAAAAACACCTTCCTTGAATCACACAAGGAATGACAAACATCTCCTCTGAACAGCCTCAGAGGATGAACACAAAAACAATATCACCTGGAGTATTAGATATCAAACTGTAGCACCAGCTTAACTCAGAATCTTCTCAAGACTTTCTTTCTAAACTTTCTAACAGCTTGTATATGATTGTAAATGTTGTTTATGTTGTCTTGTGCTTGGTTCTTTTGCCTTTGTGATCTTTTGCTTTTGTAGGCTTTCAAAAATATGACCGTTGTAGAAAAATCTTTAGCTTTAATATTCTTCAAATATTCTGATGATAATCTTCTAATATCTTCATGTGTCAGATTACTAAGATTTTTCTCCAAATAATACTTCTTTGGAAACTCATGATCCGATGACACCTATTAAAAGGAAATACAGTGCAAATACGAAATATATATTTTCTATAGCAGATGGAATATTTCCTTTTATTTACGAGATGATATATTTGATTCTATAACTTCTTATTTAAATCTTCATATAATATTTCATTTTATTCTTTCATATAATATCTCAATACTTGATTTCCAAATTAAGCCAACTAGCCGTTATATGATATACTGTTCTTATGTATTTATAGAATGTTATATAAACGACATTTCATTTAGCGTTATTACCAATTATAAGATAATTATTTCATAAACGATTTTCTATTAACCTTTGATTTATTCAAAACTTATTTTCATTTATTATCATCAAAACATATTATGTGCATGTTATCTAATAGACTGTCTGTTTTCTAACAATCTCCCCCCTTTTTGATGATGACAAATATATTATGTTTTGAATCTGTCAAGCTTAGAATTATAACACATATGAGCAGAACTAAAGTCCAAAGGTTAGTAAGAAAATAATTATCAGCAAATATGAGAATAATTCAAATCATGTAATAATTAATATGAAAATGCAGCAAATAAGATGAGAAACTCAAAACTTTAATTTTCTCCCCTTTTTGTCATCAACAATAAAGAGTATGTATGCGGAAGCTTTTGATGGTGATGCGGGTAAAGGTTTATAGGGTGGATTTGGCCTTATTTCAAATAATAGTTTTCTTTTTAGACCCAAAGATATTTGAAACCGCAATTCAATGATAAGCCAAGTCATTTTCTATAAAAATTTTCATCTCTTTCTATAAGATGCAAATGCAATGCATGTGTGCATGTGATTCAGATTATGAAATGATGCATGATTCACATAATGCAAGGACATATCTTAATCCACAAAGTTAATGAATAGGAATGTTACCTTCATAGATGTTAATATCTTTTTAATGGCTGTAGGATCTTTTGCAGAATTGTACAATTTTCAAAGAGTAATAACATTCTTCCCCTTTTTAATGATGATCAAGAAAAAAATAATATACCTGTGTGTTGATACTAATCCAAAAAATTATTTAGCAGAATTAGTTAGCACATTTTAGCACAATAATTATTAAAGCTCCCCCTGCTTATTATATAATCCAACATTCTAGAGATTAAGCAGGAATCAACACACATAAGCTAATTTTTCTCCCTTCTGAGATTTTAAAATTTACTCTTGTCTCCAATCATGTGTCTTAAACATCCATTATTTAGGTACCATAGTGTTTTTCTTTCCTTGGAAGTAATCTGCATCACAAACATATAGATTTAGGTCCCCTTTACTATTTTGGGTCCTTAGGAGTTAGTATACACATTCTCGGTTTTTCTAGTAATTAATGCTTGATCCAACAAAAATACTTATAATAACAATATTAATGATAATAGAAATTAATTCTTTATTGGAACCCAAACAAATTTTCCAGAAGGAATACCTACATGTTTTATTAAACATTTGTTTATTGTATGACCATGTTTCATGCAATAAAAACATTTTGTAGGTTTATAGATTTTATTTTGAAAATTGTTCACAAAAGATTTTTGAAATTTTTTTTTTTACAGATTCTTTGACAAAATCAATCTTTTGTATTTTTGGACTTTTCTTAGGAATAAAGCCAAGTCCAACTTTGCTAGAACTTTTCTTTTGAGAACTCAAAATTGTATCAAGATGCACACTTGCACTATAACAGAATAGACTTTAGATAGCGGTTTCGCATGGCTTATAATAGCGGTTAAAAACGCTATTAAATGAGGTGCTATGATAGTGTCTGAACTTTAGATAGCGGTTAACTAACCGCTATTATAAAATAAGATATAATAGCGGTTAATGTGGAACCGCTTTCTTTTATTGTATTTAGATAGCGGTTTCGGGAACCACTATCTAAAGTCCCAAGTAAAAAAAAAATAATTTTATTTAAATTTTGAAATCCAAATTTTTTTTCTGATCATTTGTACCTGATGGACCACAATTTAAACAATACATGTAATTAATTTAACAAAATCAAGCCAACATAAAATATATATTCAATCAAATAATAACAAAACAATTCAAAATTTGACAAATCAAAACTAAAATTTAGATGAAACAAAATTGGTACATATACATCAAATAATAAAAATGAATTAAAAAATCTCTAAGAGTCTATGGTGCGGATTTTGTCCTTCAAAAATGTATGGTAGAGATATGCACACCATTCCTTTTGTAGCTGCTCAATTCTAACCTCTGGAAAGGTAGCAAAGCGAGATTCTGGAAAATACTGCAAACATAAGATAGAAAAGAAAATTACAAAAGTTAAATACTAAATTAGATAAATAATGACAATACATTATTCTTTCATATAAACATAGCTATAATGCAAAAATGGTTCTTACATTAACTGGAATAGTAGTTTGTCCATGCTGTAGTGCATCTCCAATGAACAAGGCTACGTAATATCCACAGTCATCTGAGTTCATTTGCTTAGGACACTTTATAAACAAAAAAAATATAAAGATAGATTAGAATAACCACCACGTCAAATAAGCATGTATGAGAACATATATTGGGGTACACTTGATACCTGTACACTGACCCATCTTGTTTGATTCAGTCTTTGGAGTTCGAAGCTTCCTTTTAGCTCTATATGCAAGTAGGGCATTGAAATAGCAACAAGTTAATATAAATATCTTATAGTATATCCAATTCACATGTGAAATAGTCATATGAGTTTACTTACTTGTTAAAAACGTTGAGCATATGTGTTCTGTGCTTATAGTGACGGCGTAATGGATCAAAATAATACAATGTCTCATCCCAAGTATTGATGCCAATTAGAATCCAATGCGAACTAAAATTATTGAACACAATTCTAAATAACAATTAAAAGATATAATGAGCAAATAAATATATGAAAGTAATTGGTCAATCACAAAAGAATAACTTACCCGACATTATAAGGAGCAAATACCAAGTGATCCTGACCCAAATGAAGCTTCAACATGTCTGCTATATGTTGATGTGGGTTGACATTGAGCTTCTCATCAAGCTCATATGGAGATATGAAGGAGAACCTACTTTCTTTATCAGTACCATGCAAGTAGGCGTCACACAAATACCTTATAATACAATTGAAGATCAACAATGAATTAAGTTCAATATAAGCTTCAACAATTGAAGATTCTCCTTACCGGTAATTTCTGTCCTAACTTCCTTGATTTGCTCACCGATTTCATTTTCGTCAATCCTCTAGTATTCTTCTTCTTCAACTCAGCAGATTTAGGAGAATCGGCTCCTTCCATATTATCTGAAGATGTCATCTCTGCAAAAAAAAAAGACAATTAACTAAACATAACATAAAATGAATTCTCTAATGCACGTTATTGAGATTATAACATACAAATAACACGTAAAATACATATATGTCACATTGAACCCCACTATTATTCTCAACCCATTTACATTTGAACACAGGAACTTGAAAACCCACATAATCTAATTCCCATATTTGTTCAATACAACCAAAGTAAGACATCTTCGCATATATGGGATTTTTATCCTTTGCACTTGAAATATGTAAGGATGGAGCAACAAGAGTTACACCACTATTCTGCACTGTGCTTTGTTCGTCATGTTCTTTTGTGTAGAATGTGAACCCATTAATCAAGTATGCAGTGTAAGAAAATGCATCAACACAAGGACCCATTGATATATCCTACCCATCATATAATGTATTACAAAATACAATTTTGAAGTCAAAATAGAGCCAAAAATATGAACTTTTCAGACTAAACTACAAAATTATTCAACCTAAATACTAATTTTGAACTATAATTTCTACATCACACTAATCTAATCAGAATAACTAATCGTATCAGAACTTGAGTCTATGCACATTGTATCCTATGTCTCATTATTTAATAAAATTATACTACAATATACAAATTAAAAACTTAAAAATAAAAAATGCCACTAACCTGTTGCAGACCTCCACAAAAGCACTTCAATGACGTCCTCCTCCAACACAGTGGAGCTTATAGGTGGCACAGCGGCTGGGCGAAAATCGCAGGGGACACAGGTGCTGGGCTCAAATCGCAGGGGGCACAGGTGCTGGACTCAAATCGCAGGGCACAGGACTAGGGGCTGGGCTCGCAGGGGCTGGGTTCGCAGGCCACAAGGGTTGGGTTCGCAGGGGAGGGGCTGGGAATCGTAGGGGAGGGGTTGGGAATTGCAGGGGAGAGGCTGGGAATCACAGGGAGAGGCTGGGAATCGTAGGGAGAGGCTGGGCGTGAGAGAGTGCAGAGAGAGCGCGAGGTTAAAGAAATGGGGTTAGGGATTTTAAAATTAGGACTTTAGATAGCAGTTCGAGAAATAACCGCTATCTAAACTACCTTTCTTATAGCGGTTCAACCACGTAACCGCTATCTAAAGTTATGATAGCGGTTCCACGTATCAACCGCTGTTTAAAGGCAACACATTAGATAGCAGTTATTTAACAACCGCTATTATATCTAACTTTACATAGCGGTTCCTACTCAACCGCTATTAAAATGCACTTTAGAGAGCAGTTTGTGTCTAACCGCAACCGCTATCTAATATATATTTTTAAAAGCGGTTTCTCTTAACCGCTATCTAAAGTGTTGTTACGCAAACCCCATTCTGTTGTAGTATTGATTTAGAAAATTTTGAAATTACTTTTTCAAGACTAGAAATTTTGTTTTCAAGAATTTTACAATTTTCACAAACTTTTCCTTTTGAAATTGTTTCTAATTTTTCTAAATTAGTTTTCAAAGATTCTTTTTCTTTTTCTGCATCTTGTAATTTATTTTCCAATATTTGAAAATTATTTTTCAAAGTAGAATATTTTCTTGATAAAAACACCAAAGTTTTCAAAGAGTTCTTGAAATGCCTCATGTAAATCATCATAATAATCTATAGATTTAGAATCACTTACTTTTGATGACATTTCAAGATCTTCATTGGTCATCAAGCAAAGATTTGCATCCTCTTCTTCTTCGCTTTCACAAGAGGTACTTTCCGAGGTGGTCGATGCATTGTCTTCCCATGCTATATAGGCCTTCTTTTTCTTCTTAAAAATTTTCTTACCCTTCTTTTCTTTTTCTTCTTTCCTTGCAAACGGGCACTCGGATTTAATGTGGCCCAATCTATTGCATCCGTGACATTTGAAGTTTGAAGAGGGATTGTCTTTCTCCTTCTTTTGATTTTGATTCTTTTTCTTGTTCTTTAAAAACCTGGAAAATTTTTTCATTAACAAAGAAATATCATCATTAATATTCTCACCTTCATCTTCATCGTCAGATTGTTCTGTTTTGAATGCGAGTCTTCTTTTTATAATTCTCCTCTCCATTCTTTAGCCTTTGAAGCTGAAGCTCATGCTCTCTGAGTTTTCCAAATAGTGTAGCCATATCCATCTTAGTAAGATATCTTGATTCTGTGATTGCTGTGACTTTTGGTTGCCAATTTCTATCCAGAGAATTTAATATTTTAGTGTTGATCTCTTCTTTGGCAAAGCTTCTTCCCAAGGCTTCTAAGTGATTTACTATGTGTGTAAATCGTGTTTAAAAATCTCTGATGCTTTCATTTGGTGCCATACTCAATAGCTCATATTCTTGTATCAAGGAATTTTTCCTTGCACGTTTGACTTCTTCTGTTCCTTCATGTGTGACTTCTAGTGTGTCCCACATCTCTTTAGCAGTTTTGCATTTGGAAATCCTGTAAAACTCATTTAAGGTTAGTGCAGATACAATTGCATTTCTAGCTCTTACATCGTATTGTGCTCTCTTATTTTCATCCGGCGTCCATTGTAAGAACTGTTTTGGTGCAGGTCCATCAGCTAGATTTGTCATTGGTACAAATGGACCGTTTTCTACTGCATCCCACACTCCATAGTCAAGGGTTTGAAGAAATATTTGCATTCTTGCTTTCCAGAACGGATAATTGTCTCCTTCAAAGAGTGGTGGTCGGTTTATTGAAGCTCCTTCCTTGTATATCTGATTCTGCATAAACATCTTAAAGATCTTTTAGAAAAACCTTATCAGCCTTGCTTTGATACCACTTGTTACCAAGTGGCATCAAGAGGGGGGTGAATTGATGTAAAAAATAATAAGAAAAAATTTAATCGCTTTTTTTTTTATTTTATCCCTCTTGATTTATTTAGTCAAGCAGAATTTATAGAATACGCCACGGAAAAATAAAAGATAAAGGAAAGAGAAAGATAGCACCAGAGATTTATACTGGTTCGGGTTAAATCCTTAACCCTACATCCAGTTCCCAATCACCTCAACTTCAGATGATCACCCACTCTCACTATCTTTAATTAATCAGAGTTTTACAACCACTAATACAAGTGAAACATGCAAAATAGAAAAACTAAAGATTGAGCCTCACTATCTCTTGAAACCCACAAGAGATTGCCACACCTTCCTTGAGTCACACAAGGAATGAAAACACCTTCCTTGAATCACACAAGGAATGAAAACACCTTCTTTGAATCACACAAGGCATGACAACACCTTCCTTGAATCACACAAGGAATGAAAACACCTTCCTTGAATCACACAAGGAATGACAACACCTTCCTTGAATCACACAAGGAATGACAAACACCTTCCTTGAATCACATAAGGAATGACAACACCTTCCTTGAATCACACAAGGAATGACAAACATCTCCTCTGAACAGCCTCAGAGGATGAACACAAAAACAATATCACCTGGAGTATAGATATCAAACTGTAGCACCAACTTAACTTAGAATCTTCTCAAGACTTTCTTTCTAAACTTTCTAACAGCTTGTATATGATTGTAAATGTTTTTTATGTTGTTTTGTGCTTTGTTCTTTTGCCTTTGTCATCTTCTGCTTTTGTAGGCTTTCAAAAATATGACCGCTGTAAAAAAATCTTCAGCTTTAATATTCTTCAGATATTCTGATGATAATCTTCTAATATCTTCGTGTGTCAAATTACTAAGATTTTTCTCCCAATAATACTTCTTTGGAAACTCATGATCCGATGACACCTATTAAAAGGAAATACAGTGCAAATACGAAATATATATTTTCTATAACAGATGGAATATTTCCTTTTATTTACGAGATGATATATTTGATCCTATAACTTCTTATTTAAATCTTCATATAATATTTCATTTTATTCTTTCAAATAATATCTCAATACTTGATTTCCAAATTAAGCCAACTAGCTGTTATATGATATACTGTTCTTATATATTTATAGAATGTTATATAAACGGGATTTCATTTAGCGTTATTACCAATTATAAGATAATTATTTCATACACGCTTTTCTATTAACCTTTGATTTATTTAAAACTTATTTTCATTTATTATCATCAAAACATATTGTGTGCATGTTATCTAATAGACCGTCTGGTTTCTAACACTTTCTTTTTGAGAATTCAAAATTGTATCAAGATGCACACTTGATTTAGAAAACTTTGAAATTACTTTTTCAAGACTAGAAATTTTGTTTCCAAGAATTTCACAATTTTCACAAATTTTTCTTTTTGAAATTGTTTCTAATTTTTCTAAATTAGATTTCAAAGATTCTTTTTCCTTTTCTGCATCTTGTAATTTATTTTCCAAAATTTGAAAATTATTTTTCAAAGTAGAATTTTTTTAGATAAAACATCAAAGTTTTGAAAAAGTTCTTGAAATGCATCATGTAAATCATCATAATAATTTGTAGATTCAGAATTACTTACTCGTGATGATGTTTCGAGATCTTCATTGGCCATCAAGCAAAGATTTGCCTCCTCTTCTTCTTCGCTTTCACTAGAGCTACTTTCTGAGGTGGTCGATGTGTTGTCTTCCCATGCTATATAGGCCTTCTTTTTCTTTCTAAACATTTTCTTACCCTTCTTCTTTTCTTTTTCTTCTTTCTTTGCAAAAGGGCACTCGGATTTGATGTGGCCCACTCTATTGCATTCGAAACACTTGAAGTTTGAAGAGGGATTGCTTTTCTACTTCTTTTGATTTTGATTTTTCTTGTTCTTCAAAAACCTGGAAATTTTTTTTACTAACAAAGAAAAATCATCATTAATATTCTCACCTTTGTTTTCATCGTCAGATTGTTCTGTTTTGAATGCGAGAGTCTTCTTTTTGTAATTCTCCTCTCCATTCTTTATTCTTTGAAGCTCAAGCTCATGTTCTCTGAGTTTTCCAAAGAAGGTAGCCATATCCATCTTGGTAAGATCTCTTGATTCTGTGATTGCTGTGACTTTTGGCTGCCAATTTCTATCCAGGGACTTTAATATTTTCGTGTTGAGCTCTTCTTTGGCAAAGCTTCTTCCCAAGGCTTCTAAGTGATTTACTATGTGTGTAAATCGTGTTTGAAAGTCTCCAATGCTTTCACTTGGTGCCATGGTCAAAAGTTCATATTCTTGTGTCAAGGAGTTTTTCCTTGCACGCTTGACTTCTTCTATTCCTTCATGTGTGACTTCTAGTTTGTCCCACATTTCTTTGGTAGTTTTGCACCTGGAAATCATGTAAAATTCATTTAACGTTAGTGCGGAAACAATAGCATTTCTTGCCCTTACATCGTATTGAGCTCTCTTGTTCTCATCCGGTGTCCACTGTAGGAATTGTTTTGGTGTAGGTCCTTCAGCTAGCATTATTGTTGGTACGAACAGACCGTTTTATACTGCATCCCACACTCCATAGTTGAGGGTTTGAAGAAAAATCTTCATTCTTGCTTTCCAGAACAAATCGTTGTCTCCTTCAAAGAGTGGTGGTCGGTTGATTGACGCTCCTTCCTTGTATATTTGATTCTGCATAGACATCTCAAAGATCTTTTAGAAAGATCTTTTAGAAATACCTTATCAGCCTTGCTCTGATACCACTTGTTGTCAAGTGGCATCAAGAGGGGGGTGAATTGATGCAATAAAAATTTAAACTTTAAACTTTTATTCTTTCAAATTTTATCCTCTTGATTTAATTAGTCTAGCAGAAAGTTTATAAAGCGCAACGGAACAATTAAAAGATAAGGGAAAGAAAGAGAAACACCAGGAATTTATACTGGTTTGGGTTAAATCCTTAACCCTACGTCCAGTTCCCAATCACCTCAACTTGAGATGATCACACACTCTTATATCTTTAATTTATCAAAATTTTTACAACCACTAATCACAAGTGAAACATGCAAAAATACAAAAATTAAAGATCAAACCTCTCAATCTCTTGAAACCCACAAGAGATTTCCAACCCTTCCTTGAGTCCCACAAGGAATGAAATACCTTCCTTGAATCACACAAGGAAGACAAAAACACCTCCTCTGAACAGCCTCAAAGGATGAATTAATCAAAATAAATATCACCTGGAATGAAGTGTCAAACTGTAGCACTGGTTCTGCTCAGAGTCTCCTCAAGATTTTCCTCAGAAAAATAAATGCACAGAAAAATATTCTCACTTTCCAAACATGAAATTTTGTGGCTCAAGATACTTAGAAAAAGTGTTAAGCTTTTCAGAAAATGTGTCAAAGAGTGTGTATTATGAGAGGTATCTTAAAAACCCTTGATATGCTTATTAAATAATAAAAAATTCCCAAATAAAATATTTTTATTTTATTTTAATTCGAAATCACATTTTTTACTCTATTTAGAGACTCTCCAATGTTTAGAAAATAAGAATCAAGTTACTCTTTTATTTTCGGAGAATTTTTCGCAACGAATATTTTTCAAAAATCTTCGAACATAATCGATTACGTTATGGACATAATTGATTATGACAGTGCTCTGAACTCTTTAAAAAGTAACTAATCGATTAGATAATCGATTATCACAGTGACACATCTTTATTCAAAAGCACCTAATCAATTACGTAATCGATTATTCCAGAGAGAAATACTTCCAGTTTCAAAATAAATAATCGATTATTCCAGAGAGAAATACTTTCAGTTTCAAAATAAATAATCGATTACTTAATTGATTATTCCAGAGAGAAAAACTTTCAGTTTCAAAATAAATAATCGATTACTTAATCGATTATTCTAGAGAGAAATACTTTTAGTTTCAAAATAAATAATCGATTACTTAATCGATTATTCCAGTAGCAAAATTATTCTTAAAAATATTTCCAGAAACATAATCGATTATGTTCTACCTATAATCAATTATGACAGTGAGTTTTATGGTTTGTTTTAGAAAACAATTTTCTTGAGAAAACACTCTGAGCTGAGTGATGATTACCTTTTGATATCATTCACTCCTAATTATCAACTAAGTCTTCTATGTCTTGTAATTCTTTGAACTTGCTTCCAACTTGAGTTTTCTTGAGTTATCTTTGATGTCCTGATTCTTGATTTTCTTGATCATTATTAAAATACTTGAATACTTGTATAGAATTGTCCAATCTTCAAAGAGTGATAACACATATAATTGATAATACTTTGAAAATCTTATAAAAATTTAAATTAAATATATTCTAATCATAAATGTAATATTTTATTTTTAAAATAAATAAAATAAATTAATTATTTATTTTACATAATTAAAATATTTAAATATTTAAATAAAAGAAAATTAAATAATTGGGCAAAAAATAAAACGAAAATGGTAAAAAAAATATTAAATTATTAAATAAATATAATAATTAAAATATAAAAATTTTAATTTTAATATTAATAATAAATTTAATTTAATGTTTAGAAACTCGATCTAATATAAATAAATAAGATTTTATTTTAATTCTCGGATTTAATAATTTCTAATGTTTAATAGAAATTTTAGTTCAAGTAACTATTGTAACTATTACTAATTTATCAAAATATCAATATTATATTAATAATTAATAATAATTATTATTATTATTATTTTAATGTCATTTTTTTTTTCATAATTATTAATATTTTTATGCACGTGCTGCACCCTAGTAGGTTGTATCTTTTTGTAGAGGAAATGTTACCAAGTGACATCAAGAAGGGGGGGTGAATTGATGTAAAAAATAATAAGAAAAACTTTAATCGCTTTTTATTTTTTTATTTTATCCCTCTTGATTTATTTAGTCAACTAGGATTTATAGAATACACAACGAAAAAATAAAAGATAAAGGATAGAGAAAGATAACACCAGAGATTTATACTGGTTCGGGTTAAATCCTTAACCCTACATCCAGTTCCCAATCACCTCAACTTGAGATGATCACCCA
>BDMB01000173.1:25172-81393 GCA_016859785.1 Macrotyloma uniflorum
GTGGAATAGGAAGATTATTTATTTTAAAGAAGTATATTTAAAGTTTATTATGTTTTGTTAATAAGAACTTATAAAGGCTATGTCAACGCCTAGTAATATTTTATTTTCTATATCTTGAAAGAGTTATTATTGTGACTGGATATACAGTGGTGGTGTGAGAGTGTATGTCTAGAAAAGTTCTGGCTAGGAAAGATTTGGTATTTAAGAGTGTCCGTTAGTGACCCACCTCTCTTCCCTGAGAACTCACTGGGTGTATCGATTCACGGTCTACCGTCGTTGTTCTAATAGGCAATATGACTCAGAGTAGAGTTTTATTTCGAAATTGTATTTCCTTGTTTTCATAATTCTTCTTTATAAAATGAATATATTTGAATTCTTTTACTTTTATCCAATGTCAATTTATATTTATTAATTGAAAACGTTTTGGGGTAGAAGGGTGTTACAATGTCCAAGAAGATGACAATATGTACATAGGACATTCTTGTTCTTTACTGAATTTTGAATTCGATCATAAGAAGAACTATTTCTCTTTATGATACTCCCTTCACTCCCTCAATTATGTCTGTTGTTTTCTGCCATGATGACAAATAATAATTTTTTTAGTAATTCTTTTAGTATAGTTCTGATATCATGTCGGAACATAATAGAATATTGTTCTATTCATGTAATAAACCCAAAATACTTGCTTAAACTAGAATATTAAAAATGTAATAAGATTTAAAGGCTAATTCTATTACATCACTAAAATAGTGTCTCATAAGGTCAAATATAACTACAATAATCCACTACATATAATACTTGAATCCTATTACATGAGTCTTAAACCTTCTCCAGACTTGGCACATGAAATAGATTATAAGGAAGAAGAAATGTTAGAGAGAAGATAGAAGGTTTATAAAGAAAAGAGTTTTAGAGAGATAGTGGATTTGAAAAAAATGAAAGTGAAAAGGTTTAGTTCTTCTATTTATAACTCTTTTTAAAACTTTACCAAACTCTTTTACCTTTCACCACTTAAGTCGTTACCTCTCTAGACCTAACTCATATCAAGTTCTTATAGTTTTATTAATCCTTCTCAAATAGATATAATATAAATATATTATTGTACGTATTATTTCTAATATTTCTTTTCTATAAATCTACTATACATAATAATATTATGCTCATCATTAAATTACATGATTTTTACTCAATGACATATTTTTCTTAAAATAATATTTCTTATCATACTTTTAATATTTTAAAAAATTAATAATAATTATTTATAAATAAAATTATTTACAAATAATAATAATCTTAACAAAAAAATAAAAATAATAATAATAAAAAAATAATAAAAATTTTAAACTATTTACCATATTTTTAATATTTATAAAAAATAATAATATTTTTTTAAATTTATCTATCTACAAATAATCATAAATATCTTAATCAAAATAAAATATAAATAATAATAATAATAATAATAATAAAATAAATATTTTACTATATTTCTAATATTTATCAAAATTAATATTAATTATTTATAAATTTATTTATTTACAAATAATAATAAATATCCTCATCAAAATAAAATATAAATAATAATAATAATAATAATAAAATTATTTATCATATTTTTAATATTTTAAAAAATTATTAATAATTATTTATAAAAAAAATAAAAAATCATGCTTCCAAAATATAATTTCACTTTAAATTTTTTACCAAAAATAAATTATTTTTATAACAATTTTTTTTAAATATATAATATTTTAAAAGTTTATTTAATAAAAAATAATTACCATCTAAATATAAAAAAAAACCTGTAATTTTCCTATCTCAAAGATGAAAAAACTATAATATACTTGACGTTTTCATCCTAACTGAAATAATAATGAAATAATAATAGGAGTTAACTTTTTAAAATCGATGTTAAGTAGATTTGTAAATCGATCATTTTATTTATTTATAAATGATACTTTTAAAATGAGAAATTAATGGAGAGAAATAAATATCGTCAAATAAAAATAAAATTATGTAAAAGAAATTCTTGCGTATACAAATATATAATCTATAAAGTTGCAATCCCATCCATCCAAATAAAACCAGATGAACCCAACAACAAGGAAAAATTTTGTTGGCATCTATTCAAGAAATAATTAACAATAAAATATTTTAGATACATTATTTATTATTAGTACAAATTTATTAAAAATTATAAAAAATATGTTAACAAATATATTTCTGGCAACTCTTTTATATATATATATATATATATATATATATACACGATAACCAAAAATAATGATTCGCATAATTAAAAAAATTGAGTCAATCATTTAAGTTTTTCAATAAAATTCGACAAAAGGATTTCATTTGCCAAATTTACTCTTCACGTAGGAAGACTTCAGTTTTAAAACTTGTTTAAAATAAAACAATATTTTTCTCTACTTTGAAATCTATGTGGTTAATATTATGAGAAAGAATCAAGCAAAATAGAATATATATATTAAACAAATATTATATTAACGATGATATCCTTAAATTAATAGATGAAATTAATTAAGATACATTTATCTTTTGAAGGCTAAATATATTTTTAGTGTTTTTTTTTAAAATTAATTTACTCCTTTATATTTTAAATTTGAATAAAGTTTATGGTTCTTTGAGTCTAAAACTAATGTTAATAATTTTAATCACAAACAATATTTTATTTTCTGGACATGTTTTTGCATGCGTAATTAACCTAGTAAAATTGCAATTATAACATTCAAATTATAAAAGTTAAAGGCCAAATTGTAATTTTGATCCCTTTTAATTCAAGATCTGAGATTTTAATTCTTCTATTTTTTTTTTTTATGATTTCATTCCTAAAATCTTATAAAATCTGTATTTTTTTTTACAAATCTTTATTTTTACATATATTCATTTTTATTGTTTCCATATTTTAATTAACTAAATTACTCTTGGTAATACCTTAAATTAATGTGAGGTTTAGGATCGAATTAGACCAAATTAAAAGAAATAAAACATATGAAAAATTGAGGATTGGATTAAAGTGGTGAATTTTCTCAAATTTGAATATGAAAATCACATTGAAAAACAAGGGATCAAAATTTCAATTCAAACAAAATTAAACTGAACAAGGAAACAAGTTCAAAATCTTGTAGCAAAATGAAAATGAAATCACACGTACGTAATAATTTTTGTTAGATCGATGGAGTACGTACATGTTTATCTAAAAGTCTATAAGGATTAAGAAAAATAATTAATTTAATTAGAAAAATATTTTTATATAGTTTTTGTCAATAAGAATTTTCTCTCTTGTAACCGTTATCAATATAATATTTTGATTAGAAATATTTAGTTTAAAATAATTAATATAAAAAATGATAATTTTGAATTTTAGTCTTATTTTAAATAGAAATGGTAAATCGTAACTTTTGAAAAGTGAGACTAAATTAAAACTTTTAATACTCATAGGACTATTAAAAAAATGTGATACAAAATAAGTGATTAATCCTTATCTTTACTTTCTTGTGGTCTCAAGTGTGTAAATGCAGAAAGGAGTTACCCATGCAACTTTTGAGACTTCATCCAATGTCATGTTCTGTTCAGAGGATTCCAAGAGAAGGAATCATGTCATGTGAGAAAACTTTCCCAATTATAATAATATTAATATTCACCATTTTATTTTTCAATTTATCACTTTATACTTGGCATATTATGCTTTTAAAGGTTCAAGTGGTCAACGCATTTACTGTATCAATTTTGGACTTTTATTATGAGTAGAAGAAAGACCCAAGTGCATTTTCCACCGCAAAAATTCATTAGATTTTTAATACATTAAAAATTATATTTGATAATTTTCGTTGTTTTCACTTATAAGAAATAAATAATATTAGAAAAAGATATGGTCCACCATTTAAATCGATATCATTAACAGTTAAATTGATATGATTATTTTTTAAATTGTTTATCACTAGTAAATAAAGGTTAAAGAAACCCTAAAATAATCTATTAAGTAAAGTCCATAAATGTTATTATAAATAGAGTGTCAGTGTCAGATATGGTCAATGTTCATTATTATCATTATTGTCTTTATTGAAATTTTCACCGAATCCTATACTAACTTGAATATCGGAATGTAATCAACAGTATACTCTTAATCAATAACAAAAAAAATAACAGACAAAAAAGAAGAAAAGAGATAAAAATAAACTGAGGAGTGTTCGACAGAAGAGACAATTAGAAATAACTGAAGAATGTTCAACCCCTACGTGAACAAATAAATTATTTTATTTAAATAAAAAATATCATACTTTTAAAACAATCATTATTTTATATAAAAAATTTCAACGAACTATCAATGCTACGTAAGATTTAAAAAAAAAAAAATTGAAAGAAATAGTCATTAAATAGTGATCAATAACAATATTTCCGACATAACATTATTATTGTCGCAAAAATCAATTTAAATGTTAAAAAATATTTATAAAGGGTTAAAGAGTAACCATAAGAAAATTAAACTAGTAAAAGCAAAGTAAAATATGTGGATAAAATTAGAGTGTTGTACACAAATGGAGAAGGTTGAGTCTAGAAACATTCATGACTTATGCAAATTCTTTGAACATAAGAGTCACACCTTTCAAGTTTCATACTACATGCACTAATATTTATGGCAATCCTATCCAATACGTGCTTCTATTTAGCCTCTTTACTTGTTAATGTAGTTTCTCGTGACCTTGTAACTTTTTCGTGATCGTGTGGATCCAAAGAAAATGACACACCTAAACAATCTATAGGTTCAACGACAAGAAAAATTAGAAAATTAATATCAAGAAAAGGATAGATCCGTAAACTATTTTAGAAAAAAATAAGAAGAAAAAAGAATCTAAGTGTTATGTGGACCACTTCTAATTTTTTTATTACAATATTAATATATATTAAACATTATCGAAAACAATCATTAATATCGTGGGAGAGACCTTAAGCAACACAAGTAAGTAATCTCTTCCCAACATGCACTTGATTAATAAACACAAATCTTCGCATCAATTTAAGTTAAAAAGGGTAATAACAGTTTATAATTTTTTTTAATAACCATCTACGAATGTTAAATATCACGATTAGACATAAATATATTAACTAGGTATAAATTTTATTTTATAAATCGATTTTATAATAATGAATTAGATTTAAAATTCACTTTTAATATAATATCAAAACTTATTTTAATAAATTTGTTAAATCTACTAAACCACCTACTATTAAATTTTTATTGAATCATTTATATATATATATATATATATATATATATATATATACCCATATTTGAGTTAGAACGTTTCAATATAAAAGAGATAGGTTAAAAATTTTATATTAATTAAAAATAAAATCAATTAAATATAAATTTTATTTTATGAACCGAAATTTATAAAAATAGGTTAAATTTAAAATTCTCTTTCTAATAATTAACTTTTTAGCTGGTTAATCTCAATCTGAATATCTGGTTGATATTTTTAGTGAAATTATCTCACAACCACTTCATCTATAAAACTTGAATTTGAAACCTTATTTAAGGGGATCATACATGTATAAAACTTGAATTTGAAACCTTATTTAAGACGATCATACCAGTCGGATCAATAATTTATTGTAATAGTGTTGAATGATTGATCATGTGAAAAAATTAGGATATACACATATTAATTTAAATTACGTGAATAATAATTAATAAGGAAATATAAATATTAATTAATAAAAAAAATATCATGACAAATTAATTGGCTCATCAAATTTGTGGATTTAAAAATAAAAGATTCGTTATCCAAACCAGAGGATTTAATATTGTCACAATCGTGGATCGATGCAACTAAGGATGCGGTATTTGACAGATAATTATGTTTTTTTTAAGTATATAGTCTAATAATGTTTGAATTTTAGGTCTGAATATAGAAAATTAATTCTTAAACTCAGTTCAAGAAGAATTTCAAATTATAAGAAAAGTTTCTAAACAAAAAGAATAATTATAACTTTGAGCCAAAATACTATGATTCACTCTAATGATGTGTGAGTGCAGAACTCGACGTTCTTGTTTCCTACTGCGCGCAAGGAATCATTACCATCCAAAAAGATTTTATACATTGAATGATAAACGAAATGAGAGTTTAAAGTTTTTGGAATCATTGAATTAAAATGAACACATGTGCCAGTATTCTTAGTTGGCAGTGTTGGGCAATTTGAGAAACCTTGATCAAGACATGTGAGCCCCACGTCCAGAAATAGTATGAACCCTACAATAACAGTGATCTTCATCTATCACAATTTGAATTTTGAAACCATCAGCTTCATTTTATATTAATATACAGTAGACTCGGATAAACTTTACATAATTCTAAAATAATATTAAGAAAACAAGAAAAGGATAAATAAAAATGGTTACATACCGTACTTACACGGGCCGAGCTCCTTTCGAACGTCGTCTGGTGCTCCTGATCTCCTGGCCGACAGTGGACCGAATGGGAGTACCTGTGATTACACTCCAACGCTCAAATCAGTAAGAGATCAACATGGCGTTTTAGTAAGTATATAAAGAGTAAAGAGAATGATGAAAAGGTGAGTTTACTTGGTTACCTGACCCTTAATTTATAATAAGAGAAAGTAGTAACAGAATACTTGAGTGGATAACAACTGATTATCCATTACGCGAGATCTACGCTTAGTGGGCTTTGATTGGGCTGGGCCGATACTACATCGGCCTAAGACGAGACCACTTCTGCCTAATGGGGGTGAGCCGATACCTATCTGGTACACAAACCCCCCTAGTCATGAAAATTGAAAGGAGGTAATTGGAACCGAAAGGTAGTAGACATGACTAAACTGCCTTCTATTACATTGATGTTAGGAAGCTTCTGGAAATAAATTTGAGCGAGAAGTTGTTGCATTCTGAACTGTTTTGGACACGTGGACGCACCTGATTAGCGAGGACGGAATTCGTAACGTCTGCGCGTGCAGACTGCGCGCAGGGCTCGAGGCAATCTACTCGAATACTCACCCATAATGGCGAGAAGTGACTGGCAATGTTTCAACTTCTCGGAGTTCCTATATAAAGGACTTTCTTCTGTGTTTTTGAACATCTTGCTATCGTGACTCTCCGAGATCTTGTCCATTACTTCCAGATTTTTGCTTCCAGCTTTCTGCTTTCAGCTTTCCACTTTCAGCTTTCCACTTTCAGCTTTCTGCTTTCAGCTTTCTGCTTTTGGTATGTCTTCTTCCTTTTCTTCAGGCTCTGGGACTGCCGAAGAGTCTTCGGCAAAGGTAGGCGACGGGGGAAATGAGGTTTCGGTTGAGACATCGAGCACCGAACAGAGTCCGGCGTCTGGCAGTATATCGGCACGTCAAGTAGACAACGCCGAGGAGTGTTTGTCTTCAGAAAGTGAGAGGATTCCTTTGAGGGAGAGGTGTGTCTCCCTTGAGGGGTACAATTGGGTGGACCCCAAAGTACGAGAGTATAGTTCTCGCTTTTCCCATCGGCGGGATGTGATAGACTTTTCCAATGAGCAGACTATCGTGGAGCCAGGATATGACGATGATATGGTGACCCTGGTCCGATGCCCTCCCGGGGAGCATGTGTGCCATAGTTGAGAAGGGGCACCCATGGAGTTTTTTTACATGTACACCTGCTTGTTTACGGATCTCCGGGTAAGGTTACCTTTCGATAATTTCACGATGGGAGTGTTGGCCAACTTGAACGTTGCCCCTACACAACTTCATCCCAGTAGCTGGGCACTCCTTCAAGCCTTTCGGATAATGTGCCGAGCTCTAGACATCATCCCAACGCCGGGTATCTTTCTGCATTTTTACTCTACCCGGGGGAGGGATTTGATATCCTGGGTATCTTTAGTTAGCATCGCCTCGAACGTCCTTTTCAAGGCGTATACCACTAGTTACAAGAATTTCAAGGGGGGTTTCCTGAAAGTGTGCGTACAGGAAGTTGGGAAACCCTTCTTTTATGACGGCATTCGGCCAAGATTCCCATTTTACTGGACGCGGAATCCTACAAAGTATAGTTTCATTCCGAAGAGCAAACTGTCAAGTTATGAGCAAAGAATTCTGGAGCTGCTAGAACTCATCCCCCGCCAGCTACCTAGCCAACCTCTTCTCGGCAGCTTTCTGAAGCCGAACATGCCCGATGATCCTGCGGGTACGTTTTAAATTTCAATAACCTGACTGTTGTCTATTTAACAAGGCTAAATTGGTGTTGTTTTGCAGAGGCTTTAGGTAACATCATAAATATGCCGAGGGACGCCTTCCGACAGCTGAGAGACCGTGTGGCTGCCGGTGCCCGTCAAGCGAGGGCCAAGAATCCTCCGGTCAATGAGCCGGAACCTGTTACACAACCACAAATTATAGTGGTAGAAGAGCAGGGGAGCCTCGTTCAGCCCCTTCACCGCAAAAACAAGCGCCCACAACCACAATCTGAGCCTCCAAGTTCAAAAAGGGCCCGAATGGTTCAGACCGAGGGTCCTTCAGATCCAGTTGGCCAGCTGGCCTTGTTGTCTCCGGTCCTCCGGATGGCACCCGGTGTGGCGCTCAGCCTCGCTCCCAGAGAAAAAGAAGTCTTACAACAAGCAGGGGCGTCTGAACTTCAAGCATCCTGGGTGAAGATGCAAGCCCGGGCGACGACTATCAGCTTTCAAATGATGGTAGAGTGGAACAAGCAGACTGCATCAGTCCGTGAAGTTGCACTCTTGAAAGAGAAGTTGTGCAAGGCCGAGAAGGAAGCGACCGACGTGGCGAGGACCAATACCCTCTTGCTTGGCAAACTGGAAGAAGTTTCGGCGGCCCAGACAAAGGCCGAATCTGAATTGGCTAACGTTCGAGCCGAAATGGCCGAGATGTCGGCGAAGTATAAGTCCAAAGTTTTGGACTTTGAGAAAAAATTGGAGCGAGCTGAGAAGAGGCGTGTGGACGACATTTGGGGTCTGGAGAGGAGCCTGAAAATTGTTAAGGTTGAAAATGATAAACTCTCCAAGGAGGTCGTGGAAGTGTCCGGCATGGCGTTGGATGAACACAAGAATGGTTTTAAGAAGTGTCTCCGCCAAGCTTTATATTTTCAGGAGAAATGTGAGCCCCTCTCGGCCGAAAAGTTTAATGTGGAATCTGACATCTACAAGGGCGAGCTGGTATCAGTGGACTTAATTCAGGAAGAGTCAAGCTACCCACCGACCGAGACAGTACCAGCTGTTAACGAGATGCCGTCAGCCGGAGAAATGCCAACAGCCGATGACGAAACAACTAATGTAATAGATTAGGTTGTTGGTTGTTTTATATTTCGGCATCTGGAACAATTTTATGTTTTTGTTGTGTGCTCCGAACATCGAATTTGAAATTTGTATGACAACTTGTCTTTTGCGTAAATATTTTGAGTAGATAATTACTCATATTACTTTAGCTTGTTTAAGCGATTCCTCCTAAGAGTGCAGCTAATGTAAACTCAATTAGGCACCACTTAATTGTAAAGCGGTTTTCCTTACAAACTGATTAGGTATCACTTAGCTTTTGAAGTGAACTGAGAAAGATACATACTCGGTTAGGTCCCCCTTGGCTTTGTTAGAGAGTTTTCCTAAGATAAATACTTAGCTTTTTAAGTAATTCTTAAAAGTTTGCCGATAAGTACCCGGCTTAAATATCACTTAGCTTTTTAAGTGAGTTTCAGAGTAAAACGAGAAGTACTTGGTTAGGTATCACTTAACGTTTTAAGTGGTTTTTGCTAAGAGTTTTAGCCGATAAGCATTTGGTTAGGCATCACTTAACGTTTTAAACGATTTAGCCCAAGAGTTATTTAGGAAACACTTAACGTTTTAAGTGATTTTTCCTAAGAGTTTAGCCGATAAGCATTTGGTTAGGCATCACTTAACGTTTTAAGTGGTTTTTGCTAAGAGTTTAGCCGATAATCATTTGCTTAGGCATCACTTAACGTTTTAAGTGGTTTTAGCTAAGAGTTTAGCCGATAAGCATTTGGTTAGGCATCACTTAACGTTTCAAGCGATTTAGCCTAAGAGTTATTTAGGAAACACTTAACGTTTTAAGTGATTTTTCCTAAGAGTGGAAGGACAAGGAATGAACTGAATATCCTCATTTATTGAAAGCAGGGAAATCGATTGTCTGTACAAAAGCAAAGAAACAATGCTGAAAAAAGCTTTTAGTTATAGTAAAACTTTAATGAGCTAGCATTCCAAGATCGAGGCAGCATTTTGCCTTCTAAATCTTGAAGCTGATATGCTCCCTTCCTCAGGACTTTGGTAAATTTGTAAGGTCCTTCCCAATTGGAAGCAAACTTGCCTTCACTAGGATCCTTTCGGGCTAGCGTGCGAAGCCTGAACACTAGATCACCCTTCTGAAAGCTTCTCGGCTTGACTTTGGTATTGAATCTTCTTGACGCCCGTAACCGGCAAGCCTCCTGCCTTATCATCGCCTTGTCACGAAGTTCTTCTAAGAGATCCAACTCAACTTTCATGCTTTCCTCGTTCTCGTCCATGTTTAGCAACTGTCTCCTCGGGCTAGTTTCACCCAATTCGACTAGTATCATAGCATCTACTCCATATGTTAAACTGTAAGGAGTCTCAAGTGTTGCGGACTGAGGAGTACACCGATATGCCCATAAGACTTCTAGCAGTTCCTCGGTCCACTTTCCCTTGGCTTTCCCCAATCTTTTCTTCAATTCTGTCAAGATGACCTTGTTGGCAGCTTCTGCGTGTCCATTGGTCTGGGGATGCTCAATAGAACTGGTAATATGCCGAATGTCGAGTCCTATGTAGAATTCGGCCAAAGAACTGTCAATGAATTGCCTACCATTGTCGGTTACTATGGTGTGAGGGAGCCCGAACCTGCACACGATATTCTTCCAGACAAACTTCTGCACCTGTTGGGCCGTTATCTTCGCTAATGGTTCGGCTTCTATCCACTTAGTAAAGTAATCAGCTGCCACAAGTAAGAATTTACATTGTCCTTTTGCTGGGGGGAACTGGCCAAGGATATCCATTCCCCACATAGCAAAAGGCCAGGGAGAAGTTACATGGTGTAACTTTTCAGGGGCCGAATGGATATTGTCTGCGTTAAGCTGGCATTCTTTGCATTTTCGGATGTATGCAGTACAATCTTTTTGGAGGGTTGGCCAATAGAAGCCTGCTCGTAAGACCCTGGCCGCCATTGTTCGTCCTCCTGAGTGGAAACCGCATATACCTCGATGTAGCTCCTCCAAGATATACGCCGATTGCTCCTCGACCACACATTTTAGGAGCGGTGTGGAATATCCCCTCCGAAATAGTTCATCACCTACTAACATGAACCGGGATGCTTTCTTCCGGAAAACTGCTGCCTCCCTGGGGTCATCACTGCACTGCCCAGTAGTTAGGTAAGAGACGTATGGGGTCATCCAAGTTACCTTTGCTTCCGCTTGTAAGCATTCATTCGCCGAGACGGATGGTTGCCGGATGGTGTGTTGAATAACAGTATGATTGTGGCCCGTTCCTTTAGCGGTTGCCAGCTTTGAGAGTAGATCTGCTCTGCCGTTATCCTCCCGGGGAATATGTGACGTTGAGACTTGCCGGAACTGTTGTAGTTTCCTAGTGACAGGGTGGTAGTAGCGTTGAAGAAGCGGTTCCTTGGCCTGGAACTCCCCCGTTATCTGCCCGGCAACCAACTGAGAATCTGTAAAATATTTTAAGTTATACGCACCTAAGTCCATTGCCAAATCCAATCCTGCCACCATAGCCTCATATTCGGCCTGATTGTTTGAAGTCTTAAATTGCAGCACCAATGACTGTTCAACCAGTATGCCGGATGGTCCCTCCAGTACTACCCCGGCTCCACTTCCTCTTTTGTTGGATGAGCCATCCACGAACAGCTTCCATCTGGAACGGTGTCGGGCTCCGGCTGTAAGTCTCCTGCAAAGTCAGCAAGACATTGCACTTTAATGGGTCCTCGTTTTTCGTAGGCTATGTCGAACTCTGATAACTCAATCGTCCATGCCACCATTCGCCCTGACAGCTCCGGCTTTCGGAGTATCCAAGCAATGGGATAGTCAGTCTTCACCACTACCTTGTGACTTTGGAAGTACTGGTGCAGCCGCCTTGCCGCCACCACCAGAGCAAGGGCCACTTTCTCCAGTAGCTGATATCTTGTCTCGGCATCCTGAAGAACTCGGCTCACATAATAAATGGGGCGAACTTCTGCATTCTGCTCCTGAGCTAATACCGAACTTACGGCATTATTAGATACCGATAAGTAAAGTATTAGTTAATTCCCGACTGTCGGCTTCTAGAGGATTGGTGGGGATGTAAGAAATTGTTTCAAACTTTGAAAATTTTCTTCGCATTTTTCGTCCCACCTGAAAGTCGTAGACTTCTTCTATAATCACTTATCATTTATCTTTTCTCTAATCACTCATCATTTATTTTATTTTATAAAATATTTTATATTTTATCCAAACCCAACTATATTTTATTTAACTAAATAATTAAGTTTTATATATATATATATATATATTTATCTATTATATTTTTTCTAAAACAAAAATAGGATGTTACACATTCATTATGCTATTAGAAAACTAGAACCACAAGTTATTATTGAGTACAATACTTTAAATGTCGTTGATCTTTATGAAAAGTGGGAGAGGTCAAATCGTCTCTCTATCACCTCTATAAAGACTAACATTTTTGTTGGAATCTGGGTTTCTATTGACCAGTATGACAATGTTAGAGATTTCTGAAGGCCATCGATGAGCAATTTGCCACATCAGATAAATATCTTTCCAGCACCCTCATAAGGAAGTTTTCATCCTTAAGACTCACTAAGATTAAGGGAGTGCGTGATCATATCATCCACGTAAGGGACATTATGACTCAATTAATAGTCCTAGAGGTTACCATATCTTATTTCTTTCTAGTACATTATATTTTATGTACTCTGCCTCATCAGTATGATCCATCTAAAATATATTACGACACACATATAAGTATTCTATTAATGACTTACTAACCATGTATGTACAAGAAGAGGAGGGATTGCTAATGGAAGAATGTGAATGGTGAACTTGACTACTTTTGTCAAGAAAAAGAAGAATCAAGTTAACCAGAAGGGAAATATTTCTGCTCAACCAATTATAAAGAAAGAGTATAAGTGTTTCTTCTACAAAAAGAAAGAACACATGAAGAATGAATCTGAAAAATTTAAGAATTGGTTAAAGAAGAAAGGTAATTTGTTTACTTTTGTCTGTTATGAATCTAATATGAAAATTTTTGGTCATGACACAGGGTGGATTAATTCTGGATCTAGAATCCATGTTTGTAATACTCTAAAGGGTATGCAAAACCTGAAGAAACCCATGGGAAGTGGGCAATACATCTATTCTGGAAGGAAGATGAGCTCACGTGTGGAGGTCATTGGGATGTGAAAATTAACCTTAAGTAGTGGTTTCGTTTTATGTTTGAGAATGTCTGTCTGAAGTAAGGGTTTATAACCCATAAGAGAATAAACTAGACCCTAGGATTATTATTAGGTATTTCATTGGATATGCTGAAAAGTTCAAAGGATATAGATTTACTGTCCATCTCATAGCACTAGAATTGTGGAATCAAAAAATTTTACATTTCTTGAAAATGACTTGATTAGTAGGAGTGATTCGATTCAAGATATTAATTTTGAAAATGATCATTTATGAAGATCAACTCTGTCAATCAAGCAATAGATTGCTAGTCATTCATGCTCCTCCAATCAAAGGCGTGTTAGACAATCAGTTGCTCAAGTTCCACAAGTCATTGAAAATGATAATGTAGATCAAGTTGTTGAAAAGAAACAACAAGTAAATGTTGAACAACCTATTGAGCAACCGGTTCAACAACAAGTTTCTCATCAAGATAGTGTGACAAAATTAAGAAGATTTACAAGAGTCAAAAGATCATCAAATTCTAGTAATTATGAAGTGTATTTACAAGAATAAGATTATAACATTGGAGCCAAAAATGATCCTGAAATGTTTTCACAAGTCATGAATTCTAAGGAATCAGATTTGTGGTATGAAAGATGAGATGGATTCTATGGCGTCTAATCAAGTCTAGGATCTTGTTAAGTTACCTAATGATGTAAAATCTATTGGATGTAAATGAGTCTTTAAAACTAAGACTCACAAGGTAATATTGAGAGACATAAAATAAGACTTGTTGCCAAAGGGTTCACTCAAAGAGAAGGAATAGATTACAAGGAGACTTTTCTCCTGTATCTAAGAAGGCTTTTTACTAGTAATCATGGCACTAATAGCTCATTTTGATTTTGGATTAGATCAAATAGATGTAAAAATGACCTTTCTTAATGGTGATTTAGAAGAAGAGGTTTATATGGAACAACCTGAAAGATTCTTCTCTAGTGATGGTGAGCACTTAGTATGTAAGCTTAATAAATCAATCTATGGGTTAAACAAGCTTCTCGTTGGGTATTTAAAATTTCATGATGTTATTTCTTCGTTTGGTTTTGAAGAAAATATTATGGATCAATGTATATACTAGAAGGTTAGTGGGAGCAAGATTTGCTTTCTTGTTTTATGTGCATGAAATTTTGGTTACAACTAATGACAAGGAAATGTTGTATGAGGTGAAACAATTTCTCTCAAAGAATTTTGATATGAAAGATATTGGAGAAGCATCTTATGTCATAGGAATTAAGATCTATAGACAAAGATCTCGAGGTATTTTAGGTTTATCTCAAGAGACCTATATCAACAAAGTTTTAGAGATGTTTAACATGAAAGATTATTCATCGAATGTGGCTCCCATTGTGAAGGGTCGATAAACTTGAATTGGGTTAGTACCCGAAAAACAATTTTGAGCAGGAACGCATGAAAAATATTCCATATGCTTTAGCTGTTGGAAGTCTAATGTATGAAAAATATTTCATATCTCAAACCAGACATTGTATTTACAATTAGAGTTTTGAGAAGATATTAGAGTAATCTAGATGTTGACCATTAGAAATTTGCAAAGAAGGTAATGAGATACCTTCAAGGAACAAAAAGATTTCATGCTCATATATAGACGAACTGATAGTTTGCATGTGATAGGCTACTCTGATTCAAACTTCACTAGTTGCATTAATACTAGAAAATCCACATCTGGTTACATTTTTATGCTAGCTTGTGGAGCTGTATCTTGGAGCGGCAAAAAGTAGACCTTAACTACTACTTCCACTATGGAAGCTGAGTTCGTTTCTTGTTTTGAGGCTACTTCACATGGTGTATAGTTGAAGAGTTTTATATTTGGGCTTAGAGTTGTTGACTCAATTGTTAGGCCATTAAAGATATATTGTGACAATTTTGTTGTGATATTTATGGCTAAGAATAATAAGAGTGGAAGTCGAAGTAAATACATCGACATTAAATATCTAGTCATAAGAGAACGTGTTAAGGAAAAGAAAGTAGTCATTGAGTACGTTAGCACTAAGTTGATGATTGTTGATCCTTTAACTAAAGGCATGCCACTAAAGAATTTTAACAATCATATAACACAAATGGGATTTAGTTCCATAATGTGACAATTAGTAATTTTATAAAATTTATTCAATTTGATGATTTCTCATTTATTTGTGTACATATTTGTTTATTTTTTAGAAATATCATTTAGTTTAACCTAGAATAAACATAAAGTTTTATTCATTAATGTTAAGAACTTTTGATGAGAGACTTTATATATTGTAATATATGGGAGATAATACTCATTACTAAAATATCAGTCACCATCATTCGTATATTTAGTTTCTTTTGAGATTGATAATGGAATAAATAGATCAAGTGGGAGAATGATGATTTTTAGCAGTTATCCTATGACCTGCAAGTTATCCTATATATTGTACATAGTCTGAAGCCCATTATCCGGTAGTTATTTGATTTTTCTATTTTTTCCAATTTTTTCATTTATGTGATTTAGTACTCTATAATAGTTAAAACTCTATAAATACCATATATATTTTATTCTTTATGATCACCAAATATGCTCTCCTCTTTAATATATCACATCATTTATATTTTAAAAAGTTAGAGTTTGAAATTATAGGAACATTTTAGAAAAATTTACCTGAAACAATGACCAGAGGTCAATATTCTTTTTATACTTTCGCTTTTCATATTTTTAGAGTGTATACAAGTTTTTTATACTATTCTCAACAAACTAGCATTAGAAAGAGGATTATATAATATTAGAAGATGTAAAAAAAATCATAAACTCCCTTTTTGGAGTATATTCATGGATGTATCACCCCTCCACCACCATACACCCATCTTCTCCTCTCAAACTTTAAAAATCTTAATTCATCTTCAATTTCTTTAACTAAAGCCTCCTCCCAAACAAATAGGTTCCTTCTCCACTTCTACTCCCAATCTCTACACTCTAATAAAAACCCAACATCATCTCCTAATATGATGTATTTATTCTTGATCAAGTCAAATAACCTTATTAGCTAGCACTCCTTCCTCCCTCCATAAATCTATCTAAAATAAAGTATTTCTTCCATTTCTAACTATCCTATCCTTCCAACAATTCTACCATCCATTCCTACCCACTCCTTCTACCATACTTAATCCTCAAAATTAAGATCCATAAAGAAATATCACCTACCTTCAGCTACCGTCTCCATTTCCCTAAGGAATGTATAATGGGGATTAACATGATAAATATTATATGAATTCTATTCCTTGTGTTTTTGCACACTTACGTTCCCTTTACTAACTTAGAATCAGAATATCTTTTTAGTCTTCACTCTTATCTTTACTATTGTCAAGAAGTAAGACATCTGGAAATTATTAAAATAGCATTTTAACCATGTCAAGATTGAAATTAGTACAACCATTATATTTAATGTTTGATTTAACGATTTTTTTGTTCCTATTATTTTAAGAAATATCTTTTATTCTTATATATATATATATATATATATATATATATATTATCTTTAATCTCTTTAATCTTTATAATTTTAAATGGTAAGAGCAAAAAGAAAATAAAAATGGTATTTTTAAATTTTAAATTCTTAATTTGAACAGGATAATTTAATTTTTGGTAATGGTATACATTAAAAATGAAATTTTAATATTAAATTTAACAAAAAAATAACATTAGTTAATTTTAAATATTTGATTATTAAAAATCATAAATATTAAATAATATTTAATAATTCAAAAATATATATATAGATACTTATTCACAAAAATGTTTTGAACCTTGATATTTATTCCTTGAAAGTATTGTCCTCTTTTAATTCCTTATACTGGTAAAAGTAAAATAGAAATCCCACGGTAGATTTTATAACTTTTTCTTCAAAGTCGAAACATATTAACACAGAACTTAATTAAAAGAAATTACGCTCTATAAACATTGTTATTTGAAACTTATGTAAAAAATTGTTAAAGTTTCTTATTTATCATTATAATCAATTTAAAAAATAAAATTTATACCTTAATTATATATTATAATTAAATTTTATATTTAATTAATAATATGAGATGTTTCTAATAGAACAAGTTTTAATAATCCATTTTTTATGGTATGAAGTTTTGCGAACTTGAAAGCATTGTTATTTAAAAGTGTATTTTGGATATGTTTTCATTAGTTTTTTCACAAAGATTATTATTATAAAAAAAGAAGTAAACTAAAAGAATTAACTTTTTTGAATTTTTATTTAATTTTTCAATTTTTTTAATTTATGTATAAGTTAATTTTATTTTAAAAAAGAATATATTTACCTTTTTTTTCTTATTTTTTCTTTTCAGAAGTTTTTATTAGGGGTGTTCAAAACCGAACCGATTCAAAATAAAAATTGCAAACCGATCCAAAAAATTACAAACCGATTAAAACCGCAAGTTTTTGGATCATTTTGGATTTTTTTTTTTTAAAACCGCGCGGTTCGGTTCGGTTTGCAGTTTGGTATTTCAAAACCGAACCGAATCAAACTGCAATTATTAAATAATATTATATTTATTTTTAATTTTATTTTGTAAAGAAAATCTACTGTTATCTGTTATAACTTTCATTTTGTTAGACGCATCTTAGAGTTCTTTTTTTACTTGAAACTCTCTTACTCTGATTTCATTATCTCATCATTAATTCTTATTCAAATTCATTTTCACCACACCATTTCACCCCTCTATCTAATTATTCTTTTTATCCCAAGCAGTAAGTTTTTTTTTTATTTCATTCACTCATTAATATGTTTCCCAACAATGTTATATTTTTATTAATTTATTATTTAAAAAGAAAAAATAGTCAATTATTAATAAAAAAATAAAATTAAAAATTAAAAAAAAAACCGTAAAAATCGATCCAAACCAAATTGTTAAAATTGGTTTGGATTGGTTCGAATTTTTTTTTTATTTCAAACCGAACCAAACCGAATCGCAAATAATTTTTATATTTAGTTCGGATATATTTTAGCGAAAAATCAAATCAAACCGCACCGCGAACACCCTAATTTTTATAGAAATTTTTTTTGCTATGTGGTGCTTTTTACATAAGGATGTTATTGCATATTTTTATTTACCTTTCACACATGACCGGTTTCAAATGACCGTACAAACTTCATAAGATATTTTGAAAGAAGAAATTACAGTTAAACTCGAAGAGGTACAAAATAAAAAGTATTATTTACCAATATTTAGTTACAAGAATATATCAGTCACATCCCTGTTAATGATAATGCTTGAGACTACTTGAACATCAACAGTGATAGATTGGAATATATTCAAGGGAAAATGAACATAATAAAGACACCTTAAAAAAGTGTGATGCGTTTCAATCAGACAAAAAAATTGTCAATAATTATGGAAATGGTGAACAGCCAAGCAATTGAATCTATCAAAAGCAATAACTGGTGATAGCAAGAACTCTGAGACAAATTAATGTAAATTATGAATATTATATAATGTATGGTTGAGATATCCAATTGAGGGGCCTATTGCTGCAACCAGTCAAAACAGAATTCAGAGCCAGATAATGATCTAGCACTGATAACTTGCACATGATTTTGTTTCTGAATACAGAAGCTGTCACTGTTAGAAACAAAGTTGTAAGACTGACACACTCATAAAGGTTTACTTCCATCACAATTAATGATTTTTCTAAGCAGGTTAAGTGATCAAATTCTTGAATGAATGGAAATCATAAAAGAAAATAACCCTTTGTTCCAATCACCTTTCACCAGGCTATTTTACTTGTTGAAACTGAGTAACCCCTCCTTCAGCACTTCCACCTAATCTAGAATTTGACAAACAGAAGGAGGGAAAATGTCAAAATGACAAGTTTTGTGTTTCTTGCACTCATTCATTCCATTAGTCAAATCCATCCTTACTTGCAGATTTTAGCTTCCCTTTGAAACTCCTATAAACGGTGAAAGGGAAGCAATGCTAATTCATACCAATATCATCATCATTATCATCTCTTTTCAGCAACTATGAAATCCTCAGGTGCATTTGCTGCCCTTGTGCTTCTGATCCTTCTTGCCTCAACATCAGAGGCTGCAATTTCATGCAGTGATGTGGTGAAGGACTTGAGGCCATGTCTGAGCTACTTGGTGAGTGGCAGTGGACAGCCACCAGCTGCATGTTGCTCAGGAGCCAAGGCTCTTGCCTCTGCTGCATCAAGCTCTGAGGATAAGAAAGCTGCTTGTAACTGCATCAAATCCACTTCCAAGAGTATCAGCATAAACTCACAATTGGCTCAGTCTCTTCCAGGGAACTGTGGAATAACCCTTCCTGTGGCTATTTCTCCCAATGCAGATTGTTCCAAGTAAAATTCATTTAGCCTCCAAATAAAAACACTCTTTCACATTATCTTTTCAACAAAAAACTATTAGACAATTTGTTATCATCATATAAAATAGAAAAACTTATTCTTTTATTAGATGAATTTCTCTCAAACTTTATATATGAACTAATTTGTAAAAAAATTCTTATATAATAATTTTTTCAAATTTTTATTTTTAATTTATGAATAATTTCATTTTATTATTTTTTTTCTAAAAATATTTTCGAAAAGCTTATCGAAACATGTTTAAAATTATTTTAGTAATTCTATCATTGAAATTTACGTAATTGTACGTGAGTCTATTGAATAAAGTATGACAAATTTTGTGACTTTTAATAATAAATTTTGAATGAAAATGAAAAGTGTGCTGTTAGGGCTTTTAGGCAGTTTTCTTTACATATATTTCTCTACCCATTGGAATTTTTTTATTGTTTCCGCTAACTCCAAACTTAAATTTTGGCAGGGTTGGTTGAAACTTGGAATTGGAGGGTGTTGCAAGAATGGTGAACATTTTTCTGCTACATTTGCATGGGAACTTAACATATATTCTGTAATAAACAGGAATCTACCGACGTAGATTTCTTCACTGAGTGTATCTTTTTGTTTTTAATATGTTGCCTGAATGTTGTTTCCAATCTACCTTGATTTTAGAGCCACCTGCGCCACCTTTTATTTAAAGTTCACAAATGTTGTTTTGCTATCTCTGTGAAGGACTATGTTAAGGTTATTTGGATGCCAATAATATTATTCAAACTAATAAAAATAAAGGGTGTTATGAATAAAATGTAAGAGTGTGTCTTTTGGAAACCATTCAAATCAATCTAAACTCACGTTAACCTCGATCTTTTTTTCATTTACTTTTATGTTTGGTGCAATGAAACGCTTAAATTCTCATTTAAAAGGTTCCATACCATGTATAAATGGTTGATAAAATCACTTTGAAGCAAAGTTTTACTTAGAATAATGGTTGAAAATTCACGTTATATTGAAATACAATTAAATTAACATATATTACGGATGTAAATTATATTTTATTAAATTAATTTTTATAAGTTAAATTTAAAATTTATTTTTAATATAATATCATAATTTATTTTAAAATTATTTAGTTTATCAAATTAATGTTATTGAATTATTATTAAATTATGAAGATAAATTAAATTTAAAATTTAATTATGGTCAAAATAAATTAATATATAAATTATATAAATGATAAAATAAAATAATAATAAAATTATCATGGGTTAGTTATTGTCCCACTGAGTTGAAGAAAATTATGAAAAGACAAAAAATTATGCATAATAATATTTTTAACTTTTGTTATAATTATTTTAGATACTGAATTTAAAATGAATTTTAATTAATTGACAGACTATGTTTTTTAATATGAAATAATATAAGATTAAACTCCTCTCACAAAAAGAAAACGTTATTTCTTAACTAGTATGTCTATTAGACACATTAATATATATATATATATATATATATATATATATATATATATATATATATTCACCAACCCAAAACGTAAGTTGCTCCTTGTTTATTTTTGGTTTGATTCGAAAGCATTATGTGTAGTTGACTCAAACTAAAATACGTGTGGGGAAGGTTAAATCTAAAGTGTCGTTAGTGGTTTGTGATGAACTTGACTCATTGATCTGGCTTAGTTTGAAAGAATTCATTTTGGGTTGAAAGTTAAGAAATTAAATTTCATAATGTTAAGGATAAGTGTAAGTCATGTTTCAATGTGATTTTTTTTAAAAGTATAATATTTAAATAATGCATTAATAATGATACAACTTCTAAACTTAATAAATAATATATTTTGGTGAGAATAAAAAGAGAAATAAAGTGGTCTGAGAAACACAGGTATGGGTTTACCTTTGAGCATAATTGGCGTTCTAAGTTGGATATGTTTGAAAAAGTTGTTGAATAGGACAACAACTAATGATTCATTGTTTATGTGTTGATGATGGACAGCTCTATGACACACACACAACATGTACTCACATCACATGTCACATGAATACGTCCTTTGACTTCAAAACTAACGCTTGGGTAAACCCTTTTGCTATCAGCCATTTACCCTAACTCCCCATGAAAACCATTATTCGAGTCATTATGAGAAATGGACTCCTAAATGTTACTTCCACCAAACTTTCAAACCCATTTAAATTACACATTATGCTCTTCCAATTTCAAATCTTCTTCCCAAACACCATTAATATGTCACTGTTTCTCCCAAAGAAAAAACACCACATAGGTTTGAAATTACATGTAATCCATTTCATTAATACCTTCTTTCTAGGACTTCTAGACCTATAAATTATAGCCTTTACTCACAAGCATATATAGGTGTATATGTGTAGGAGACATACTAATTATATACCGAACATTTGCTTCCGTAGAAATGAAGGTGAGGGAATTAAAGATTTTTTTGAATTTCATTCCCAAATTAATTCAAATTGTCGGAGAAAAAAATTAGGTAAAATATAAGAAAGAAATCTCATATTAACTAAAAATAAGATTTAATTATAATATATAAATAAAAAATAAATATTATTTTCTGAATTGATTTTGATAATAAAATACCTTCATCATCACTTTTTATATAATATTATAATTTAATTAACAAAATTAGGTTTTTTATTAATATGTTGAATTTTTGTTGAATTTTAGTCAAACAGATTATCAAATTTAAATTGTGATTTCTTTTACATAATTTAAGAGTCTAAGATTATAGTTGTATAAAATTATTAAATCTAAATTAAATTACTTATTAATGGACCGAATTTAAATTATAAATAAAAAATAAATTTCATTTTTTTCAATCAATTTTAAAATAAATTAATCATTATAATCACTTTTTATAATCCTCTTTCAATTTTTTTTTTCTTCTCCAATTTAATATATAAACAATAATAAACTCATATTTTTAATTATGGTATAGGATTCGAGTCATACAGATAAAAAAACATAATCAAAAAATAAAATCTTGTCATAATCAATTAGGTTTTCTGATAAATGTTAATCATTAATAAAACTGATATTAAAATATCACCTATTATTTCCATTAATAATAATACATTACTATTTTCTTTTCTCTCTCCTTGTTAAATAAATAAAGAGATCTTCTTTTTTAACCAAATCAAAAGACCAAAGAAATGCATGGTTCAAAGATAATTAATAATAAGTTAATTTAAACATGATTATGTTCGGTAATAGAAAACGAATATCAACCAATGCATTGAAGAACCACCCTTATATGTTTCTCTCATGAATACTTGCCTCTTTCAGAAACTCTATTAATTATTACAGAAATCTTAAACTGTTCAAAACCTTTGACTGTAACATCTTCCTCATTAAAAACATAAGATATGAATTAATCATAATTATAGTCTTCACTATTTATTTTAATTGAATGACCAAGGTTGATTTTTTCAGTTCTCTAACCATAAGGTCTGTGATAGGAAATTTTCTATCTGCATTGTGATGAGATTAATTTGGTAATTATGATTGTAGTAGTTACACCAAGTTGTCCTCCTAACAAGTGATAGAACTTTCACAACTTTTCTCTTTAAAATTGCAAAATCATAATTTGGTTTTTCAAAGAAAGAAAAAGATGGAATCTTTTCATAAAGCTATTAAACCTAATTGAAGAAAAGTATCTTTTCTGATTTTCTCCTTCATATAAAGCAGAAACATAATTAACGGAAGTTAACAAGAACTTTTAACAACCAGTCACAATAAAAAAAACAAGAACTTCAACAAAAATAATGAAAAAACACGAATGACGTATTTGAATTCAAGATATTATAATGTTAATTATGTCATTTTACCCTATCTTAACCAAGCATATGGGGTTGAGTGTTAATTTTTAAAGCATGCAATAAAAAGCCATAATGATGGAACTTAAAAGCCCATGCTTTTCAAAATTGGAGTAGACATAAAACTGCGTTTATTTTATCAGAATTATACACATACACGTAAAACATGACCACTAGCTTATTCATCAAGGTAGATTCGTTTTAATTATTTAGAGTAAGTTTTTTTTTTTTTTTCTTGATTGATTAAAAAATTTGCAATGGAACTTGAAATACATCAGTTTCTATAATGGGAATTTATATATTTTTCCCGTTAGAAGAAATACAAAGAACAAAACAAACAAGAAACTAAGTCCTCAAATCTAAAATCCCACTTTAATTTGCTAAAACAAATTATATCAAAAGCAGTGAACACAAGTCAAAAACTATGAAATCATCTTAAATTGAAGCTTCCTGTTTAACGAATCAGTCTACACACATCTTTTTCTTCGCCATAAAATCAGTCTACACACATCTTTTTCTTCACCATAAATATGTAGAGGTAGAAAAAGTGGAAAAAATAATTAATTGAACTGTTATAGAATTAGACTAACAAAAAGAAAATATGTATACCGTTTTTTTTAAATACTCATGAAATAATTATAATATGTTAAACACATATCACTTAAACGTATTATATTTGTATTCATTGAATATTGTTAAAATAATTTTTATAAAAAATTTTGTTAAATATAATTTATTTAGACTGAGTACGATATATTAAACGCAATATAATACGTTGAATAAATTATAAATATCATCAAAATATATTGTAAAAAAATGAATATTTATAAAATATTTTTCTAAATTAAATTATGAAAATAAACTATTAAAATTAACTGAACTGAATCATAAATGAACTAAATCAAATTTAATTGTTGTTCAACTATTTAATTATTGGAAGGGTTTGAACTACTACCAATGGACATTTTTTTAAAATCATGTTTTCCAATTTCATAAGCTTGAAAGTAATTTTTCAATCAAGAGAATTGTAAGACTTGATTTCTTAAATAAGATTTAATTGAACTATACTGTCCGTATAAAATATTTTCTTATCCAATCATTGATGATAACATTAGACTAAAACTTATTCAGTTTTATAATAATTATTTTAAATTATATTTACAATAAAAATCTTTGCACTAATATTATTATATCATAGAATAATACTCTCTCTCTCTCTCTCTCTCTCTCTCTCTCTCTATATATATATATATATATATATATATATATTGTAGTTAAAGTGATAAAGGTTTTCCCTTACTTATAGATGTATATAGTGTTGCTTTCTTAAAGGGTGAAAGAAAAATAAAAATATGAATGATTAAGGGTAAGTGATAAAGGAGAGGTGGGTGTATAACCAACCATAAGGGTGGCTTTTATGAAAGAAAATGCTAGCTTGCCACACTAACATACCATTCAATCTCATATGGGTCCATCGTATCACCATCACAATAACGCCTTTCTCCACATCTTTTCTCTTTTTCTAACCTCTTCTATACTCAACATAATCAACCTTAATTATCAATTTTCCCTCACTCAAAATTAAATACCAATTTTCTATTATATAAATCCTCTCCATAAACTCTCTAATTATTTCATCAAACTTTATGTTCAGTGATCACAAATAGATTCCAATTAAATTAAATACACTTTCATGCCATAAATTAGATTGGCCTTGACATGTATAATCACATGTGCGTGTATCTCATTTTTTTCTCTTTCCACCATTACTTTCTTCAATTAAAAAGCGACGCACTTAGGTTAGGTCACAAGCAAGAACATAAACAAAAATAAAGGTCCTTATTGAGACAGCTTTTACTAATCAAACATGGTAGTAAAATAAAAAAATACAGTCTCCTTGTCCCATAATAGAATATTCTGTTCACATTCACAACTCAGCCTTCACAGCTCCAGAGAGAGGAGCCAACAAAACAACAAAAATATATATATAAACAGGGAAAACCAATGAAGAAACTTGTTTTTGTAAATCTAAGAAACTCTCACTACCCTTTTCTCCAACAATTTTTTGGAGAATTTAAGGGACCAAGAGCTTCGTTATACACCACAACTCTAAGTGGTACCACAAGTTACTAAAATAACTAAACTAGATAAAAAGAACACCTACTTGTCCCTTTTTTTTTCAGTTTTCTTTGCTTAACATGAATGATCAAGGACAATTTGGATTTCTACCAGGACCACCATAGTAGAAGTAGTTACCCCAATCTCCAGCACTGCCAGTTTGGACATTGTAGCAGCTATCTTGTTCAGTGTAAGTGCCAAGGTCTTTTGGAGCTCTAAGCTTGTTGTCACCATCAACAATCTGAATGTTCTTGAAGTAACTAGCTTTGCCAAAACCTTCCTCAGGAAAATGGCCACTTCCCATTTGAGTTGAGGTGTGTTGGCCGTCGGATTCGGAGTTCACAACCTCTCCTCCCCACTCAATCATTGAAGCGCTGTCAGAGAGGTACGAGAATAGAGGAGCTGGCCAGTATCCCATAACATGGTTATTTCCAAATTGCATCCACCAGTTACCCTCTTTGGGGTCCTACACATACACATTGGTTTTCATAATAGACAACATCAGATGTCATTGTTCCATGTTATTAAATTCATGGACCCCTAAAACAATATAGCATTTAGATATAATGAAATGTATGTCAGAGATTCTCTTTGATTTATAATTAAATACTGTGGTCTGCACAAAACAATGGTATTAATATACTAATGGTACATTGTGGTTGTGTTTGTTAAGTGCTGGGCATATTTTCATGCCAGAATGTCCAATATCAAGAGATAATATACAAAAAGGAAAAGGATATAAAAAATGTACCTTCCAGACCAGGATGCTGATATCATATTGGGAAGAGCTATACTTAGAAAGTGGGGAGATGCTTGCTCCCAGGGCTATATCACTGTTAATTTGAATAAAGCCAGAGCAAAGGAGATTATAACAACCAGTAGCTTGATATGCATCACTCTGTCATGGTAGTGGAACAATTACATGAAGTGAATTAGAAATTGAAAAGTAATTAGAGGAGACGACAAAATTTGGGTTTGTGAATTGATAACTCACAGTCCAATAAGTGAAGAGTCTGGTGTTGTTGTCTCCATACAAATCAGGACTGACCTGATTAGCAGAATAGAAAAAACAGAAATTGGAAATTAGAAGGAAGGTGATAAATCTTATCTTTATGAGCATGAGGAATTTGAAAATATTTGCAGACAGAAGATGACAATGGAGAAAAAAATTAATAATACCTGCCAACCTGCTTCAATGCTGTTGAGATCTTGACCAAAAGAGCCACCCAGAATCCACATTTGGGACAGGCTAAATTCATTGGGTTGTTGAATTTTTGGGTCCCAAACGTTTATGGTTGCCTTGGCTCCATAATACTTATCCCCCTCCACATAAACTATGGCATGCTAAATACTCCAAAAAGATCAAAGGAATAACGAAAAATACACAAAATCAGGAGAAATAAATAAGCGAATGAATAAATAATTAAACGGCTTTTAAAAAGAGACCTAATATGGTAGTTTACAGCTTTTTCGTTTCTCTTTTGCATAGAAAAAAGGCCTAATATGGTAGTAGACAGTTTTGTTCTTTTTTTTTTTTTAATTTTCCTTTTATTGGTCATAGAAATGAAACAAATGAGAAATGAGGGTAGTAGTAAATTGAACTAGCTTTTTCTTTTGGATGTATATTCACTGGTTCCCTCAGAAGATAGTCCTAGGGTGCTTGTACACATTCTCACACCTCCCAATTGAACTAACACTGTTCTGCATTATGAGTATCAAGGTAGTGGCAGTAGTACCTGGTGGCCACTCTGACTGATGATGTCAGGTAGAGGTTTTGCAGGCTTTGGCTGAGGCTTTGGCTGAGGGAAGCTCCTTTGCTTCTTCTTTCCAAATTGTTGAATAGAGCTTGCCCTTAGTATGTCATTCTTTGAGGTCCTTCTGATAGGAATTGTTCCTTGAGGGCACCTCCCATTTTTGTGCCACAGCTGAGTAATAGGCTTGGAATTTGAAGAGACTTTGTTGTCTCCAAAAGGGTGCCCTTCTGGATGGAAATTTGGTTTCATCTGCATCACCGACCCGTGATTGTTTGAACCAAAGGAAAGAGAAAAATTTAAAACAAATGGGGGCTAGCAGATAAAGAATTTTGAATTATAAAACTGAAAAAGCACTAGATAAGAAAAGTAAAATTCTTCACCTGAATCTTGTGATTTTTGAGGTCAGGGTGATCCAAAGCTGGCTGGTGAGAGACATGGATACAGTCAATAATATCTCCATCAGGACTCTGCTTTCACAACACCAGAAATGCAAATTAGAAATTTGCAAAAAAAAAGAATATGCTCATGGATGGGCACAAAATCAAATGAACTAAACCAATTACACTAAATTCCTAGCAAAACCAAAGAAAAAAAAAAACGTATCACTAAAAAGCAAACTAAGATTCTGCTCAAAATTCAAGAACGAGTGAAAGAGACTAAAAGAAGTCTCCCAAGTGAGACAACAGGAGTATCCAGGATTAAAGTTCCTTTCACCCCAAAAAGGCCCATTGTTGCAAACACCAATTAGAAAAACAGTTAAGGCATCAGTGTAAAGTGGAGGAGGCAAAAGAAAGAGATATCATAAACGGTATAAAAAAGCTAAAGAGAAATAAAAGTGATAGCAGAATTAAGAAAGAAAGGAAAACTAACTCTCTTTCTCTCTCTATACCTTGATGGACCTAACAGGAGGCCTATTCAAGTTCTTCAAGTGCTTCTGAACCTCAAGCTTCTGACTTGAATCAGCAAAAGCCAAAGGCACCACCATCAACAACATGCAAAGAAACAACAACACAACCTTCCTCATTGCAACAACCTTCCAATCCAAAAGCATGCAACTTTATGAGAATTCTCAAAGTGGGTTAGACTCCCTATAGAACCCAAAGGGTCATCAAAAACCATGAAGGATTTATAGCACGCCCAAGACCAAGAGGAACCGGTTAAATGGCCTTAAAACTACGATGGGTTGTTTTGTTGTTAATAAAAAGAACAATCTTGTTAATAAAAACAACAATCTTTTTTTTTTCTCCCTCTTTCTATATTTATTGTTTTTTTAAATGAAGATCTTTGATTCTCTCTCCCTATCCTCCACCCCACTTTGCTGCTTATCGTGCGCACCCCACCACCAACCACAACAAGCAGCACCACCCTTTGCTAGACACAGAAAATACAAACAAAAAAATGTGCTCGACACCTTTGACAGGGTAGAGTGTGTGAGGGGCCCTTCAAATTCCCCTGCTTTGGGTGTTCCTTATTTGTAGCTTTGTTCCTCACAAGCCTACAAAATACACTGCCGACGCTTGGAAGGGAAAAGAGAGGGGCATTATGGGAACTCGGAAGCAAAGGAAAAAGTCTTTTGTGGAAATGCATGGTCGTGTTATCCAGTCACCTTCTAACAGAAATTGAGGTTCCACTACTCACAGTGTCAAGAGAGAGAAAGTGTGTTAGTTCCCGCTACTATGGACAACTATGTGCAGCTTCTCAAGTTACCCTTTTGCCCCTTGGAGTCACGGGATTCAAAATTCAATTCCCATTTTCCTTTCTCACTGTTTTTGTTGTTTTGCCTTCCCCTGTGCTAGAACCTCTGGAAGGAGATAGGGAAGGTCGAACTGGGAATAATGGGACTCTTGTTAGTTAGTTTCCATTGTAATTACCAGATTACTTCAAGGATTATTTTAATTTCTTTTTTATATAATTTGGAGTGTCTTCTGCCTATCTAAACGTTGTTAACATAAATATTTTAATAATAAATTATAAAATTAAACCAAACTATCATATAAACAAATTATAATTATTAGTCATGTAAACACAATTGTTAACCATAATTAGGATAGAGAGTTTATTAGACATAAATTCACTCCTCTTTTATATATCTTTATATATATATAACTTTAATTCTTATAAAGTTTTAATTGCTCTTCTAATTTTTAGCTTTCATAAATTAAACCATATCAGAATTTCGTTAATATTTTAATTAAGATAAAATATAAATATTTAAATTTGAAGTTAAATAGTTTATAAATAAAAAATTTAATTATTTAAAATTTATTTTATGAAAAAAAAATTTAAAATATAAAAAAATGTATAGATAGTAAATAATAATTATGAAATTATTTTTTTTTAATATAAAAAATTAAATAAATCTTAATCATATAAGGAAAAAAAAATAAATCTTAATTAAATGAAATAAATTTTCTAAAATAAAAAAGAAAAAGAAAATTCTAAAAATAAAGGCTGTAAGTCAAGATTATAACTTTTACATAAATTTTTAATAAGTAATAATTATGAAATTATTTTTCTTAATTTACAAAACAATAAATATATAGCTATTTAAAAAAAAAATTAAATTTTAATAAAAAAAGTAAATTTAATGAAATAAAAAAATAAATCTTTAAAAATAAATACTTTAAATCAGGAATAAAATTTTCAAATAAATTTTTAATCAAAATTCATAATTTTAGAGATTTCTTATCAATAAATCTACATTTATTATATATTAAATATGTAATATATATACTTATATTTAAAAATATTAAGATTTTGATTTCTTTTTTTATTTTTTTTAATATTTAAAGTCTTATCTAATGATGTTAGTGGAGAATCAAAATTATGTTTAAAATAAGTTTTTCTTTACTTTTTTTTATTCGCTTTCATATTAAGAAATTTGTATAAATGAGAAAATGTGGTTATTTGCTGGTGTAATGTAATAGAAGTATGTTTATTATGTAAATGAAATCTTTCTGTAAGCAAATTTGAATTTCGTAGAAGTTTTTAGAATTGTTGTTTGATAAAAATTTATGTAGAGGAAACTAGTTATTTTAAATATCATTAATTTAATCTATTTAAACATTGAAAATGTGATTTGGTTATATGTATAAAATTGTAAGAATTTTGATTCAATGAAACTTTTCAGAAATATTGCTTAAATTGATATTAATATTTTTTATTTGAGTAGAGAATGAGAAATTTAAATAATTACTATTGGGGTGAAGTTAAAATTGGTGGTGGAGTTGCATGTTAATTAAGAAGAATTAGTGGATGTTTATGTAATATTTTGTTATTCAATTGTTTAGAATTTAAAATTTTTTAAAATTGGTTTAAGTTGAAAAAAAATGATTTTATTTAAAAGTAAAAGAACTAATTTTGGTATATGAAGTCTAGTTTGAGAGTTTTGGATAAAATTTGAATTAATATTGTGATGTTGATTGTATTTGAATTAACTAAATTAAATCTTAAAAATTATTATTTATAAGAATTAGATCTTAATAAAATAAAATAAATTTTCTGAAATAAATCTTTAAAAATAAAATTTTTTAATTATGATTATAATTTTTAAATAAACTCTTAATAGTAAAAAATAATTATCATAATTATTCTTCTTCATCTACAAAGAAATAATACATAAATATTTAAAAAAAAATTAAATCTTAATAAAAGGAAATAAATATTCTAAAATAAAATAAAAAATTTAGAAATAAATATTCTAAATCAAGAATAAAACTTTCAAATCAACTCTTAATTAAAATCTCTATAGATCTTTTACAAATAAATTTATATTTATTATACATTAAATAAATTTATATTTATTATACATTGTGAAATATTTACATTAATATTTTAATATTAAAATTTTGATTTTATTATTTATTTTTTTTTAAATTTAAGTCTTACCTAATGATGATAGTGGAAAATCAACATCGTTTTTAAAATAAATTTCTTTACTATTTTTATTATGATTGCTTTCATATTAAGGGATTTTGCATAAATGAGAAAAAACTTTTATACGTAATTTTTTTATGGATAAAGATGAATCTTTGCTAGTTTAATATAATAGAAGTATGTTTATTGTATAAATTAAATTTCTATAAGCAAATTTGAACTTTTTGTATGGAGTAAAAGTTTTTAGAATTGTTCTTTGGTAAAAAGTTATTTCTACAAGAAAAACTATTTATTTTAAATATCATTATAATATCTTAATTTAAATAATTTGAATGTTGAAAATATGATTTGGTCACATGTATAAAATTGTAATGTAAAATTTTTTAGAAATGTTAAATGAATTGAAATTATTGATGTTGTATTTAAATTGATATAATATTTTTGTTTTGAGTAGAAAATAAGAAATTTAAATAATTATTATTGATGTTGAAGTTAAAATTGGTGGTGGAGTTGCATATTGATTAAGAAGTATAAGTGGAGGTTTCAATATAATTTAACATATAATATTTTGTTATTCAATTATTTAGAACTTAGAATCATCACATTGTATTTGAATTGATTAAATTAAATGTAAAAATTGTTATTTATAAGAATTAGATTTTGAATAGAAACTAAATGCATTTAACTTTATATTTTTAGTTTGATTTGTAATGTGAAATGTTAAGGAATTTAATCAAATTAGTGGCGAACAAATTATAAATAAAATAAGAAACTATTTTGAGCATGTAGAAATTTTGACACAATTCTTAAAATTGTGAAAAATTTATTTTATGCATAAAATTCACTAGACAACCAAAATTTTACTCAATAAATTTAGTTCGAGTTATTCAAATGAAAATCTGGAGAATTATTAAATATATTGATTATGTAAATATTTGAAAGTTTTGATTATGTAACGTAACAATGATGTTACAACCGCTATATTATTAATACATTATATTTTCTTTAATGAAAATACTAATAGAGAGGAGGTTCGTGGTTCGATTTAATTTAATTTTTTATTAATATTTAATTTAATTTAATTTTTTATTAATATTTTATTTTATTTTATTTTATTTTTTATTAATATTTTATTTTATTTTATTTTATTTTTTATTAATATTTTATTCGATTTTTAAATTATAAAATAATTTTAAATATATATATAATTTATAATTTTTATTTTTATAATTGTTTTTTATTTATTATTTTAACTATTTTTATATATATATAAATTATATAATCTTATATTTCAAAATTAATAAGTTATAATATAAATTTATTATTATGTTTTATAAATATAAATATATTATAAATAATAATAAAATATAAATTTACTTTTATATGTTTATATATTTTATTTTATAATTTTTTTATATTTATTTTGATTGATATAAATAAAATATTATCTTTTTAATTTAAATAGGAAAAAAATAGAAATTGATTGAATACAAAAATTGTTGGTGAGAGAAAAATTAAAGAAAAAACAATTAAAAAATTAATGAAGAAAAAGTAAAAAAATTATATATTAAAAATAATAATAAAATATATTTTAAATAAAAATTAAAATAATTTTTAAATAATAATAAAAACTATAATGAAAAATGATTAAAAAATATTTTTATATATTATTATAAATAATATAATAAAAAATAAATTTAATAATATATATATATATATATTTAAATTATTATTTAATTTTAAAAATATAATTTTATATTTAAATATAATAAATAGTTTATTTCGAATTTTATTTAAAATTTAAAAACTAAATCAAATCATACTTAATAGAAAATATATTTAAAAAAATTTAAAACAAATTCAATTTTAATCTATTTTCATTTTTTAGATAATTAGATTTTAAACATCTCTATTAACACATAATTAATTTTTTTTTATGAATTAAATAATATTTTAATATTAGATTAAAATTATTTAATTTGAAAATCTAAAAAATTAAATATGTTAATATTTATAATTACCAAAATTATATTAATATTATTAATATAAAAAAATATATTTAAACTGATATGAATTAATTCAATTAAATTTAGACTTAAATATTAAATGGCGAAATTATAAGATTTCGTTTTTAGAAAGGTTGTTCTCAATACAGTGCTGGGTAAATTAGTGAATTCAGTGAATTTGTTAATTATTTGTTTTTTATCTGCCTATATAGCTTATTTTGATTTTATGAATTATTGAATTAGTCAAATAATTATTCCTACATTTAAGAAATAAGTAGTTAGTTATCAAGTGAGTTACAATGTTGATAACGGTAACTTTTTTCTATTTTTTTTTGTTACTATTAAATTAGTATAAATGTAATGCTGCGTTAATGAATAAAATTGTTCTCCTCATTCAATACCTTCTACATATTACAGTTTCTTTATTTTTCTCTTTATTTTAAAAATCAATAATTGGTATCTAGAGCTGTTTCTTTACGGGACCTGAATGGAAGTTGAAACACGTTTTGCAAATATTGCTCCTCCCAACTTTGATGGAGAAAACTATGAACTTTGGGCAGTGAAGATGGAGTCCTACTTGGAGGCTTTAGATTTATGGGAAGCTGTGGAAGAGGATTATCCAATTCCCATATTGCCTGATAATCCCACTCTTGCTCAAATTAAACAGCACAAAGATAAAAAAAACAAAGAAAGCAAAGGCGCGATCGTGTTTATTTGCTGGCGTTTCACAGACCATCTTTACACGAATCATGACTCTTAAAACACCAAAGGCCATATGAGATTTTTTGAAAGAAGAGTATGGTGGGGATGAGCGAATTAGAGGTATGCAAGTTTTAAATTTGATGCGAGAATTTGAGCTTCAAAAAATGAATGAATCTGAGACGATCAAGAGTTACTCTGATCGATTACTAAGCATTGCTAACAAGGTTAGATTGTTAGGCACTACATTTTTTGATTCCAGAGTTGTCGAAAAAATTCTGGTTACAGTGCCCGAAAAGTATGAAGCTTCAATAATCGCTTTGGAGAATACAAAGGATTTGTCCAAGATCTCTTTGGCGGAAGTACTACATTCTTTTCAAGCCCAAGAGCAACGAAGGCTTATGAGGTAAGATAATGTGATTGAAGGAGCATTACCGGCAAAGTATAATGAAGCTGGAAGTGCCGCAAACAACCAAAGTAAAGGTAAGGGTAACAAGAAAAATTACCCACCTTGTCAATATTGTGGAAAAATGGGTCACCCACCATTTAGATGTTGGAGAAGACCAGATGCAAAATGTAGCAAATGCAATCAGCTTGGACATGAAGCTGTGATTTGCAAANACGTTGGTTGATTGACAGTGGTTGTACAAACCACATGACATACAACAAAACTCTCTTCAAGGATTTAAAACCTACTAAAGTCACAAAAATTAGAATTGGGAATGGTGGCTATATTTTTGCAAAAGGAAAAGGAACAGTTGTAATCTCAACGAGCTCAGGTACAAAAACTATCTCAGATGTTCTTTATGTACCAGATATTGATCAAAATTTGTTAAGTGTGGGTCAGCTGATTGAAAAAGGATTTAAAGTTTTTTTTCAAAATCAACATTGTCTTATCTTTGATACCACTGGTCGAGAGATTTTAAGGGTTAAAATGAGAGGTAAAAGCTTCTCAATTGACTCAATTGAAGAGGAAAAAGTTGTCTATCTTACTCAAGTAAGCCCCACCGAACTTTGGCACGAAAGACTTGGTCAATGTCATATTCAAAGAATGTTAAGCATGAAGAAGAAAGACACTACTAAAGGTCTACCTACACTTCTTGATAGTTTTCGAAATTGTAATGATTGTCAATTTGGACCATCATTACAAGCTGGAATATGTAAAAGATTCAAAACCATGGTAGAAACTCAGAGTGGTTGCAAGATTCAATCCCTAAGATCTAACAATGAGGAGATGTCAATAATTCAAAAAAACAAAACATGAGAATTGGTTGACAAGCTCTTAAGACAGAAGATTGAAGTTTGCAGATCCAAAAACAAGGAGGAGTGTTAATTATTTGTTTTTAGTCTGCCTACATAGCTTATTTTGATTTTATATGAATTATTGAATTAATCAAATAATTATTCTTACATATTTTGATTTTGATTAAACTACATGGTATGTTCTATATTTAAAAAAGATAGAAAATATTTGGTATTAAAAAATTGTAATAAAATGTATATTTATCTTAATCTCAGGAATTCAGAACACGCTATTTCAATTTCTGTGTTTTGGTTGGTGGATTCTGATGGATTGGATTAGCATGCCAATTCAGATTCGTACTTTTATATCAGAATGAAAGGACGGGAAAATAAAATATGTTTTAAGATAATTAATTAAAAATAAATAAGGGTTGGTCAATATTTTTTATATTTAAAGATATGTTATTTTATTTTATTTTTCATATGATATTTAAAAATGAGAAATATTTATCAAATATTTATGTTGGAACCGACAGATAGAAGATACTTTTTAATAAACTTTTATTTCTAATTGAAGATCGAAAATTTAAATTTAACGTTATTTATTATAAAGAAAGTTTTTAGAAGGTAAATAATCAGAGATTTACTTTTTAAATTTTATCATTTATTTTTTATAATTTAATTACTAAAATAAAGATTACATGTGTTTGTACTTATATATCCTTATTATATATATTGTAATAATTAATTAATTCAATGAATCTTGAATTTTATTAATTTTATAAAAATTTTATTATCATAATTTTTTAAAATTATTATAATTATTGGCCGATATTAAACTACTGATATAAAAAAAATAGTAAAATCTAGGTTAATTCTGATTTAATTTTAATTTGATTTTGATTTATTTTAATTTGATTCTAATTTAATTATGATTTTTTTTAAGAAAATATAATACTAAAAATGGAAAATTAGAGTATTAAAAAAGTCATAATAAATGACATTTAAATCCGAATATGAAAAGTTTGACTTGATAATGATATTAAATGAATTTTGATATTTAGTCCAATTCAATTCATTAATATATTTTAAAATTTAATGGCCGATTTATATCCATTATTTTTTCACGATATAAGTATGTAAAATTTGTTATTTTTAGAAAAATAAATTTATTTAAATTTAATCATCTAAAATTTAATTATTGAATTATATTTTTTATTTTGATTATTAATTGAGAATGTGTATTAAAAATGGTTATGATTTTGTTATAATATATTTAAATTGGGATGTTATTTAAAATCTCATTTTTTTATTATTTTAATTATAATTCTTGAAAATAACAAGGTAGTGTTTGATTTAGTTGAATTTGTATAATTTGTTTATGAGCTTATGAGATTAATATGAAAGACATGGTGTGAAATTTGTGTATTTTTTTTTTTCAGTAAATAAACTGGAAAAAATCTATTTTCACCAAGTCCAAAAATTTAGATCCAACAGATTATGTTTCACAAAATAAGTATATTTTTGTTCAAGTGTTGATTATGTCGTTAAAGTGAAGAGTATCTCACTTAAACTATTACTAGTCACTAAAGTGATAATCAACTAAAAATGAATTAGTTATTTCTATTAAATATTGCTCAATCAATGAAGTTATTGCTCAAGCAATGTTCTCCTTGTATAAGGAAATTAGTTTGAATAAATGAATATAACTTTGAATATTTATTATATATGTAATTGTATGCTCTTTTGATTTATTTCTTTTATAAAATTGATATATGTGTTGAGAATAAATAGTTATAAATTGTGAATTTGTGTGGATCATGATATGATATGAGCATTACAAATATCAAGGAGGTATTCGAGTGGAGTAATAGGATAATACCTAGATTCTAGCTTGAGTGAGAATGTGATCAGGATGAGTATTGGGTTAAGTTCTTTAAAGTGACCTAGGATATTAAGTTTTTCTTGATGGATAAGTATTTTAAGGAAGAAAGTTAACTTGATAGAGTATTGAGGGTGCACACTCAAGTCTCGGTCAAAGATTATTTTTCCTCTTATAATGTCAGAATTCTTATAATTTAGTGAAAAATTTGTGTTTCTTTCATGGTAAAGAGCTTAGAGTATTGTTTAATTATGAAGTGACACACTCAATTATGTCAAGTGCTTGTGTTAATGTGATGAGTTTGTTGTGAAAGGGCTGGTTGATCTATTAGGCCAGTGTGCTATGTTTTATTACCATATTTTTGTGTGTACTTTTATTGTTTATGGAATGTTTTGTAGTATGATCAATGTTTTGTGATCTTTGTATATATGTCCTTGTATACTTTGTTATATATCATAAGTTATTAGTCTTTAGTTTTTTCTTTTCTTAGTACTATAAATTGTCGTTAAACTACAAAGTCAATTGACTTGATGTAAGTTACATATCTCATTAGTGAAACTCCTTTATTTGTATTGTATAATTCTACAGTACGACTCATTTCTTCATATCCCAAAATTGTTTATATAAATTTTAATTATCTAAATCTTCTTCAAAATTTGAACTTGTTGGCATTTCTACCAACTAGTGGGCTAATTTCTACTTTCAATGTTTGTTCACAATATCCTTGCTAAAAGAAATTTTGTAGTTTACTTAATTCTTTTTGTGTCTTAGTCAAAATAAAATATTATTTTTATGTGAACTAGTTATCTTCAACCATGTCTTATTGAATTATGCAAATAAAAATTGTTACCTATGGTGAAGGTATTATACAATACTCGAACTAGTGATTCTATTTTAGAGTTAGAAGATGAGATGAGAATATTGTATCCCTTTCTCTTTGATGGTAAGTATAATTTTTGAGGATGAAAATTTTCTTATCGAATTATGCAAATAAAAATTGTCATCTATGGTGAAAGTATTATGAAATACTCGAATTGGTAATTCTACTTGAGAGTTGGAAGATGAGATGAAGGTATCGTATCCCTTTTTCTTTAATGGTGAGTATAATTTTCGAGAAAAAAAATTCTTATTGTTAGGAAGATTGTAAGGGGTAGGTATAAGGTAAACCCTAGGCTCACTTCCTTAGGAAGGGGAAAGATTATAAGTAGTTTAATTTTCCCTAATCTTCTTATTTTCACATTATTTTTAGAAACCTTATCCATCCTTCTCTCTAATCTTTCTCTAAACTTCTCTCAAATATTTCTCAGTTCTCTCTAATAATTGTCATTCAATTCTTATCTCTTTCAAGATTTAAGAACATCGGAGGAAAGAGTGTGAATAGTGATTAATATTATCCGAATAAAATTTCGTTTTGAATCCTTTAGAGTAAGATATAACATATTTTATCCATCTCAATTTGGGGAAAACTTGATTTAAAGGTAAGAAAATATAATTAAGTATTTTTCTTGTGTTTGATAAATTGATTAATATATGTTAAAGTATGAATTTAGTGATTAATGAATTAATTTTGAGAATTATATTAGATGGAGTTAGAAATTATTTTCTCTAAGTGTCATCCCATTTTGGCAAGTTTTTATTTTGAATTTAGAAAATTAATATTCATAAAAATTGTAACACTATATGTTAGCTAACTAATGAATTTTATTTCACATAAAAATAATATGTATAACTCAATATATGGATTTTTTGGTAATTAAAGGTCAAGTTGTTTGGAAATTAATTCTCTTCAAAATTACGAACCCTTTTTGGCATATTTTTGTTACAAATTTGGAAAAATTCCCCTCATCAAAGTTTTAGCCCTAAATGTTAACTAACTAATTATTTTTATTTCTCGTTAAAATAATATGTATAAAATAGAATATGAATTTTGTAGTGATTAAAGCTCATGTTGTCAGGATGTGGAAATGCTCTCGGAATTATTTTTGCTTGAGCAAAACTTTAATACTTCTGAAATATTTATTTATCTTATAATTTTTATTAAAATATTATATAGATGTGAAATATGATAAAATGTGATAAGATATTTGTTATATAATTAAACTGTTGAGTTATGTGATGTGAGATTTGGTGATGTATTATGATTATAATTACATTGTGAAATGAGAATTGTAACAGTGATGCGAATTATAATTATGAGTTGTGATTGAGTTCACAAGGAAATATGATGGTAGTAGTGTCAATGAGTTTGTGATGAAAGTGGTATCAATGAGATTGAGATGACAATGGTGCTAATGAGATGAGATGAGTGTGTGCTTGAGATGAAAGTGTACTTATAAGATTGTGATGGACTATGAACTGGATTATGTGTTTGTGATATTGAATTGTATGATTTGCTATGTATGAATGATTATGTGGTGTTTGTGTGTGATCTAAATAGTTACCACATGATATTATTTGGTATAACTTTAGTGTACATATGAAATTCTAAATGTCTATGAAAGAAGTATCCAAATTTTAATGGTATTCTAGTCACATAGACAGGGATACTATGTGGTGAGAGGTCAATAAATGCACTTATCACTAGGTGGGAGGAGTCATCAATTCTTTTATAGGTGTGTAAAAATCACTTTGACACGGGGTTGTCGAAATGAGGATACACATGTAATTCTGAGGTAAAAAAGATTTTGGAGAGATTACCAATCTTAAGGTAAAAAAGACTCTGAAGGGGTTGTGTCTATGGCCTGGTAACTAGTATATGCGTGAGCAGGTGCTAGCCTTTGAGATTAAGGACTACATATAATTTTTCGGACGAGTTTGTCTAATACTTTAGGTGCATGTGAAAGAATGTGTGTGATGAGTGTATGTGACTGAATTGTTTTATGTGATTATTTAAGTACTTGACTTTACTTGAATATATGAGTGAGATTATGAGAATGTGAATTATATAAATAATTATTATTTTGATTAGTTTTGTTTACATTAGCTTATCCTTGTTATTTGTGTTTGTAGTTTTGTTGATACTGTAATGATCTAAGTATTAACTTCAAGTTTTACTTAAAGGAGAATAAAATTTGATATGATTTTTGTAAAGATTTTTTTTTTATTTTCAAGTGATAAACCTTATCTGGATAAAGTAAATATTTTATGTGTTTGAAAGTTTCACTTTTATGGTATTTTAAAATTATTAATAATATATGAGTAGATTATTATTCTGTAATAAATATAAAATAAATATATTTTTGGTTCGTTATAATATCTAGACTCTAGCTTGAATGAGAATGCTTGGATGGTGAAAATGATTTTAATTCTTTAAATTGTTCTTGAATAATAGAAAAATTCAAAAAAAAAATCAAAATCAAAATCATCCCAAATTTCTTTTGCTTCATTACCTTTCTTTTTATAAAAAATTACATTTTGATTTCTTTCCTGTTATATGTTTTTTCTTAGTTTTCGTCTTAGAGTCAAGTTTAATTTTATGGAATAATTATTGAATTGTTATGTGGTTTTTATTAAATTTGAAATTAATTTCCCAAAGGTTCAAGTGTTGTAGTCTTTAATATTTAAATATATTATTAAGTGTAAGCTAAAAAATTTTAGAGGGAAAAAGTACACAAAGTTCTTTCATTAGGAAGGTGCTAGCTAGAAATCTTTTGGGGGAAATCTATATAAAGTGTACATTTCAAGCTAAATCAAAATTAAAGAAAGTATGCCAAAACAATTTTTAAAAAGTTTAATAATATTCAATTAGTTTGTAATTTCTTTAAAGATTGCCACAATATACATATACAATAAGGTGATCTTATATTTTTTATTTGAACATATATTATGAATTGGACTTTTTTATAATCTTTAATACTTTATTTTAGTAATCTTTAATACTTTATTTTAGTAAATTTTGACACTTTGTTAATTTTACTTAGCAAAAATTATAGAATTTTTTTCAAGATTTTTTTTTCTTTATAATCTAGAGTCACAACATAGTTTCTTTTTATTATTTTGCTAAAAAATATCTTTAGTTTTATTTTGAAGTTTTCACACAAAAATTTATTAACTAGTTTGTGGATTGTTACATCTTTAAATATTTGAACTCATAAGACTTTGGTTGAAAGGAAGATTTATCATCTTTGAAAACTAGTGAAAGAAAGTGACAAAATCTTCTACTACAAAACAAGAGTGAGAAACTTTTTACAACTTAAACTCCATTTAATTTTGTGAGAAATTATTTGTATTTCTTGATCATTAACCTAAGCTTTCTTCCTTTGTTTCTTGTGAACTTTCTTTTCTATCTAACATGTTTAGGTCATCAACCCCACACACTTCTCCTAAGGAGATTCCCAAGTTGGAAAAAATGTTGGTAAGAATGACATTAATGGAAAAAAGAATAGAACAAAGAGAAATAGGAAAACAAGAAAGAGAAAGAGAAGGGAAAAAAGATGATGAAAAAGAGAATAGAAAGAGAAGAAAGACAAAGAGAAGGTAAAGAAAAAGAGAAATAGAAAGAGAAGAAAGACAAAGAGAAATAAAAATAGAAATAAAAAGAGAAGGAGAAATAGAAAGAGAAAAAAGATAAAGAATACTTAGATCTTCTAGGTCACTTTACTAAGAAGAAGGTGGAGAATATAAAAAAGACAAATCCTATTAGGATGAGGAACTTATTAATCTAGATTATTTCAAAAGACAATGACCAAGATTAACATCAACCTTCTCAAATTTCTTAGCACAAGCAATCAGAAGATATACTTAGCTTAGGAATCTAAATATGAACAAATATTTCAAGTGTATGATGTAATGACCCATAAAATTATTACATAACTAATTCCAAACTTAACATCCAACTTCATAAAAATAACTATTGATATTACATTCCCAATATTCTTCAAAAGTATAAATATTTACAACAAATAAAACATGCAAAAAGTCTACATAATCATGCTTCTATACTTCACATCCCATCAACATCTTAATATTAAGGGTTAGAATCGGAAATATCATATACTCACGTGTAAAAACTCAATCATCATTATTCAAACAAGGTTTAGCAAGATATTTTTAATTAAATTCTAATATATAAATATGTTTTAGAAACACAATTATTATCATTCACATTTCTTAAACACATTTATGCCTACCAAAGGTTATAAGTGGACCAATTGAAACGTTTTTCATTATTCAAACCATCATACTGTCTTATTTCAGGTAACCACACATCATAATAACTTCTAAACACTTGGTCATCCTTGATGACTCATCAACATAATCCTTCATCAACTTTTTCCCATATAATATATTTGTTTATAGGACTTAGAGTAGCATTAAAGTCTCAATATCTTAGTCTTGCATATTTTTGACTTAATACAAACTCTATATAACATACATGTCAATTCACTATGATAATTAGTTGACGACTTTGCCCTTTTTACATATCATACATTTTCATTTCCTCAAGAATTTCCATTTCATTAACTCATTTTTCAGTTAATATAAATGCATATCAACTTACAAATTCAAATTAATCACTTCAATACTTTTTAATAAAAACCTTTTAATAGGTATAAGAAAATAAAAACATTTTTAAAATTATATTTCTAAAATCTAGTTAGTGAATTTTAAGGGTGTTTAAAGAATTTTAGAAAAAAAAAACTTCAAAATTTTCTATGTAAATTCTAATTATACTGGACAAAAATTTCACTAATTTAAGATTCCAACTCAATCTCAATTTCACTGAATGAAATTTTTACAATGGGTAGGACTTCGATACTATCTCAAAACCATTGAACGAAAGCTATTAGGATATGAGAAATTTTTTCATGTAATTGGGACTCAAACATTGCTTCAAATCCACTAAGAAATATTAATTTCATTAGGTAAATTTGACAAACCAAACACATGCAACATTCAAAATATTAACTAAAAACTCAATTCTAATACGTTGTATTCATCTACAGACCAAGTAAATATATTGTTATTAACATAAACTAAACATCTTATTTGTAACACCCTTCTATCCAAGACGTTTTTAATTAATAAATATAAAATTTGCGAAAAATGAAAGTAAAAGCATTCAAATATATTCGCTTCATAAATAAAAATTTATGAAAATAAGGAAATAAGATTTCAAAATAAAATTCTTATTATGAGTAATATTGCCTACTAGAACAACGACGGTAGACCATGAACCAGTACACCTGGTAAGTTTTCAAAAAAGAGAGGTGGGTCACTAAGAGACACTCTTAAATACCAAGTCTTTTATAGCCAGAACTTTCCTAGACATACACTTTCGCACTACCACATTGTATATCCAATAACAATAATAACTCTTTCTAGATGTAGAAAATCAAATAAAATATTATTAGGCATTGAATTAGCCTTTATGAGTTCTTAAAGATAAAATCATAATAAACTTTAAAACAACTTCTTCAAAATAATCTCTTTATGCCCCGACACCACACCTAATCAGAGCATTTACGAAATCAAGGTATAGAAAACCTATGCTTCATCAACCAACTCCTCTTTGTTCTCCTGAAACATATGTTCACCTATAAAAGTGTTCAACCCAAACAAAAATACAAAAAAATATAAATAGAAGAGTGAGGAATATATCTCACATATGTTATAAATACTTATAAGAAAATAGGTAGAACTAAACATACACACATCACACGCACACGCATCACATGCACCAATACATACTCAGACACAAACTCACTCCATTAACTCAAATGCATTAATGCTCTTATACTCTTATCTCTAAATGTATGTGGTACCATCGCAATGCAAATGAGTAGTTCAGGAGTATATGAACCGGATATAAGGACCCTATCAATCCACTCTTATCAGAACGAGTCTAACAAGAGCCAGCCGGGATAATATAGCTTGGCCATGGTTGCCCCTCATTTCAACTCTCAAATGAGAGGTTTCTTGCTCTAAAATCACCAAGATCAAGGTAGAAGACCATAGAGACCTTCCTTCATAGATCACATCTACCCCCAAGGAAAATATGAATGATGAAATATGCACACTAATGCATAACACAAATGCATAACTCATCACACATCTCGAATGACCAAACATAACTTGGATTTCGCCCTACTAAGCCAAAGCTTAGACTTCTCAGAACGCACACAAATAACTCGCAAACAAGTAAAGATCTCATGTCATGAGCATCTCAAAATTCAACACAAATTTAACACCCAAATCACAAATAACTCGCTATTAGATTATAACTCATCAAAATTATGAGGGCTTATGGTTGCCTCAACACACACAAAATCCTATCGAGGTTTAGGGGTTACCTGTCTACCGAAAATTCTCATAAGTATCTCACACATGAGACATTCTCCACACTCTCTCTTACCTCAAATGACGATACACGGCGTTTTGAAATATTACGCTACACGACGTCTTTAGATGCTATGCTACGCGATGCTTTTAGGTACGCTCCCAACTCCTCACGTGTCGCCTCTAGTCGCCTCGTCTAAGGTTTTTCCCAAATGTTAGGGAAATTTTTTGGAATGAAAAATGGAGAGGGTTCAATGCCTATTTATATAAGTATAGTCGGACTTTTGAAGATTAAATCTAACTCATAATATCTTAAAAGATAATAACCGCTTCACATTATCTTTTAGAATAAAGATAACCTCACAATATCTTTTAAATATTAATAATCTCTCGTATATCTTTTAAAATATTAATAATTTCATAATATCTTTTAAAATACTAATAATCTCACAATATCTTTTAAAATATTAATAATTTCATAATATCTTTTAAAATATGAAAAATCTCATTATTTGTTTCTAACTACTCATCATTTATCTTTTCTCCAACCACTCATCATTTATCTTTTCTCTAACTACTCATCATTTATCTTTTCTCTAACCACTTATCTTTATTTTAATTTATCTTCTAAACCCAATTATATTTTATTTAACTAAATAATTAAGTTATATATATATATATATACATTTGTCTATTATACTCTTTTTTTTTCTCAAAAAAATGGGATGTTACATTATTCATCAACTTCTCAATTCACATAATTTATAGAAAAGCCAATTCCCTACACAGAAATTACAATGGATACAATATCTCATAAACCACTTTAAAAAAAGTTGTTGTAATATCTACATTAGTAACAAGTCACATCTCCAACATTCACATCTCCAAAATTCATCTTGGAGATAAAAACCCCACATGCAATAGGATTTTAGCTTCCATCAAGTAAAAGTCTAAAAGAACCAAGAAAACTTTGGGAAAAAAGAACTTACTCTATTTATGATTCTAATAAGTTAGATATCTTTTACTTTTCACAAGTTCCTACCCGATTTCTTAGATCTTGAAAATGATGAAAGATGAGTGAGAAAAATTAGATAGAGATTAAATGGTTTAAAGATAAAAGAATTTTAAAGAGATAATAATTTTGAATAAATAAAGAACTTACTCTATTTTTGATTCTAATAAGTTAGATATCTTTTACTTTTCACAAGTTCCTACCCGATATTCTTAGATCTTGAAAATGATGAAAGAAGAGTGAGAAAAATTAGATAGAGATTAAATGGTTTAAAGATAAAAGAATTTTAAAGAGATAATAATTTTGAATAAATAAAGAATATCTATCTATCTATCTATCTATCTATCTATTCAATATTTCAAATCAATATTTCAAACCTAATAGTAGATGTAAGGGCCTACTTAAGGCTTTACACCCATAAGCATAATCACAAAATTAGACTGAGAACTTTCGGAAGACTATATGGATTTCGCACATTTGGGGCTAACACTTGAGGTATATCCAAGGACCAAACTTCTGAGCCTTTTTCAACCCAGGGTCATCCTTTAACAACTCACAACTAGGACCACCTTAGGGTAGGTTCACCTATTGCCCTTTCGGAACCATTAGTGAGTCTCCATTGACCTTCACCACATGATATTCTAATCTACATGACTTGAAATATCATTAAGGTTTGGATACCCCATAATTACTCTCGAAATCCATACACACTACGTTACCAATATTCATATTAATAGCCTAATGGCAAAACCCTTCTCTTAGTGGGAGTAGTACAAGTCTCATGCCATTAAATCACATCATACACACTTTTTCCAAGAGTTACATACATAATATATATATATATATATATATAATTTTCCATCATTTCAAGTCAAATAATGCAAAATAGTAAGAGAAAATTTGTTCAGCACAGTTAAAATTCGTTCAGTTGATTTTTTTTACTTTTTTTTTTGCAAATACGCTCAGCGTAGGTCCCTTGTACTGAGCACATCATCCGCTCAATGTTGGACCCTCTACTTAGTGTTGGTCCTTCGCTCAATGAATTTCAACATGAGAGCCTTTAAAAAAATTCGCTCAGCATAGGAACCCTACACTAAGCGAATTATGCAGAACATGAGTTTTGCAAAACTGTGAAAATGTGATCCAACATCCAATCAAGCATTCCAAACACATTTAAATACAACAAAAGCAATATATAACATGTATTTCAAACATATAACCACAAATTTTACAAAAATGACCAGATCTCTAGTTTCCCTTACCTTACTCAAACCAAAAATGGGGGTTTCCACTCTACCATATAGATCTGCAATCTCAGTACTCTAACTAGCCCTTCAAACACCTAATCACAAGCTTAAACACATCACTGCAAGTTCCTAACCAACTCAAAATGTAGGAAGGGAGAACCCTCGCACCCAGTCCTAAACCCTAACGAAAAGGAAGAAGCTTGATACCAAAATTTATCCCAAATGAGAATCCAATCAAGAAAAAAGGTTCTCATTTTCAAGAGCTCTCTAATAACAAATTTGGGTCAGGAAGGAGATAAAGAATGAGTGAGTAAAGATAAAGAGAAGATAGGAGACTTAGACAAAAAAAAGTCTAGAGAAGAGGAAGACTCTTGTGGAAATGAGGGGTGAAGGGCCTCAAATCTTTTTTTGTATTCTTTTCAAAACTTACTCAATTTTTTATCCTTCACTAATCAAAATTATTTATCTTATTAAAACTAATTTTTCTCTATATTCTTATACATTGGAGTAATAAAATAAGTTGGTTGGTCCTATATTTAATCCGTGATAATAAGTTAGTTCGTATAAAATTTACAGTCATCTCCCGTAATTACGAATTTATTGACCAACTTTTATTATTAAAAAAATACTAAAAAAAATTAATTATTTTTATGAATATACTTATTTAAGTTTGACCAAATTATCTATTATTTTATATAAATTATATTATTTTATATAAATTATATTATTTTATATAAATTATGCAAGTCAACTCATCTATCATATAATATAATTTAAAACGAGTCTAAACAAGTTGAAATACTCCGCCACTTATATTTTTTTATTTAGAGGTTTGGATAATAATCCATATAATCTAATCTATCTTACTAATAACTGTAAATACAAATAGATAAATATTCAAAAAATAATGATTTAAAAATTTACCATAAAAAACACTTTATGTATGTCACATTTGATAACATTTGATAACTTCTAATTATTTTATCATTCACACACCCTAATTACGTGTATTAGTATACTTAATTTTATTTATTTTTTAAGAAAATCACAATAATAAGTATAACTTTTCTTTTATACATTGTCAGGAATGTAACTTGCATCCTAATATTGTTTTTTAAAGGCATTTACAAATATATTAGCACATTCGGTCAGGAATTTTCTCATTGTTTTTAGGTATATATACAAGAGACTAATATTCACGTCGGATAATGAAAGCTGCATGTACTCACAAGTGCTTTGCAAAGACTAAAATTTCTCAACTTTGCCTTAAAATGAGTGAAGTTAGTTTGCTAAACATAAACCCTTCTATAATCTTTTCTGTCTTGGCTTTTTAAAAATTTAACATGGCCTTAAAATTTATTTAAAAACTTACTTTACAATAAATTTAAAATTATTGAAGTTTAAAGTGTTTCTTCTCATGAATTAAAAATAATAATAAAAAGTATATTTTCCAGGATTTCTAAAAAAACAAAAGAAGAATATTTTTGTTAATTAAGAGTTTCTAGATTTAACTATCAGAATAAATCTAATTTTTATAATTTTATTAATAATATTTTAGAAATAAATTAATATTTGAATCAAGTTTAATAAAATAATATTATATATTTTAATAATACAATAATATATTAGTAAAAAATAATTTTATTAAAAATTATAAAATATAAATTATAATTATAGTGAAATTGTTTACTATAAAAAAAATTATTATCTCTAAAATATTTCTTACGGAATTTTTTTTTGGAAAAAAATTAATTACCTATTGAATATTTCTCACAGATTTATTTTTATGAAAAAGTTTTATAAATTTAATCTGTGAGAAATTTTTTATAAATTTGTTTATGAAAAAATTTTCTATGAAAAAATTTTCTATGAATTTGTTTGTGGGAAATTTCCCATGAATTTGTTTGTGAAAAATTTTTCATGAATTTTTTATGGTTTTTTGTAGAAAATTTCCTATTAGCCTCTTACCTACAAATTTGTGGTAGTGAGAAATTTGTGGAAAATTTGAGGGTAAAAAGCTAGTAAGAAATTTTTCACAAAAAATCCATAGGAAATTTCCCACAAAAATATCCATGAGAAACTTTTTCATAAACAAATTTATAAAAAATTTCTTACAAATAAACTTATAAAAAATTTCTATGGGTGATAATTTTTTTTTGTAGTGGTTACTATTATTATTAAAAACTATATTAAATGTGATAGTTGAATGAAAAAATGGTGAGGATAAGTATAATAAAATAAATATTATTTAAAGGTAATAATAAATGAAAAAAAATAACAAATATTATATTTATTATTGAAAAAATTAAAAAATAATATTTAAATACTTTTAAAAAAAATTAATTTTAAAAAATATGAATAACTTAAATTGAATTATTTATTAAATTTAATTAAAATTAATAATTTAATTCAATTGATATTAATAATAAATTTAAAATTTAACTTATTTTTATAAAATTAATTTAATAAAATAAAGTTGTACCAGTTTAGACTATGTTAGACTATGTAAAATATCTTCCTTGAAATAAAATTGTTGTAAGAAAAATATCAGCTACCAACCTGAAAAATGGCGATGGATGAGTGTAGGAAAGTTTGATGGATAGATTATTTTATACAATGATGACAAGGTACTATACTTTTCATCTATTCTTTTATAACCCGTGAAAAATTACACATCATCATAACTAAAAAGAAGCCAAATCCATCACATCTCAACAATTGTAACTATCATTCACATGCAAGATTCCTATTTCTTTTTTTGTTGCCTACATGCATGCAAGATTCCAACTATTCGTCAACAACTCTGTTATTATATGTTAACCCTATTTAAACACACTTTCATCATCACCCAACATGTTTATCCTCATCTATTACATCGCTCTAATTTGGATTTCTATTTCGCATACCATAATTTCTATTATTAAGTAATTATTATTGTCACATCAATTAAAAAAATATTAATAAAAACTGTTTCTGTTAATATGTTACATAATAATTGTAGTGCTCAGTTATGAACACTGATTAATGATGTAAAAATTATTAAAACAAGGTTAAATTTTAACGGAGTGCTTTATTTTTCATCAAATATAGAATTCAGTTCGTCGATGTCATTTTCAGATGCAGACTAGTTTCTATGAGAAATTAGAGTGGTTGCACTGATCGAACTGGTATACATGGCAGTGGAGGATTCATGTTCTGGGTTAATTAGCAGAGAAGATTTAACAAAAAATTAAATATGTACATGTTTAAATTATATAAAATTTTAACAGCTATTAAAATCAAATAAATTATAACAAAAATGATTAATTTCATGTCAGAAATTATTACATGATCATATTATAAAAGTTTTAGCCCAAAAGACTAATTACGTGAGAGAGTCATTGAATAATTAGTACCATACTATTTAAATTTTGTTAATATATACCAACTGTAAGCTAGTTAGTATAAAAGATAATGAAATCCAAAATACTAATTCATTATATAGAAGAGTTTCATAACATAATATTATATTAAGCTTCTTATTCTATATAACATAACAGATCGATTCAATGGTAATATTATTTAAACCCTAACTTAGTACAGGACATAAAACTATAAGATAGAGAGAAAAAAAAAATAATGAAAAAAGAAAAGTATCTCTACAGGATATATCTCGGCCAATAAGTCGAAATATGCCGGATACCCCAGTCAATAGGTTGAGAAGTATCTAGTCTACACGTTAAGGGAAAATTCCATTATATCTAAACCAAATACAGTATAACAATAATTTATCCTTAGTCTGGATAAGAGATAATTAATCTTAAAAAATTCCGTAATATCATATTTAAATCATATCAGAACATTCGTAACAATTTTAGAAAAGAAACAAAATTATAACAAAAGATTCATAACAATTTTAAAAAAGAAACTGAAAGTAATTTTGTATCATTTTGTATTATAAATAGATATGTTTAGTCAAGATAATATTCATTCTCAATCTAATCCTAAATTCTGTCTATACTATATATTAATTTGAGTTTCAGAATATAAACGCAAGTATCCCTAAATAATTTTAAAAAAGTCAGGAATAGATAAAGAAAAATTTAGAAACAGCTGAGAAAAAATCTGAAATAAACTAAGAAGAAGTTGAAAGAAAAAAAAAATACTCAATTCTTGTAATTAAAATTAAAGTATCATACATAAAAAGAAATGAACAATTATTTTCTATGACTCTATCCAGGTCTGTTACGTAAATTTTCAACCTTCTTTCAATAATTCACCTTCTTCTTACTCGCTTCCATCAAATATGTTTTAGTTTAATTTATAGTTTAAATATATTTTTATTGTATCTAAAAAAAATGAGATTATATGAAATAAAATTGTTTTTCATTTTTGTAAAATGTAAAAATTTTGGTTTTAATCTCTCTCTATATATTAAGCTATAATTTATCATAATTTTTTTTTTTTTTACAATTTATATTAGTAGGTTGAAGAATATTTAAAACTAAATAAAAATGCTAAAAGTTACAATAGAGATAAAATACAAAAACTTATAATATCTTCTCAGATTATATAATTTAATTCTTGTGGGTGAAAGATATCCAGCCTCATATATATGGATATATAGACCCACTAGCATATGGAACTCTAATATTCTGTTAAGACATTATATATATAACCGACACAGGCATTTAGTGTAAGTTGTCATGAAGCTAATGCATGCAGACAAAGAATCTTTTCTATTTTTTTTCGGGCGATTTCTCTACTTGTCTCAGTGGCTCACTACAAACTCCATAAATTGGTGCATTGGTTGAGGGTAATAGCATAGCATGGATACATATAGTGGCACTATTGAGCTCCTCATAGTTCAGAATATATGAACAGATTCATCTCTGAAATTAAAATCTGGGTGGGGTAGAGATCTTTTTTAGGGCTATATATAGGTCCATCCACAATGTGTTTGTGTTTTTTTTCTAGTTGTTGTAAGGGCACAAACTTTCACATACCCTACCCAGTGTAAATTAATGTGCTGTACAGTTTTTTATTCATGATCCCATGGACAAATACTGTCACATTGTAAGAATTCAGGGTGGAAAAATGTTATTCACAGTGGTTAAGAATTTAAAATAATTTTTAAATATGATTTAATCTTTTTTCTGTAATTACTAAAATCCCAATCGATGAACAATCCTTACCAAAGTAGATATGATAGATTGAGATATTTTTGTAGACATAATAATTCATAAATTAAATATTATATTTTTAGACAAGTCAATATAAAAAAATTTATAAATAAGTTTTTCATAATTATTTTTAGCTTACGAAAATAGTTTTTTTTTATTATTAAAATTGTTTTTAATATAAATTTTACTTGTAAGGACAGGAAAATATTAATTTTATTAAGATAAATAAATTTAATTTATAAAGAGGAAAAATTTAAGTAAATTTTAAAAAATATAAAAAAAAAGTCAGATCATTCATCTTTTCTTTTTCAAAAGTTTTTATTTCTTTAAAATTTCTTAAGTTTTTTTTTTCCTATTTTTCAACTATATTTTATCATTTTCAAAATTCGAACCCATCTTTTAAAAACTCTTGACAAAGAGAATCACTTTCTATAATTAGAATTTTATTTGGGTAAGTTCTCTGTATTATAAGTCTTATGAAAGTTAGGTTTTTGGGGTTATAGGGTGGTTTTTGATTTGAGGTTCTAGGAGAGGGGTTTTCTCCCCAATGTGGATCTAGACTAATTGGAATTTATGACTATGTGTTGGATTTGTTGTAAGGTAATTGCGAAGCTAGTGTTGTCCTATAACTAACTTAAATCTAGAACAAGAGAAAACTAAAAATCAAAGGGAAAAGTAAGGAAAATTAGTGATTTTAACTTATTTTTGTGAAATATGTGATTGAATGCTTGAAATTCATTACTTTTGTTGTGTTTGGTGAGCCTAAAATGTGTGAATTTGGTGCTAGAATTGTGTTTTTGCAGTTTTGTAAAATCTCTATTCTACATAATCTGCTAAGCGTAGGAGCCTACGCTTAGCAGATTTGTTCCAAGGACTCTCGTGTTAAAATTTATTGAGCGGAGGGTCCTATATTTAACAAATTAATCCGCATAGTGCAAGGGTCTTACGTTGAGCGAAATTTGTCTCAAACTTTGTTTGCTCTTGCCTACAAATCCATTGATTTCGTTGAGTAGATCTTCATTTGTTGAGTGTGGATTGAGCTCTCGCTTAGCAAATTATCCCTACAGCTGACTAGTTTGTTTTGTTAGATTTTGAATGAAGGAAATTAAAATGAATAATAGTAGTGATTAAGAATTGATCTATAATGAAAATAAATGGCATTGAGTTCCGCATTACTCCTATTGAGAGGAGGTTTTGTTATAGTGTTATAAATTAGTTGGATATTGATAAATTAGTTTGTATGAATTTAGGGATATCTATGGGGTATTTAAACCTTAATAATGTTCAAAGTCATGTAGATTAGAATATCATGTGGTGAAATTTAATGGAGACTCACTAACTGTTCGGAAAGGACAATAGTTGAAGCTACCCTAAGACAATATATTGTTTCTGAGAAGATATGAGATGATTTTAGAGTGAAAAAAAAAACTCAAAAGGTCAATTATTGGAAAGATCCTTGGTCCCTAAATATACCTCAGGTGCTAGTTCCAAATATTTGAAATCCATAAGTTTTTTTAATGTCTTTAGTCTAATTGTGGTTGTATTTATGTGTATAAAATTTTAAGTAGACCCTTACACTTACAATATGAATTATGTTGATTTAGTTGTTTATTTGAATGATAAGATGAAAATTTCTACTAACTTACTCTTTCTGTATCTTTGTATACTCCTGTTATAATTGTGTTATTTACACAATAACAAACAATATATTTAAGAAATCATCTATAGAAAAAATTAGATTTAAAAAATCATCTATAGACAAAATAAGATAGAGTAAAATATATTATGATGTAATATATTTATTTATAATATTAAAAATATTTTAATTTAATTATATAAAACTAATAATTATGTTATATAATTGGGTATGTTACACTGTTAAAACAAACAAAATTTTAGGTAAAATTAACTAGTTGCAATTTAAATTTGTAAATAATTTTTTTTATGATTTCTAATTGCACTCTTAACATGTTACTTCTTATATAGAAATATTTAGAGTGTGCCTTCATTGATACTTTCAATTTTATTCTATATATATATATATATATATATATATATATATATATATATTGTAGGAAGCCTTAATTTAATTGAATGACCTTGACTTTAGAAAAAGAAAAAGAAGGGGAGAAAGCGTTTTTTAATGAATGGTGAGTATAAAACAAGCACATGAATTATAATTGAAAAGATTCCCTTTGAAATAATTGGTAGTTGTCTAATAATTGAGCAAAGACATTAAAAAACAAAAAAAAATGATTTTTGTGGTACATGGAAAGTATTTTATCATGGATGGAAAGTGGGATAGATGGGATGGGCATGAAGCTACCAAATTCATGATAAATTTCACATGTTTACTGTGCTTCCTCACAGTTGAAATAGTACTCAACGTCTCTGATCTTAGCCTTAGACACTCGGTGAATAAGAAAACAAAACTCATTTTTACAATTACACTATCTCTTTTAGTTTAATTTAAGTGAAAAAAAAATTATCTTTTCATTATAATATCAATCCCTTAAATTAATCAAATTGATATATTTTAAAAAAATGTGATTTAACTATAACTATCTCTTTGTACATATTTAATCTTTTAATTAGAATAACATAATCATTGTACCATTAAAAAAATAGTCTTATTTTCCATAAAATAATATTTACGAGTAATATAAAATCAGTGATATTTTTCAAAAATCTACCACAAATTTTCAATCATCACAAATTTTATAGATAAAAAGTCAATAAAAAATTATTTTTTACAAAAAAAATTCATAAAAATTTTTTTATAAATAAATTAATATAAAATTTTTTTATAAATAAATTTATAAAAAATTTTCCACGTATAAATTTATAAAAAATATTTATAAAAATAATTTCTTTTTAAAAAGTCCGTAAAAAATATTTTATGGATAATTAAGTTTATTTTTATTTTAAAAAAAAAAGAATAATAAATAATTATTAATTTAATTAAAAAATATAAATACATGAAATTAAATCTAATTATATTAAATTTTTAATGAAAGGACAAATTTAACTACTCATAGTAATTAGAGAGAATTAAAAAAAAGAGTTTTTTTTTTTTTTTCTCAAATTGAATATCTAAGTGTGTGAAAATAGAGTTCAAAGTTTGTCTTTTTATAAACATTGAACCTTTCCCCAAGAAGCCTCTAAGATAGATGTTTAAGCTATCTAAAACTGGACTGATTAAGCTCTAAAAAAACTTTGAAAAAAAAAATAGGTAGTTTAAGCATTCACAAAGATCAATAAATATATAGCTTAATACCTCAAAAACTTCTTGTGATTTAGACAAAAACTTATAACAAAAGATTAAAACTAATAAATTAAATGTTCATGTGAAACCTTATAACTTCCTTCCAACAACCAATATTTTTAAAACTAATAAAGAATAACAAAGATCAAATGTAAGAGGAAATAAAAATTTAATTTAAATTTAAATAATACTTTATTAAAATAACAAAATTAGAGTTGGAAATCATAATAATATTAAATAATTATATATATATATTTATTTATATATATTTGGAAGGCAATTATAAATTACAATACATTTACCGAAAAAGAAAGGAAAGACATTATACATGGAGCTTGCTTGGAAAGAATTCTAAGATTTCCAAGAAAAAAAAAAAACAAAATAAATAAAATTTTTTATAAATTAAAATTATAAGTTAAAAAAATATTTTAGAAAATTATACATAATATTGTCTATAAATTAATTGTAATTTATAAAGAAATCATTACATTTTTCTTTTTATTTGTTTTTCTAAAACGTTTGTCCAAAAAGGTTGTGAATGTGCTCAATTTATAAGTAACGGAGTTTGAAACTGGAATCAGTTTTGATCGCGTAGATCAACTAACTGAATATAATTATTTTAATTAAATTTTGGAGTTCAATTTCTTATAATTTAAACTATCATGCAGTGATAATTTTACATGAGTCATGTGTAGGTTTTATCATACAGTAATCTTTTGAACTTGATTAAAACTAACATAATGCTAATTTTAAGCATAATTTTGAAATAAAAATTTAAGAAATTGGTTTAACTTAGTGAAAACAAGTATGGGTAACATTTATCTATATCTCTTTCATTCATTCTGTTGAATCACAGACTTTGGTAGTGAAAACTGAAAAATAATAATGATTTGGATATTTATTCTATTGACTTTAAACTAACTTGTGAGTTGCAGCATGAGTATAGTTCTGCACCATTAATTATAGTCTACATATACTGTTTCTCTTTGAAAAAAAAATAAAAAATTATATATATATATATATA
>BDMB01000173.1:84569-197476 GCA_016859785.1 Macrotyloma uniflorum
TATAAAAGATATTCCAAGATTTTCGGAGGATTCTGTGCAACGTTTATAATTTTCGAAAATCCACGAACATAATCGATTATCTTAAATACATAATCGATTATCCCCGCGTTGATAATCTTTTAAAATCACAGATAATCGAATATATAATCGATTATCACCGAATGTCACATTTTCCAAATTGCTCATAATCGATTATGTAATCGATTATCACCGCAAGTACCAATTTCTGAAAAAGCTCATAATCGATTATGTAATCGATTATTACCGAAAGGTACATTTTCTATTTTCAAAGATATAATCGATTATTGCCGTATCAAAAAACTTTGCTTTTCAAAAAATCTGTCCATAGTCGATTAGCTAAAAACCATAATCGATTATTGTGTCTTTAAAAAAGATTTTAATAATAAGTAAATTTACTTTTGAGAATCTTCTAAGCAGAGTTGTGTTCCTTTTTTATTCTCACTTCTAAATCTAATCTAGTTGTCTTCCTTGATTCTTTGCTTGCTTCTGGAGCAATCTCCTTCTGTGATAACAATCTCTCCCTTTTTGATAATGATGAAGGAAAAAATTAAGTGTACCTGTGTGCTGAAATACCTGGAAGCAGACAAAATCAGGGGAATGCAACTGAACAAGATCACCAATAGCCTTCATCCTCTTGTGCAACTCCAAATCTTCCTGGAACCAAATATTGTAACTCAGTATCTTAAACGAACAAAAAGTTTTCCCCGAGTCCTAACTCATACAACCAATGTAAATGTGAGCATATTTACATCGGTTCTTCCAAGAACCGATGTAAATATACGATCAGGTTCTCTTTTATTTATAAAAATGCCACCACGTTTTTATTTATATCAGTTTTCCTAATAACCGATGTAAATTTGCAATTTTGTAGTAGTGATATATTTCTAAAATTATGAAATATAATTTTTTTTTTAATTTCAAACATTAATAACAAATTAAAATAATTGGAATATATATATATAAAGTTATTTAAGAGTTTAAAAATTACATTCAATTTTAATATAAAATACATTACAATAAATTAATTAATTATGTACAAAATTTTATATACATATTATTTATTAAGTTTAATAAAAAATAAATTTATATGTAAATGTAAATTATATACAAAAATTATATCCAGATTTAAGTTTGTAGATTATATGTAACATATTTTACATACATATTTTATCTATTGATTTTTTTTTTCTAACATAAAATTTTTTTACATTTAATATTTTTGAAATTAATAAATATTTTAAGATAAAAAATTTATTAAAATAAAAAAGACATAATTTTTTTTATTCTTATTATATTCATAATTTTCATTTTTTAAAATAAATTATTTAATATTAATATTAATAATAATCATAATATAATATTATTCTTAATATTATTATTATTTATATTATTATTATTTATTATTTATATTTAATATTTTTATATTTTATTATTATTATATAATATTATTATTATTATTTATTATTTTCATATTTTATATTTTTGAAATTAATAAATATTTTACAATCAAAATTTATTAAAATAAAAAGACATAATTTTTTTTATTCTTATTATATTTATAATTTTCAATTTTTTAAAAATAAATTACTTAATATTAATAATAATAATAATATTATTCTTAATATTATTATTATTTATATTTAATATTTTCATATTTATTATTATTTATATTATTTATATTATTTATATTATTTATATTATTATTATTTACTATTTTTATTATTATTTATTATTTTCATATTTAATATTTTTGAAATTAATAAATATTTTATAATAAAAATTTATCAAAATAAAAATTATAATTTTTTTATATTTATTATATTAATAATTTTTATTTTTTAAAATAAATTACTTAATATTATGATTATTATTATTATTTATATTATTATTTATATTTAAAAAATGGAAAAGAATTTGGGTTTCAAAACCCTAATTCGTCTTGTCTCTCTCTGCCTCTCTTTCTTTTCGTCTTGCCTCCCTCTGCTTCTCTTTTTGTTTGTCTTGTCTCCCTCTGCCTTTCTTTCTCCGTCTCCCTCCCTCCCTCTGTCTCTCTTTCTCCGTCTCCCTCCCTCCCTCTGTCTCTCTTTCTCCGTCTCCCTCCCTCCCTCTGTCTCTCTTTCTCCGTCTCCCTCCTTCTGCCTCTTTTTCTCCGTCTCCCTCCCTCGTCCTCTCTTTCATTTTTCTGTCTCCCTCCCTCTGCCTCTCTTTCGTTTTTCCTTCTCCCTCCCTCTACCTATCTTTCGTTTTTCCGTCTCCCTCCCTCTGCCTTTCTTTTGTTTTTTTGTCTCCCTCCCCCTACCTCTCTTTCGTTTTCCAGGTATGAGTAATTACCTACGGATATTTCGGTAGGTAATTACCTACGAATAATTCGGTAGTAATTATCTATGGATTATTCGGTAGGTAATTATCTACGGATTATTCGGTAGGTAATTACTTATAGATCATTCGGTAGGTAATTACGTATGAAATTTTCGGTAGGTAAATTACCTACAGATCAATCGATAGGTAATTACCTACGGCTTGATCTCTATGAATAATTAGCTACAATATTTTATCTACGAATTTTGAGCCATAAAAAATCTGTAAATAATATCTCTTTACCTACATATTTGATCTATTTCTTACCGATTTAATATGTAGGTAATTATAAATTTTATTATAGTGATTAATCACTCATAATGGAGAAAGTAAAGAAAATAAGAAAACAAGCGAAATACTTCCAAACATAATTTATTGTTCGTAAAATTTTGTTTTTGGTGAAAAACTCCATTTTTCTACCTCTATCTCTGTTTTCTTTCTCCTTTTGTTATACTTAAGATAGGACATGTGATTATAATGTGTAATTGCATCCTTTGTGTAACTATTGAGAAGATTATTGCATGTGATAAGACCTATGACTTATCACATTTATAATAGTTGCATTATCTATTAGTACAACAATTTTAATTTTTAATGATAAGCATGTAAATGTAAATGTAAATTGAGATTGAATAAGACCATGGAAAATAAGAAAAGAGGAGAGATGTTCATACCATTGACAACTAGATTGTTTCAAGATATAAATTGAATGTTGTAGATGAAAAACTTGTCTAGAATATGTTGGAGTGAGATTAGGAGGCAAACTGTATGTATACTTTTTCATCAAGGTTACCATGTAAGAAAACATTTTTTATATCAAGTTATTTGAATAACCAATTATGTGTAATTGTAAGAGCAAGGAGCAATCATATAGTAGTTAATTTAGCAACATGAAAATAAGTATCAATGTAATACAAACCTTCCCTTTATGGGAAACCTTCTGTTGCAAAATATGTTTTATATCTTTCAACAGAGCCATTTGTGTTGTATTTTATTTTATAAATCCAACGACAACCTATCAGAATTTTATTAGCAAGTATAGAAGTGAGAAACCAAGTACTTTTTTTCTCTAAGGAAGATAATTCAACCTATATTGCTTTGTTCCAACATGCATGTTTCAAAAATTTCTTATATGCTTTGGGTTCAGTAGTACTATTGATATTCATTATAAAATGATGATATGAAGGAGATAAATTGTCATAACATAATATAGATGATAAATGATAAGGAATATCAGAACATTTCCTGTTGTTAGTAGTGATAAAAGAGGTAAAAAAAGTCACAAAGGAAGTTTGGAGGATGAGTAGAACGATGAGAACGACATAAAGATGGACTAGGAGAGAAGGTATGAGTGTTAGGTTTAAATGTTTGTATAATAGAAGGATGAGTTATATAAGAAGGTCATGATGAACAAGTTTGAATGGAAAATAAGTGGTGTTAGGTGTATCAGAAGAAGAGGAAGATGTAGAATGATAAGAGTATAAGAAACAATTTTTGTAAAAGATAACATTTTGAGATACTTCAAATCTTTTGGAATACATTTTATAGAGAAGATATGCTTTGGTGTGTGGTTTAAAACAGAAAAATGTTAGAATGAGCTCGTAGGTCAAACTTTTTGCATTTAACATTAATAATACTAACATAACAAAGGAAACCAAAAAATTTTAAGGAAGACATATCACAAATGATCATAGGGAGATTTATGATGGAGGAAAGGAGTGGGTAAACAATTTGGGATGTATGCAATATGTAAAATGGAAAATGATCCAAATATTTGAGATAGGTTAAACTAAAAAAGAAGGCACGAGTTACATTAAGGAGATGTTGATGTTTCCTTTTGACGATTCCAATGTACTAAGGAGTTTCAGTGTAGATGGTTTGATGGATGTTCCTAGTAGTGTCAAAGAATTGTTTTATGCAAAACTTAGATCCATTGTCAATTCATATCATCTTAACTTTATGATCAATTTTTTTTTAGTTTGTGCAACAAAGTTTTACATTATGTTTTGTGCTTTAGATTTATAAGTTGAGATATATCCATGTATAGAAAGAATAATCATTCACAATGGTTAAAAGGTATCAGTGCCATGAATAAAAATTTTAAAGATTTAGTAACATGAGAAATGTTCTTAGGGAATAAGAGTTGATGTTGTTTTGAATAATGACAAATATTAAAAATAAAATCTTTATTTCCTAGGACAAATGGGTCATATTTTTTTGCATTCTTTCATGGGAAATATGTCCTAACCAATAATTTCATAGAATAATACAAGACTAGTTATGTGAAGGATGAATGATGCCAATATTATTTGTAGTAAGATAGTAGTAACAACATTTTATGGGTATCTGTTAAGTTTGTAGAGGCTAAAAACAAGCTCAACTATAACAATTGTCTTTTTTTGTCTTCTTATTTTGTATGAAATAATCATTGGAAGAGAAAAAATGAAAGTGTGCGGTAGAGATGTGGTTAGTTTAGAAATTGAAATAAGATTAAAGTGACTAAGAGAATATAAGGAACAACATTTGACAATCCCAAAATGTGTAATAATGACCTTTTTTCCAATAGAAAGACGAATAATAATATTATTAATAAGAGAATATGAAACAAAGTAATGAAGAGAAGAAGAAATATGATTAGTGACACCTAAATTTAATATCCATGGTGCCTTATTTGGTGAGTTAATAGAGCATATAGAAAATATATTATTACCTATATTGGTTGCATTATTAGAAACACATAGAAAATATATATCAATTTGATTGATATGTGGAGTAAATATGGAGGTACACTTATTAGGTTGTTAGATATGGAGTTACAATCACAAAACCATTCTTGTTTATACCTAAAAGATAATGATCGAGTGGATATCCATGTTTCTTGTAGCACACATCCATAGTATACCTAGTTCTTCCACAATGTGTACAAGATTTAGTTCCACGATTATACAAACCTTTATTTTTGGATTTATTTAGAGGATATCAATGTTTCTTATAACAAAGATCATCCTCCTACAAAAAGCACAAGTGTTGAAGTTTATTACATTGATTTATATATTTCTTGATTCTTGATTGAAGTTCTTATAATTTCATTATTACCAAGAATATTTAACATGATTGTACTATTCATTGAGACCTAAAGAAATTGCATCACTTGATTTTGTATTTTTTTTTTTTAAGAATACTAGAAAAAACATCACAAGTAAATTGTGGAGAACAAGTGCATAAAATTTTGGTTCTAAAACTTTCAAGTTCATCCCATATAATGCATAATTGAGTAAAATAATTTATTATATAGATTTTACATTTTACTTTACGCAAAAAATTTCATGTTAGAGGTCCAAAATATGGAATAAGTCTTCATATCAGTATCATGATCTCAAATCCTTTCATACGTCAATAACTCTATTCATCCATAGTATACTTTATTGAATAAAGATAAACATATGATACACAATCTAAGAGATAATCATATTATTGCATTTTTTTATGTAATGTAAAAATATCAATTTGTAATAACTTTTTAATGGTGCTATTAATAAATTATAGTTTGTTTTTTATTCTTAAGCCAGTGATCATAAACTACTATATGAACTATAGTTAAAAGATAAAGAACAAAAGCTATAAGTGAAATGACAAAATTTTTATTACATAAAGACAATGTAAAAAAAAATGCATGTGATATAAGAAAATAGAAAAGTAATTGAGGAAAGAGAAAGAGAAAATAAAAGCACATTTAATATATTACTAAACCATTTATTATCTTAATTATCTATTACAAGGTTTATATAGTAAAAATTGTTGTCACTAAACATATCACTTAGCCAAAATAGTTATTATTAATGTTCTATTTGTATGAAGGGTATTACTGTTTATGAGGAAAGAAAAACGAAAAAGAAATAGAATATCTTTTATCCTTTAGTTGTATTTGAAGAGAGAGAAGATAAGAATGAATGAGAAAAATTTTCAACGCAAAATTGAGATGAAAGGCTTGGAAAAGCCACGTGGTAGTTGTGGAGGAAGATTTTCTGTTTTTTTTTTTAATAATAATAATAAATAAATAAATAATATTAAAATAATAAATAAAATTATTAAAATAATATTTATTTTTTATTTTCTTGTTAAAATATTATTAAAAATAATAAAAATATTTTAAAAATAATAAATTTATTTTAAAAAAATTAAAAAAAAATATTAATAATAAATAAAATTATTTTACTTTCTTTTTATTTTCATTAATTTTTTTTAATTCAAACAATTTTACTTTTTATTCTTTTTTTTTTTTTTTTTTTTCAACTTTCTTAATCATCTCCTCTACCCAAACATACCCAACATACATTAAGTGTTGGAAACAGGCTAGCTATAAGAGTTCCTAATAAAAGTTAAAACTGAAAGGTAAATCTATTTTCAGGTTTCGAAGACATAAAACAAGCCTTGGCCTCATAGTGTTAATGGAAATACAACACCTACATATTAATAAGTTATGCGAAAAAAAAATTCCTATACACTGTCATTGCTAGTTTATGACAAGTCCTAGAAATATGTACTATTGTTTATTATCAAAGTTAGTTACAGTTAGAATATAGAATATAGAAGGATTTTTCTTTTTCTACATTGAGACTTTATAAGTTGAAAATTGAGATAATGTGGTTGAACTTTAAATTCCATGATATATTAAAAGTGTTTTAATTTGCACCTTCAATTTGTTTATTATAATTCTATTTAAGAGGATTACATTAGAAGTATCATATATTAAATGCCGTCCTATTTTGGTAATTTAAAAAATGTTACTAAATTAATAACAATGTTTTAAATAGGTACCTTTTAATATTATTGTAAAATTTATATTAAAACTGGTACCTTTTCTAGTCCAAGTCTAAAAATGTTTTGTCTATTATGCATAACACCATGGTCTAAGTATAAAGACAATATTTATATAACTATCTTATAAATATTGGATCCTTGTTCAAAATTTCCTTGAATAGTTACAAATGTGTTGCCTAAAATATACAAAAAGAAAAAAAAAAGTTTCATAAATGTGACCTAAATGAATGGGCAACACTATATAAATGTTGTCTAAACTATGTAAAATAGGTCACGGCTACCTAAATCACAGGTAGAAATTCGTTATTAATCTGTTGTCTAAAGATAAGACAATTATTTTTATAATTCAGGTCACAATTTTCCATGATAGTTTAAAGTCAATTTTTTTTAGTGTTTACACATATTTACTATCTTACACCTGTTTAATTTAAAAAAATATATTTAACCAACTATATCAACAAAACTATATTTATAACTTATTAAAACACACATATTATATATATATATATATATATATATATAAATAAATAATATTAGATTTATATTCAAGAGAAAAGTGTTAATACATCCATCACTCATAACCTTTAAATACAGAATGTTATTTTTACATTATAAATATTATTTTTACGCGTTAAACACTTTACAATTAATATAAATAATTAGTGTTGAATGTTATTTTTAGGCGTTAAATATTTCAAAGAACGAATTTTTTTTATAAAAATAACTTCTTTTAAATTTGATTTTATTAGATATTTTTTCATATATTCAAATATGTGTGCTAAATATAAATATATTATATTTATTGAGAATGTTCTAAATGTGATTGAATATCTTTAAAATATAGATATACATATATTACTAATTCTTTCTAATTCTTTCTGTATAGCTTACTATTTTCATTTGAGAGGGTCAATCATTCCATCTAAACTCATAAATATAAAAATTAAATAAAGTGTAATTACTATTTAGTTTTATGAGAAAAAATGGGAATTCAATAGAAATTAAGACGTGCCTAAATTTGGTAGCCAAATTCCACCTTCCAAAAACCTAGATGTGGGTGATGGCCAGCTGACCTAAGGCTGTATAGCAACACCCCCCCTCTCTCTCTCCCACACTCTTTTTTGGTCAAATAGTGGACATAAGTAATGCATTTGGTTTAACTGGTTAAGCAAATTCCAACTTGTAGTACCTTATCACTACTATTTCGGTACGTAGTTAATTGATTTTCAACATTGATTTCAACATTGATTTTTCACGTAATAATGTGAAAAGGCTGAAAATTCTGTTATGCTCATATGCCATTCTTATTAATAAGTCAACTTTTCTCCGCTTTCATATCTGAATCCATTTTTCTTTTTCAATCTTCACATTCATATCAAATTATTTTAGTTTTATATGCAACTACTTCGGACGAAGAATTCGTACACTAAAGTTATACGGTACTTCATTCGGTGATAATCCTATGTCTTTAGTATATTCACATTCAACTTCTTCTATTATTTTTCTATTTATGACTTTCTTCAAATTCCAATAGGAGAGATTCATCTATATTGAATAATTTTACTTATGTATTTTAATATTTTATTGGAAAAAGTATGTTTTTTTATCTGTTCTTTTTCCAAATTTATTTTTATTTCTTATATTCTCAATATTGATTATTTTTGTTTTTCAATTTTTGAAAATATATAATTTTAATTTTTTTATATTTACATATAAAATTTATTTATTATTATAAAATGATAAAATAACTAAATTTATCTTTAAAATTTGAAATTTAATAATTAACTTTTAAAATATAAGATTGTTGGAAATCGCACATTAACTAAAAATAAGATCGAATTATAATATATAAGTGAGGTGTAAACCTCACTTTCTAAATCGGTTTTAGAAGTAAGTTAAATACCATTAAATGATATCAGAATCATACTAAAAATACTAAAAAAAAATTAGTATCTGTCATGTGTAATAATATATTTGTATATATATTTATATGAGAAGAATGAATAAATATAGAAGAATATTTCATTGTTTTTTTACAAGAATAAAACAAATTTAACAAAAAAAATGCATGAATTAAAAATATATTGAATCGTATTTTAAGTAGAGGCAGTAGTGGCTAATTATCGTACATGTTGCATAAACTTTGATATTAGGTTTTTTTCCATTTTAGAACCCTAACCAATGGTGTCTTAATTGAAAGAGAAAAGTTGGTTACATGAATGAAAATGAAAGAAAACGAAAAGGAAAGAAGAAGAAGATGATGGCTAACTCCCCATCCGTATCCAATCGTAGAGCATGAAAGAAGCAATCAATCGAAGTGAAAACAACATTTTCAAAACGACAAAAACCTAAATCAGGAAGATAGTAACAAATTAATAATGCAACGCATGTCGTAGACATCACATGATGTTATGTTCTTGTTGACCACGGTTATCAACACAATCTAATCGCTCATTACCATTTTTAGCCCTCAAAATAGGAAAATTTGATGTTGCAGGAGTTTACATGAGTGGTTGAGTAAGTTTTTTTAAAATATGATACAATATTTTTTATTTATAATTTATTCCAAAATTTTGGAATTAGCTAGAAATATAAATTAGTTGGAAAATAAATTATGCGCAGTTCTTATTTTTGTCTTACTATTTAAATTTTCTAATATTAATTTTAAGTTATATTCTATATCATTAAAAAAATTTAAGATTAATCTTATCTCAATATTCATCACACACTCCATTTGCACTTTCTACCTTTTATTTCTCCACATTCATATGTTAATATATTGGTGAAGACTTTTATCATCTTCCTCCATGAATAATATAATAGGTTTCTTAAAATAAGTTATAATATTATTCTGATTTAAGCTTAATTCAATTTTACAGAGTTGTTTCTTCTTTATATATACCATTTTAACTTTATTTTTAGTAATTGTGAGATTTGAGTTATATATCTAATAACTTAAATTTAAATTATAATATTAGCACCTTATGTCTATTACTATTAGCACGTTTGTTGTTCACTGTAAACAAGAATTTCAAACTTCTCACGAACGTAGCCATGGATTTGCACATTCAACATGTAAACAAACACATTCATGTTAGCAAATTAGTTAACACAAGTTTCAATACTCTAGAACATAAAACTTTTTGCCAAATTCGTTCTTTGTTAACTAGTTCGTTTTTCATTAAACTTGTGTTAACTAATTCTAAAATAAATATCTAAATAAAAATTATTACCTACATGTATCAAATATTTATATAAATATTATAATATTCGAATTTATATAATTAATATATTAATAATTAAAATATTTGTACCTATTATTATATATGAATATTATATAACTAGATATAATTTTTTTTTCATCACTTTTCTCATTATATGATAAACTCATAATTTAATTGTATTGAAAAAATTTAGTTTCATGTCAAATCTAATAACTTAGGTGCAACATATTATATATTATATTTCATAAGATAAACATATAATTAATATTTATTAGATACATTAAATTTATTATAAAAAATCTATTAAAGTATATAAAATATATTTTTAATTACATATTAAATTTTATATATACTATTTATTAACTTTAATCTTAAATATATATTTCAATAAAATTCGAAAGAATCATAAAAAATATATAATATTAGGAAAATTGAAGGTTATATGTAATTATATTAATCATAAAAAAAAAAATGATGCTGTGACAAATTATCATTCACCTTCATACACCCAACCAATTTCATGAAAAAGGAATTAACCATGGTTCACTTATATAAAAATACAAACATTGAAGAGGGGTCATAAGCATAAGGTAAATTAAAAGTGAGGGGGGAAAAATAACGTGGGTTTTGCCAAACTTTTGACAACGATGCTTCGTTATTGGAGCAAACACAAAATCTATTCTTAGCTGTCTTTGATGGAATGTAGTTGAAAAAACAAATAGGGTTTGGTGTAGATTGCTTGACCTTAGGATTTGGTGAGTTCCTCCCTGCCAAGTCAGACACCACTTCTCTTTGACTAATCTTACCCTATATTTCACTTCTATCTCCCAAGTCAATACTCATTTACACAATGCATATTATATTTATTCAACATTAACCCTAATTCTTGCTTCATATCTACTCATATTTCTTTCATGATATAAAAATAAGATTTGAACTGTGATGGATTCAGGATTTTATTAGTTAGTGGGGATATATTATTTAATAATAATAATAATAATAAACTAATAATTATTATCATATAACTAAATGAATTGTGTCAACCAATATTAACCCATTTAATAAAAAACGAGTTCATATTCTATAAAGACATGCTAAAATTTTATGGATACTATGCAAGTACTTTTGTAAGCATTTTGTGAATCTTGAGGTTTGTTTTGACAATGGTAAAGTATTGAGATTCAACTCATTTAAACATTTTGTAATAAGCCAAAAAGAGAATGAAGTAAAATGTAAGATGAAAAGGAATGTCGAAATGAAGAAAGTGTAAAAAACTAGTTATTAAAAAACAAATTTTGATGATAGATTGAGAAATTGAAGACAATGAGGTCAAATATCTAAAAAGTAAGGGGAAAAAACTATAAATGCTTATGTTTTTTATTTTTTTATTTTTATAAATGATGGGATACATTTGCATATTTTCTATAACATTATGCAATTTATTCAAAATTTACCAAGTCAAATTTAATGACGAATATAATTAGAAATCATCATCTTCTAAAAAATGGTTGCGTTGAACTACATTATTCTGAACATGCATTCTCTTAAAAAGTCAGAGGATTTGTGAATATATATATATATATATATATATATATATATATATAAGTAATGCTATTTTTCACAAAGAAAAATGTAAACAAAATCAGATACATTTTGTTTAGGTGAAGCAGATAAAGGTACAAATTAATGGGTGATACCCATATAAGTTAAGCAAAGAATTGGAAAATGATGCATTGAATTGGTTCATATTGGTAATACTCATTATTCTACATAAAACGTGTAGAAATGGACCAAATGGTGTTCCCATAAAGTGCTGTGAAGGGCTAAATTCCCACATAAAAAATACAGAAGATTTGTGTTGAAATTTCTGTGCATTAGCACATGCATGCATGGGAAAGGGAAGAAATTTTTCCTTGACAAAATAAATATTTTATTATAATTAAAATAGTACTAAATGACGCTTTATTCAACACTTCACACTCAAAAAATGGAAAAGGTGTTTGTTTGACCTTCACTAGGGCATATGCCCTTGGAAAACCAAACGGGCTTTGAGCCCTTTTTTAACTAATAATTTATTTGATAAGGAAAAGGCCCTTCGAAAACTAAATGGGCTTTCAGCATAACTTCGTTTCGGCCCAAAATGGTCAAAAGGGTTATAGGAAAGAGCCCAATATTGGCTCTTTCTTTTTACACAGGAGGAATCTCATCCTGAACCCCACAAAAAATTTATGAAATAACCAACTTGCCCTTAAACATATTTTAAATTTCGTTGTACTCCCACAATAATTTTATCCCTTTTAAAATTCTAGTCAAGAACGAATTTAATTTGAACACCCTTCCCTGAAAACCATTCTAAAACGAATTTAACACTCTTCTAGAAATATAATTTGTGAAGGATCCTTTCCCAAAATTTATTTTGAAACATGTATTATTATGGAATAAGCTTTCCAGAATAGTTTATATACAAAGATTGGATGATATTTTAATATGTCTTTTAACTTCCACGTCTCCTAAATTTTTTGGTTATATAAGAGCGAATAGTAAAAGTGGACGTAATTATATTTTGATATTCAAATTAATAAAAAGTATAAGTAAAATTTAATGTGTGATTAGAGAAATAATGTGTTATATAATTTAGATGATTATTATTTATAATATAATAAAATAACTTATTACTTCAAATGAAATTAATTGACTTATTTTTTAAACGAGATTTACAAAAATTGAATTGATTTTATTATTGTAGTTTGTTAAGGCGTATAGTTCAATAAACTTACAGTCCAATTGTGTACTTATCGATTTGGGTAAGCAAGTTTCAAGAAATAATATTTTAGTTTGAGTAATTTAGGTGAACATGTAGAAAGTCGATACCTATCTAATACAGTTTATAATTTTATTTGTGAATGGCCTTATTATATTGGTGAAAAAATTTGTGTCAAAATTGAAAAATATCTTAAGGATAATTTAGTCATTTTATATTTCTGCAGGTTGAAATTCCTAAGAGCCTCAAACACGTAGCAGGTTGGGCTTAGTCTATATTTTTTGTGGGCTACTACTATTTACACTCACCTTTTATACTATGCACTCCCCCAATCTTCTGCTATTAGTACAAAGGGGGGGGGGGGGGGAACAGCATTACCCTTGTTTGTGTAGTAAGATAATAGGGTATTTGAATCTAAACTAAGTTGTTGTAAATACAGAAAATAAAATTCCTGCTATTTGTACATCTTGTTTTTTTTTTCCCCTCCGTAAACTTACATTTGATTTATTTTATTTTCAAGACACATTTTACCCTTATTTCTTCTCTTACTTTCAAAACACTCCTATCTTTCCAAAAATTACTTTTGAAATACTTAAATTCATAAGATTGTTACAGAATATTATTATTGCATTCCATGATAATAGTTTTGGAATTGAAAAAAAAAAAAAAGAATGAACATAATCTACTAGTCACTTTTTATTTCTTATTTTTATCATATAATTAAATTGAATATTGAAGTCTAATAAAGTAAGATAAAATTTTAATATTTTTAATTGATAAAGGCAATAAATTTACGTAAATAGATTCTTAATAAAATTTTCTTTTATTTTTATTTTGATTTTGTTTTCTACCATTTCCTCACATTCTGAGTTGTTTGTGAAATAAAATATTGAATATATTTGATACGTAAAATGAGAAAAATACAAGAAGGTTGAATTGTATTTCTATTAATTTTTAAATTATTTTCAAGGTGTATAAAATAAAAAAATTGTTTGACTTTAACAAATTTTAAAATAGATAGATTTAGAGTTTGAATATAAATAATGAAACTTTGCAAATTTCACACGTTATTTTACAAACACATTAAACATAATTTAAGGTTAAAAAGAAAGATAAGATAAGAAAAGAAAGAATAAAAATATAAATATTTTTATATTAATTTATCTATACTTAGATACTACATATAATTTTTAATTAAATCGGTTAAGTTCTACTAATTGAATAGAGATATTCTTGTCGTATAATAAGATGGTTTCTCCAAACTTTTATCATACAAGTATACTTTTAACAATAATCATTGGTTTTTTTTTTTTCTTCTTTTTTAACTGTGTCTAATCTTATTAAACTTGTTTGATAAGGGAAATAATAATTTCTAAATTTAAGTGAATTATCATTGATAAATACTTAAATGGATATAAAATAATATCATAAATAAATAAATATATATATATATACCCTATAATTTAACTAAAACATATTATTGAGACAGAGTATAGAACTCATACATATAGAAAAAAAATCTTACTCTCAGAATGTGTTCTTATCAAAACAAGACAAAATAAAAACATCTTACAAAGTTAATTCTCATCTAAACATATAAGTACCTTTTATGTGTCATTATATGATTTTTTTTTGAAAAATTAATTATAAGGTAAATATCTTTCTCACCATTAATTCTTTATATAATTATCAAGTAACCATAAAACAAAGAAATAGGCTATCAATATAAAATAATTAATAGCATGCAACAAAATTTTAATTTAGTAACACCAAACAAAGTTTATTGAAAATTAATATTCTCATACAGTTCTTATTAGAATGTAAGAGGGTGAGAGGCAAGTTTTATTGAAGAGGGAGATACTTTAAGTTGAATGGGTCGATCTTTTCTATGTATGGAGATGAGAGAGAGATCTATCTACAAAGACTCTCCAATATTTAAATAAGTAGGTATTTAATAAGAATATTTGTGAAATAAGAGTAAATTTTATACCTTATTTATAAATAAAAAAAAATACATGAATTATAACAGAATACTTGATAAAGTATCTCAGATTTGATAAAGATATAACAATATATTACTTGAATTAGTTTATATTAATTAATTTGTTATTATATAAGCTCCCTTAACTTGGAGTTTAAGTTATTAAAACATGTGATTACGAAGAAGAACTAGTTTAATGACACATTAATTCATAGTCATGACATCATTTCTAATGTTTCCTAAGAGTTGTTTCTGAGTAAGTTAATGATTTTTGTTTGGGCGGGAAATATCATTTGTAAACATACAAAAGGAAGGTGTGTCATTTACACTTTTTACTTTGCCTATTTCAATTTTGTTGTTCTCTCTTTCTTTGATATTCCAATGCATTTTGCAGACGTTCTTAATCTTCAATCATGCCTCTCTTTGCTTTTAAAGGTACATTTTTTATCATAGTATTGTTATTCTATTCAAGTTTGTCATTATTATTTTTGTTTGTTCTATCTTCTTATGATTCAAATTCTTCCTTGGGTGAAAGCACAATGATTTAGAAGGAATTGTTCCTATTAGAGATTCCTCTATTGGTGAGCTTACTAAGTATATGACTAGTTCTTTCCTTAAGGAAGAACTAGTCAAAGAGCCAGTTGCTCCCTCTATAGTTGAAACTACTCCAATGATCACTATTGTTGTTTTTAAGAAACATAAGATTCCTTATGTTTTAAAAGAAAATCCAAAAAAACTAGGGTAGATGACCAAGGTCAAACTAGTGCATCCTAAGGAGGAAGGAAGAAAAAAAATCCCCTCTTATCTTTGATTGGAGGTACTCTTGTGATCTTAGTGAAATTGATTTTCATGCATCCAAAATTTGTTTACCTAATAAGGTCGACCTTATGGTTACCAAGACTTGCTCGACAACTAATGAAGTATATATAAAAACTTATATGGAAAGAACTTTACATATGTTTATAAGTGTCTTTTTAAAGACTTAGATATTCTTCTTCCATTCTTTGATTTTGAATGTTGGATGTTTACGGTTCTTAATGTGGCTTTTAATCAATAGCATCTTAATAGTTTGGCCCTTTTAAAGGCTTTTCAAATCTTATGTTCTCTTTTTGGTATTATTCTGACAATAAATATATTTATGTATTTTTATTAGTTAAAACATAATCCCTCTATCGGTTGAGTTTCTTTAAATGATTCTAAACATGGTGATCTTTTTACCCTTTATGCTTCATTTTTAAGTATTTTAAAACCAAATTATTTAAAATAAAATATTTCAAGAAAGGACCAAGGTCTTTACTCTGGTACTTTAACCATACACCATAATTCCCTCTTTATTCACAAAAGCTAGTAAAATTCAAATAACGTGCCAAATACTATTTATTAGTCTAAGAGAGGAAATGTATTAAACTTTGAGAAGTCTTCTTTAATCAATTTTTTGTTCCTTATGTCAAGGACCAAAAGCTCAACTTTTGGATAAGAATTTTTGTTTTTTATGATGTTATATTGTTTATTGTGTTTATTTAGTTTTTTTGACAATTTTTTCTTTTTTTACCTAGAAATTATGTGAAAAAGAAACTTCATCCTCAACACGAAAGAGTGACCCCAAACTAGTCAATATAAGGAATCTTGCTAAGAAAGTAAGGAATTGTCTACTCAAACACATTTAATTGTAAGTGTGGCCAAGTCTGAACCCCTAACTAAAACTTCATTTGGAGATCCACTTGAAAAAATAACTAAAGTCTCACCTGAGGTGAATCCCATGGTTCAGATGAACACTTCACACATTCCTTACCCATTGAAAGAACATCTTGTTGTAAGGTACTTTCAAATCCTAAATTTTCCCCACTAATCTACTAGAGAGGTCAACCTAGGTATTAACCCAAAGAGACACACCATACACACATATACATTGTCAATTGCTTCTTTTTTGAAGCAACTAAGTTTGGGGGATTGAAAACAATGAAATGAATTAATGAATACAACAATTGAAAACAGAAAATTAATTGCAATAGAATTAACTAACAATTGAACTAACGAAAGAATTGCAAGAATGATAAAACTAATTAAAAATGAAAACAGTAAACATAAAATTCAGAATTGAAATGCAAGGAACGTGAATACCACAAGAAGAAGATGAAACTACTATAAACAAAAATGAATTAAAGCTTGTTAAAACTAAAAGCTAGAATATCGTAAAACAAAAATTAAAAGGATAAAGGTAAACTATTAAACCATTAAATTGATTGCGATAAAAGAAATCAAGTGTAGAACCAATTATTTGAGGTTTTATTCCAAATTTCTATTCATCTTACATTCAAGAATCCAATGGATTCATCACGTTCTTGTGAAGTTGTGTTTAGAAAGACATTCCAACATATTGCTCATACTATTTTTAATCAAGAACAACAAAGAAAATAGTACCAAGAAGAAAAGAACCTTAAAGCAATGCATCCATTTTCAACCTCAAGAAATTGCTTATACATTTACAAAGAAAAATTTAAGAATTTAAAAGAAACGCATAGAAATATTGTAGAATGCAAATGAAAGTAAAAGGAATTAAATGATTAATGTAAATGTAGAAATATAGATTGAAAATACCAAAGTGAAGAGACAAAGCTTGCGGAAGAAGATACTAATTACTCTAATCTCTAACCATATACTTTTCTACATATAACTCTTGCAATGACTATTCTATATGTCCAAAAAAATTATTATTCCAATGCCTATATAGTAGTTATACTTAGGAAACAAATGGGCTCAGGTCTAGCCGAAATAGGCTCACCCAATAGCAATTACACAAGTCAAACCCGTAAAGGAAAACACATGTTTGAGTACAAACTTCTAAAATTTATTAAAAATAGCTCTGATTTTCAAATGCAATGATTTAAGTGTCCAAATTGAAGTTCAAGAAGTTTAGAATCCAACGCAAAAAAGAATTAGCTCAATCGAAGTTTTACAAAAAAGATATAAAGAAAACATTGAGTAAAGGTCAGGATAAGGAAATATGAAAATACAATAAAAATATAGAAAATGGAATGTTGTTGTAATTATGCCTATTTATTATGAAAATATAAAAATGTACTAAATGAAATAAATAAGAAAAGAAGAAGTACTTAAGAAATGTAATAAGACTATAAATGTGAGTATAAAATATGACTCATCACCCACCTCCTCTACATTTCCAAATTTTCTTTTCATTTCCTGAACTTAGAAGAACATTTACATGGAAGATCTACAAATTGAAGATCATATGGTTTGTAGAATTGAGTTTCATACGAATCAATCTACACGTGCTCTAAATTTATTCTTTCTTCTCTAAATTACAAAATTGCATATTATAATTATGATTTTCTTGTTGCATTTTAGAATTCAAATTAGATTTTGATTAAAGTTTAATTTGATAACTAATTATTAATTAGATTGGATGATTATTCAATTCGATTTACATTTACAATTATTCAAATTTGGATCGATGTTTCTTTAATTACAATGATATTCCATTTTTCTTATGCATCCAAATTTGTAAATTGATGTTTCAATTTTATTTTCTTTACAAATTCCGTTTAAATCTTGATTTTAAAATTCAATTGTTTTAATTTCCATGCACATTTCATTTAATGATGCATTTTAGATTCCATACCTTCTTAATTTCCAAATTAACTTGTATTGGAAAAACATTAAAAATTGAACATAAATGTAATGTGTCCTCGTGATTTAACTTAGATTGTGCTTTATATTGCAAAATTTAGAGAAAAAACTTAGATTATTAGATTATCATTCAACATTGATAAAATCAATAATCAAGATGCTTATGATGCTTTGTTGAGTTGTTATTTAATGCTCATCTTTGAGTATCCACGCTTGATAATTCTATGCTTATTTTAGGCTAGAGCTCATTTGAGTTATTATTTCAATGTTCGTTTGAAGTTTAGAGTTGTTAATTCAATGCTCATTTGAGCATTCATAGCTCATTGGAATGTTCATTTGAGATGTTAATTCTTGTTTGAGCTATTATTATAATGCTCGTTTGAGATGTTATTAGCTAATATTTCAATATTTAGTTGAATTATTATTTCAAATGTTTTTCTGAGATTTTATTTAAAATTCTCATTTGAGCTATTATTGCAATGCTTGTTTGACTTGTTATTTCAAATCTTTAAGAAATATAGATTCATGCATGTGTACACTTTAGAAACTTATTGGTTATTGCAAGCCTTTAAGTGTGTTGCATTCCAAGTTTGTGGAAGTAAATTTCCTAACAAATCTTCTAACTTGTATGCCCCATTATGAAAAGAGTAAAAAACTCAATATGGTCCGTCCTATTTAGGGATGAGTTTGCCCTTTGTTTGCTTTCATATAGTTTCACCCACCTTTCTCCATACTAAATCTCCATTTTGAAAGCTTCATTCTATAACTTGAGAGTTGTGCTTTTGTATTGCTCTTAATTGTGTTGTTTATGCTTTTAACCTTGTTTTTTTATCATATTTCATAGACTAAGTCAAGTTCCATTCTTAAATTCTTATTATTTTAAATTTTATAAAATATTTTTCTTGTAAATGACTCCTTGCTTAGTTTGACAAAAATCATTGCATCAACACCATAAGTTAGTATAGTGTTTCATTAGTAAATGATTCGGGGTACAATGATATCCCCATAGTATGTCTAGAATCTTTTCTGCCCATGCTCTATTGTCCTAACCAAGTTTCTTTTTTATCTCATTTAAAATAATTTTATTTGTAGTTTTAACTTGTCCATTTGTTAGAGAATGTTCCATTGAAGACACTGTAGTATTAAGGTGGATTTCGATCATTACATATTAATGTAGTATGCTAACTTTCTATGTAATCTTTTAGCTTCTAATGTGTCCTTAAGTTCTATGCCATGGGAAAGATGCTAGTTTATTGGCATCAACCAAGTGAGTGTAGATTGTTCACAATGGAAAACATCATCGTAATCCCAACTTGATATCTCTTGAATGAGTGTTCTTTACTGTTCAAGTTTCTTAGTACTCGCCAATTTAGATAGTATATATGCCTTGTCATTTTGTTCGTGAGGAACATGTGAGACACCAATATTTTCAAATTTTTCCATCAATCCTTTGGTGATATGATACTAATTTTGTGTAAGAGGTTCTTTTATTTGGAATTCTCCACTAATCTACCCGATGATAAGCTTTGAATCATTGAGACATTAGAGTTTTTTCATTACCATTTCTCTAGCTAGCTAGAGTCCGACTATCAATACTTCATACTTAACTTGATTAGACATTGTGAATTAGAATCCCAAGGTATGTTCTATGATAATATCATTAGACCTTTTAAGAATTATTCTTGCTCCACTTCCTTTTTATTGGAAGATCTAATAACACTAAGGGTGTGTTTGGATTAGGGAGGAAATTTGAGAGGATGGAAAATGAAAGAAATGAAAAGAAAGAGAAGAGAAAGTGATGTTGTTTGGATTAAAAGAAAGTGAGTAGAAATAAATAAAAAATAAAATAACATTATTTATTATTAATAAATTTTTATTATTTTTAATATTTTTTTAAAATTTATTATTATTATTGTTATCATAATAAAAAATATATATAGTTTAATATTATTATTAATAAATTTCTTAATTATTTTAAATTTATTATTATGATAAAAAATAAAATAAAAAAATAAATATTATTTTTAATATAATTTTTTAATTATTTTTAATTAATTATTATTATAATAAAGAATAAATTATAAAAATTATTATTTTAGTATTATTAATAATTTTTTAAAATTTTTTATAATATTATTTTTTAATTTATTATTATACTAGAATAAGATAGTTATTAATATTTTTATTTAATATTTATTATTAATAATTTATTATTATAATATTATATTAATTATTTATTATTATAGTAATATAAAAAAAATATTAATAATATTAATATACGATTATATCATCTTTCTTTACTTTTCTTCGCATCTTAGTAGGGAAAGATAAAGGTAAAATTTATTTCAAAATTTGTGATTTTCAATTTTGATTTTTGTTCTTTCTTTGCAAATCTTTCCTCCCTCACTTTCCGTCATTAGAAGCAAACACACCCTCAAGGTCCACCAATCATGTTTTTTGACGAGTTATGATAACTTGACCAAGAAATCGATTAGGAATTATGCCTTCATTAGACCTTGATTCTCATAATGTAGACTAAGCTTTCATCCTCCAACAAGGTTAGGTTTCTAGAGCATTTGTTTGATGGGGTAGTCAGTTTCAACCACCACTTGAGAGCTTTGAAAATAAGGTCGGAGTCGCTTGGTTGAGGTCACCAAAGCAAGGACTATTTTTTCTATTACTAGGTATTTTCTCTTAACAAAATGAAGGATTTGACTTATGAAGTATATCAGGTTTTACTTTGGATTTTCAATTTGCACTATAATTGAACTTATGGTTGATTTGTTGACAATTAAATACAATAGAAGTATTGAGTTTAGTGGAGGGCTAACGAGTATGAGTCTTTAGAACATATTATGTTGAAATCTATGTAATTTGTACACATTCTTCATTTTCCATTAGAATTTTTAACCATAATAACATTTGTTAGCTAGGTAGTATTTTCTATCTCTTGAGTAAAGCCAACTTGTAGTAATCTACTAACTTCTTGTTCAACAACTTGGTGTCATTCCTTTCCTAGTTGTTTTTTTTTTTTTTTTTTTTACTAGTTTTGCTTTAGGTAAAATGGATAATTTATTGCTTATGAAAATTAAGATAATTTCCTGGCATGTCAACAACGCTCCAAGAAAAGAGGTCGACATTTTTTCAAAAGAACTTCTTGTTGTTCTTGGATAGAGCAACTTGTATGCCAAATTTTTGAGATTTATACTAGGTTTGTTCCAATTTGTATAGTTGACGTTTTCTCATCAAAGGATGGGCAAATATCCTCAAACTCACTTTGACGGTCAATGTCTATGTTACCTCAGCCATTGCTAGGCAGTTTAGTCTCTACATTGTCAAATTGTTGTCATTCAATCATGTGTCGAGCCAATGTTCCGATAATATAATATGAATCTACTTTCAAGCTTGGAGCATAACACTCCCTTTCTTATTTAGGATTTTCCTTCAATTTTATGATTAGTTCATTCATTGTTGGGAATTTCATGATTTAGAGTGTAACATCCAATCAACACATTATATGAAGTGTTGGCTTCCACAAGAATGGATCGAAATGTAAGACTCTAACTTTCACCCTAATCTCCAAAGGTGGTAAGCAGATCTGCTAAATCCTTGGTATGTGATAGAAGCACAACCGCATGTGCTTTTCAAAGTATTTAAGTTCCACCTTTAATGTAGTAGAGAAGTGACCTTAAGTGTGTATCCAAGGAGCAATATATGAAGCCCATTTTAGTGATATATACAACTGCAATGGGGTGTTTTGAAGTTTAAAAATAATTAAAATGTAGAAATGTAAACTAGCTATTATATGCAAATTGAATGGAAGCGATTAAGAAATTTAAAACAATCTCAAGCACACAACCATCTCATCTCTTAGGCATACCTCTATCTCAAGCACACAACCATCTCATCTCTTTGGCACCACTATCGTCATCACAATTCTTTGGTACCACTATCATCATCAAAATTTCTTGGCACCATTTTCATCAATTTCCACAATTCTTGTGACCTTAGTGACAATTCACAAACATAATTCACATAATCATTATCAATCTCATTTCATAATCCATCATAAATCATAATACATAAATCTCAACAGTTCAGTACAATTTAGTTTCACATTATATTCCACAAATTTCACAATTATATAGAATCACAATTCAATACTCAATAAATTCAACATCATCATCCACTATATTGTACAAATATTTAACCTCAACAATTTACCACAATCTCATTTTCATAACATGAAATACCAAATATCACAACATGTAATCAACAACTCAATTATATAATATTTATTTCATCATTTTTCATTATAATTCACATATATAAACTCTTTTAATTTAATTTAAAACATAAATAATTTTTCAAAAATAGTATATTTTCTCTAAAGCAAAAATAATTCCGAGAACATTTCATTCATCTTGACAATATGACCTTTAATCACTAAAAAAATTATATCTTAAATTATACACATTATTTTTGGGTGAAACAAAAATCATTAGTTAACTAACATCTAGGGCTAAAACTTTGATGAAGATAAATTTTCCAAATTTGTAATAAAAACATCCCCAAAAAGAGTTTATAATTTCGAAGAAAATTAATTTTCTAATTGTTTGACCTTTAATTACAAAGAAATTCATATCTTGAGTTATATATATATATATATATATATATATATATATTATTTTTTATTGAAATAAAAAGTCATTAGTTAGCTAACATATGAGGCTACAACTTTTATAGATATCACTTTTCCAAATTCACAATTAAAATATGCAAATTGGGATCGCAATCTCGAAACGAAATAATTTCTCACTCCATCTAATATAATTCTCACAACTATTTCATTAATTCAGTCAATTTATATTTTCACATATAATAATCATTTTAAAAAATATAAAATGCACTTAGTAATGTTCACAACCTCTAACAAAAAAACTATTATTAAAAGAAAAAAAATGTGACCTTCTAACAAAATAAAAAACTATTATTAAAAGGAAAAAATATGAGTTCAAAGATAAATTTTGTAATTAACCAATTAATGTAATTTCCTAACTATAAAAGGATATAGTAAAAAATATTACCAATTAATCACAATGATAATGTAAACATAGAATGAATCAACACACGTCATACTTTTACTAACAATATCAAGTCTATTACATTATATATTAACACTTATCAACCATATTATACAACTCATAATATTTCAAAATGAACACAATTTCTCCTTGTAGCATAACTTGACTTTACTAATTTTATTTACTTACATTATTATTTGGTCCTGTATTGAAACATGATTACCCTAATATCAACAAATTAATAAGCACAATATAGAAAGGGTAAACTAATATAAACAAAACCAAACATAATAAAATTTATAACTAGATATTTTCATCATCATAATTATCCATTTAATCATGCTCTACTCATTTAATCAATCATGGTAAAGTTTTCGCTCACACACAATCAACGTATTCAATCATTAACATTCATCTAAGAATACTAGATAGACTCTTCTGGAAAAATATATGCTATCATTAATATTTGGGACCAACACCTGCTCATGCTTTTTAGGTATCGAGTCATGGACCAACCTTTAGAGTCTTTTTCACCTCTAGATTATCTGATCTATTCTCATCATGACAATCGCAATTCAGAATGATTCATACACAAAATATCAAAGTACGATGGCTCAATCCATCTAATGGTAAGTGTAGTAAAAATCTCCATCGACTTCTCACCATATGGTACCCCTATTTGTGTGACTAGGATACCACTGAAGTTTGGATATCCCATACCAATATCTCGACAATTCCATATGTACGCTAATTTTATACCAAAAAGTATCCCTTACTAACTACTTGACTCACACACAAATACACACATAATCAATTCTCACACATATCAAACCACACAACCCTTCCCATATATTCAAAAGAATTCTTTAATGGCACACAGCCTGTCACACAAACATATAAGAATCCTTTATCGGCACACAACCATATAATCTCCATAATTTTTCATGTAACTAGTCATTTTTCTTAAATATATAATTTCCACTATTCATTATGTAATCAGACTCATCATGTTTCATAAAATCTCATATTTATATACTCTTTCAAGTTCAATTTAGAAGATAAAAATATTTTTCCAAGGACAGTGTGTTTTCACTCAAGCGATCTCCTATCGCTCAAGCGAAATGCTTCCCGAGAGCAACATACCTAATCTAGTTTTCTCACTCAAGTAGAAAGATTTCACTCAAGCGAAAGAGCTTGTCGCTTAAGTGAAATCGCACCCAAGAACAACCTATGTTTTCCACTCAAGAGAGAAATTGGTTGCTCAAGTGAAAAACTACACTGCAAGCACACTCAGGGACTATCGCTTGAGTGAAACTACGTCACTTAAGTGAGAAATTGGTTGCTCAGGCGAAAAACTAAACTACAAGCACACTCAAGGATTGCAGCTTGAATGAAAATACATCACCTAAACAATGGTCCTCTACATACTATACCAGATTCAACCAAAAATTCACTTTCACCAATCAATTTTCATGTCATACACGAAATTTTCACATCACACTTTTCATAAACAATTAATTATTTCACACAAATCACACTTCCACATATAATAATAATAATAATAATAATAATAATAATAATAATAATAATAATTTCATAAAAACCTGGTTTGCATAAAAAAAATTATCTTATTAATTTTCCTTTTAAATTATTTTTTTCCAAATTGAACTAAGTTAAAGATACTCTATCTTATTCTAAAAGTTATTAAACACAAAACTATCTATATCATTATGAATCTAAACTAATATATTTTCAAATTAACGAGAAAATTTGGATTCCTAAACATTTTAAACAAAATACTCTAAAAATTAGAGAAATTAAAAACTTACATAAAACAAAATTATAATCAGATAATATTGATTTACTTTTCACGAGTTTCTACTCAGTATTCTCCAATCTTCAACACTTGAAAAGATGGATAAAAAAACTTTAGAAAAAAATTAAATAATTTTAAAAAAGATATTAGACAAAGATATAAAGAAATTTAAATTTTGAATAAAATGAAAAAAAAAAAAAAATTCTATTCATATTTTTCTACTCTTTACAAAGAATTGGGCCTAAAGCCCACCCTTTAAAATTTCACCCAACGCTTACAAATTTATTTTTTTTAGCATTAATATATATAATAATTTTATAATTACTATTACTACTGTAATTATATTAAAATATTTTTTTATAAATAAAAATATATATACTTTAAAAATTTAACATTAATAATTACGTTAAATAAATATTTTTATAATAATTATTAATTATCTAACATTATTAATAAAAATAATATTTGATCATTATTAATTTATAAAAATTTAGTATATTTTATATTAATTATATTCTAATCATAAGAAAAAAAATTTAATTATATAATATTTCATATTAATAATTAAATATTCTTATGTGTATATTATGGTAATAAATACTTTTTTTATTATTATTATAAATAATATTTGTGATAATTAAAAATTATTCATAAATAATATATAAAATAGTAAAATATTTAAAATTAGTCATAAATAATATATAAATAATAATAAAATTTCTATTTATCATTAAATTTTTTTTAAAAAAATTAAATTTTTTAGTTTGGAAGAATTGATTTCAGCTTCAAATTTTTAAAAATATATTATTTTAATCTTTTTAATGAATTTAATAATCCTAAATAAATATTAGTAAATACTATATTTAGGTCTAAATAATGAAAAAAAATATATATTTAATTCTTTTATTAATTATATTAAAATGAAAAATAATTATTAAATATTAAATTGAACTATAAAAAGTTATTAAAATTACACATTTTTAAAAATTGAAGGATTAAGTTAGTCTCTCAAAAAATATAAGAATAAAAATAATTTTTGAGAAAAATACAAGAAAATAAAACATATTTATCCCTTAAAAAATTTAGTATTTTTTGTTAAATTATTTGAATTTAATTTTTTGTCATAAATTAAAATATTCAGTATTATATATTTGATGTTTTTTAATTTGTTATTTGTATCTTTATTATACTAATTAACTATACCTTCTTTATAGAGTAAATAATACATATTTATTGAAATTTTAAATTTTGCAGTTTCATTCTATTACAAATCGTCATATATAAAGAATCAATTGACTTTCATAATAACACATATAAAAAGTAATTTCGAATTAGTTGACCATATTAAAAAAAAAAAATTAAACACATTTTTTTTGTGTGTACAAGATTTTACTTATAATATCGTGGATATCATCCCAATCTTAACCATGAGAACGATGTCTAGTGAGTTATGTAAAATATTATTTGATGATATTTTAAGGAAATTGATTGAACAAACCATCTTATAACAACATATATAAATAAATACTAATAAAAGAGAATTCTTGTTTTGGGTTTGTGGGTTTGTTAACCATAGGCTTGAATAGGCCATGATGGAAGTAGTTGTTCATAGCCTTGACATAATTGGGCTTATTAAAACTCCATTGCAAACATTTGCATCTACCATTATTTTCCATCTTCAAATTCTCTATGCCCTTTTCCCTTTGTTCAACTAAGAAAGGGTTTTATTCTACATTGAGAAAAATTGGGTCAAAAGCACTTCCAAAAGTTGCGTTTCAAGAAAACTACTTTGGACCAATGACCGACAAGAGAAGCATCTCCCTACACACAACACTATTTGGTAGAGCAAGATCTAAATTTTGATGAGGGCCATATAGGCCACCCCATCATATGAACATTTGACAAAAATAACCAAATTAGAACCCTTGATAAGAGAGAGTAATGATGATTAATGATGCCCACATCAGCAAAATTTCTTTAAACAGATAGCAAAAGAAAAAGAATGATGAACAAAGCTTGGTTGGAAAGCCACGCCTCTGTAAGGCTTTTTCGTATGCTCCATGGTCCCACCACCACACCACATGACATGACCCTTTTCTCATGTGAATGACCAAGGCCAAAAAATTGGCACCTCCCTTAGCCGTCCCACGAAGGAAAAAATTAAAGAAAATCTCTATCTGCCCTTCAATTCATGATTCTAGATACACAGAATCAGAGATGGTAGTATTTTTGTTAGTAGTTACACTTCAAAGGCTGAAAGCAGAAGGGGTGACAAAAAGTTATTTTTGGATGGTAGAGACACACATAAAGTTGGAAAACTTGGGTCCCCATTGGCTTTTACTATGCCAAGTGGAACCCCTTCTCTGGATCATCTTTCACAATCTTCTTTTCCTTTCTTTTGGCCATCTTTAATATGAGAGCCTTCCTTCAACTCAATTGACATTTGACTTTGGACATTCTGAAATAACATATGCTTCAAATACAATTTCATATACATCATCCTCTCTTCTTCCTCAAACAATATACCAACACAACACTCCATTGTTCCAACTTGTCATCTCTGCCTCTAATATGTAATTTCTAGCTTGCTAAATTTGGAATCTTCACCTAACCTCTTTCTAATTTTTCTGCATAATTAAAAATAGTAGTTACTGTAACTCTTAAAGTAGTTATTACAAAATCAATAAATTTATTATGTCAATTTATATTTAGTTGATTGTGTAAAGACTCTTTATATGATGGATGAATGAAGTTTTTTCTTTTTCTTTTATTTCCTAAAGTATCCTTCATTTAATGTAATTGCATTCAAAGAACTGCTAGATAGTAAAGGTAGGAGTCCCTCTGCATAAGAAATGAAATCATGGTTAGTTACTTTGTGGGGATTTGTCCCTTTCTTTTTAATTGAAGTTGAATATATTGATGTTGTATGATTGTATACAATCAATTGTGGATGAATATTTACCATGAGTGAAAGGTGACTAGAGGATGATAATTACTATGATAATGAAGTATGACAAGTAACACCAGCTGTGTATGCTGCTAGTACTACTCACCATAATGCGAAATAATACACACCTGACCAGTCCATAACAAAACTATTAAAAACCAAAATTATTATGATACACCAAAAAAACAAATTATTCAAAATTATCAGTTGGAGGACGGTGGCTCATTCTCCGTATGGCTTAAGCAACATGGCCCCACTGGTGTGATCATGTAGCAGGCAGCAGACACATGAATTGAATATTTGAATAATTAGTTTTTGTGACACATTTTTTTCTGGGGCTTCTGTTGGTGCCAAGTCAGCATCTGTCGTGGAAGGAGCAAAAAAAAAGTACATGGGACTGAGAGGGAAGAAAAGGTGGTAAGGTGAGGTGAGGGGGTGCTTGCTGCCCCTTTAGCTTTAAAGAGTTGTTAACCACCCTGGCATTTCCTATGCCTTTGTTTTCCTTTTAGACATTCCTTTCTGCTTTCTGAAAACTCTGCAACACACACCAGCATTCTTTGAGATACACCACCACCACCATTTTGCATCCACCAACTCTCTTACAAGCATTCATTCATCTTGGTCTTGTTCCACAAACCACCATTCTGATTTTCATGATCAGAAGAGTTTAGCATATCATGGTGAGAATCTGAAGAAGAAAATTAGTTCTCTTTGTCTTGTTGATCACCTCTCAACTTTTCTGGTGTCAGATCATGTGTGTTAACAATTTTCATGCCTTGTTGTGATTTGATCAGGGAACACCTGTGAACATCATCGTTGGATCACAGGTCTGGGTTGAGGATCCTGAGGATGCATGGATTGATGGTGAGGTCACAGAAATCAATGGCAAAAATGCCACCATCATTGCCACCAATGGAAAAACTGTAAGCCTTTTACTTGATCGTTAATTAAATTGGAATATTCTAAGTGTTGTCATTTACTGGTGAAGCACTTGGAAACTTGATTAGAATTGCCCCATATCATAGATGTTGATATAACAGGCGTTTCAGAGATAGGTGCAGATATTTGCTTTTTTACTAGAATGGCATGGCTACTTTGGATCCAAATGATGGAAATCGAATAACTTGTAGAAAGAATCATATAGGATGATCCATCAACAGTAATTTTATTCTTTTTGTTCTGTAACTGGATTGTCCTTAGTATTGCGTGAAGTTAAAATTATAATATTATATTATGTTATCATAAAGCTCAAACGGGATCAGTATTTGTTCTTAGTCAGGTGGCAGAGACAAGATAGGTAGAAAAAATAACAAAACAAAACCAAGGTGAAATTTCAGCACAAAAGCTGCAGCCGCAATTTTCAGCCTCTTCACATCACCAATTTAGAATCAAAAGTCACAACACATTCTTCCTCAGAAAGAAAAATTATTCTTTTCCTATCATATATTTTAAATAAGATTTCCAAATACAGTATAATAAAGAATTAACTAGTTACTCAAATGAGAAACTAACAGTTTATCTCAAATCAAGTGCTTATCATTAGACCAAAAGTTACACTTAATAGTCAAGTAACAACTTTATTTTTCTTCTTTCAACAAGCTCAAGAACCATACTTTGATTGTATTCTGACCCACCACAGCCTTGTCTATCCAGAATGATGGCCAAAAGTCACATTCCCAATCTCCCTCCCAGAACATATCACCGTACTCATAATTTTGATACTTGAAGTACAACCATAAAGGAGCATATAAAGCTAAACATTTGCATTGTCCTCAATTTCAGATGGTGGCCGAAATTTCAAGCATATACCCCAAAGATACAGAAGCACCACCTGCAGGAGTTGATGACATGACCAAGCTAGCTTATCTTCATGAGCCAGGAGTCCTGCATAACCTTGCAACTCGTTTTTCTCTCAATGAGATATATGTGAGTGACAACCAGTTAATCAACTTGTCAATTGTCATTCTCAATATATTTGATAGAAATTTATATAAAGGAAAAGAGACTAAAGTCTGACAGAAGTAAATGAAATAAACAGACATATACAGGGAATATCTTAATTGCAGTAAATCCTTTTCGAAGACTGCCACACTTGTATGACATCCATATGATGGAGCAGTACAAGGGAGCAGCATTTGGAGAGCTTAGTCCTCACCTTTTTGCTGTAGCTGACACATGTTACAGGTATACTTACGTCAATGTAGAACTATATTTGGAACAAGTAAACTCAGAAAAAAATCAATTATAGAGTTGACTCAGTTAATTGTATCAGGGCAATGATAAATGAAAATGGAAGTCAATCCATTTTGGTAAGTGGAGAGAGTGGAGCTGGTAAAACTGAGACAACGAAAATGCTCATGAGATACCTAGCATTCATGGGGGGTAGATCTGCTACAGAAGGAAGAACTGTAGAACAACAAGTTTTGGAGGTGAGTTTGAACTGCATATAAATCGTTCGTTAGAACCCAAATAAGGTGTATGTAGTGACATTATCACTTCTTCAGTCCAATCCAGTGTTGGAAGCATTTGGAAATGCCAAAACTGTCAAAAATAACAATTCAAGGTAAATCCAAGGAAATTCTATAACAATACCCATTTTAGTTTATCTTATAAAATTATTGGAGTTTGTGGCAGTCGATTTGGCAAATTTGTTGAAATTCAATTCGACAAAAATGGGAAGATTTCCGGAGCTGCAATCCGAACATATCTCCTTGAAAGATCAAGAGTTTGCCAGGTCTCTGACCCAGAGAGAAACTATCATTGCTTTTACATGCTTTGTGCAGCACCCCCAGAGGTGAGCTATCTATAATTATCCTGAAAATAATTCAGTAACATACCATTACCTCATAAAATCTAATTGTTAAAAGTTTCTGAATAGGATGCCAGCAAGTACAAGTTAGGGGATCCAAGGCAATTCCACTATCTCAATCAATCAAACTGTTATGAAGTGTCAAATGTAGATGATGCAAAAGAATACTTGGAGACTAGAAATGCAATGGATATTGTAGGCATTAGCCAAGAAGAGCAGGTATTGGACCAATCTATAAGTGCACCACATTCTAATGAAACAGTGATTTACTTATATCCAAACATTTGAACAAATAAAGTTTCCCTTCACAGGATGCCATCTTCCGTGTGGTAGCTGCAATCCTCCATCTTGGAAACATTGACTTTGTGAAAGGAAAAGATGTTGATTCTTCCAAATTGAAAGATGATAAATCACTCTTCCACCTCCAAACAGCTGCAGAGTTATTCATGTACAAGCTTTAATCTTCCAACAAAACTGTATAATTCATATCATATGCTTCAACTTTCTCTCTTTAACATGTTTATGTTCAGGTGTGATGCGAAGGCACTAGAAGATTCACTTTGCAAGCGTGTCATTGTAACTCCTGATGGTAACATCACCAAACCTCTAGACCCTGGTGCAGCTGCTTTGAGCCGAGATGCCTTGGCAAAGACTGTCTACTCCAAATTGTTTGATTGGTAAAAACAAACTAACCAATTACGCAAACATGTAACTAACCTTGTTCAGTAGAGAACATTGAAAATCCAAAAACTGTGATGTCAAGGAAACATACTTGTCCTGAAAACCATATAATACATAATTAAATCTTCTCTGAACTAAATTGCTTTTCTTGTATAGCCTATTCTATGAACATACATTCAGTTTTCAGACAAGGAATGACAAATTCTAAATGCATTCTTCAAATCTGGCAGGATTGTGGACAAGATTAACAGTTCAATTGGTCAAGATTCCAATGCAGTAAGCATAATAGGAGTCCTTGACATTTATGGATTTGAAAGCTTCAAAATCAACAGGTAAATAGCATAATTATTAAAAGCAGATGTACAGTTTATATATCTGTAACTTATAATCTTATTTGTTCGCCATATATAGTTTTGAGCAACTATGCATCAACCTAACGAATGAGAAGTTGCAACAACATTTTAATCAGGTATATGATAACTTTTAAATACAACCTGAGCATCATTATTTGCTGCAAATACATAATATAAAAATGCATCTGTGTCAACAGCATGTATTCAAGATGGAGCAAGAAGAGTACACAAAGGAGGAAATCAATTGGAGCTACGTAGAGTTTGTGGATAATCAGGATGTTCTTGATCTTATTGAGAAGGTATTCTTCATCATCATTGCTTGTAGAAAGATTTTCTCAATCAGATAAACTTGTGAAACTATTTTGTATGTCTTTCATGCAGAAACCAGGGGGAATAATCGCTCTTCTAGATGAAGCCTGGTAAGTCATTTTACTCAAAAAACTGAACATATTAAAATGACAAAAACATATAAACATATTTTCTTAATCTATGCCTGCAAAAGAATTCCTCAGTATAGGAGAATAGGGTGGAATAACTAGCTCAGGTGGATTTTATTTCCTTGCTAAATAAAAAGAAAAAGCTATAAAAACAGGTGAAATTTAATCTTATTCTTTCTCTTCTGCAGCATGTTCCCAAAATCAACTCATGAGACTTTTGCACAAAAGATGTACCAGACATACAAAGCTCACAAGCGCTTCAGCAAACCAAAACTTGCTCGAACAGATTTCACAATTAACCATTATGCTGGAGATGTAAGTGAGAAAGTTCTAAATGTTTTTCTTGGTCTTCCACCGAAAATTAGAAATGTTAATTAATAATCACAAAACCTTTTGATGCACAGGTCACATATCAAGCAGATTATTTTCTTGATAAAAACAAAGATTATGTTGTAGCAGAGCATCAAGCTCTATTATGTGCTTCCAAGTGCCCATTTGTTGCTAATCTTTTCCCTCCTTTACTAGAGGAGACATCAAAGCAATCCAAATTCTCTTCAATTGGTTCACAGTTTAAGGTAAGAGTTCAATTTCAACTTTTACTACTTCTGCCAAATTCTAGAAACCCTCAATCAATGAATTTCTTCTGAATCAAATCTTAATATGCAGCAACAACTGCAATCACTCATGGAGACACTGAGTACAACAGAACCACATTATATACGATGTGTGAAACCAAATACAGTTCTGCAGCCTGGGATCTTTGAGAACTTCAATGTCTTGAACCAATTAAGATGTGGGGTAAGTTTAATTTTTCATATTGTCTCTGAAATGTGACTAATCAGTTAATTTGTGAAAGTCTCCCACCATAACATTGACATCATAAATCTTTCAGGGAGTACTTGAGGCAATAAGGATTAGTTGTGCTGGATATCCAACAAAAAGAACATTTGAAGAGTTTCTTGATCGTTTTGGAATGCTAGCCCCCGATGTCCTTGATGGGTATAAGTTACTCTTGTCTACAAGAAAATGAAAATGCTTTTTAGACTTTGATTGTCAATTGTATGGCATTCACACCTTCAAGAAAATATAAATAGAGTAAGAATTATGAATCAAAGATGAAATGTAATCATTGCTCGGTTAAACTACTTAAAGCATCACTTGAATATAATAAATAAGAATAATCTATTTTTCTCTTGCATCTTACGTTATAGAGAATCTATTTAGGATCACTTGAAAATAAATATCATAAATCTATCTGTTATGGGAGGAGATGGCCGACCACTTAAACCAAGATGATTACCAGCTAAGCCGACATGATCACTGTCTAAACTTATTTATTACCATTAAACGATTTTCATTGTCAAGTCTATGTTAAGCTTCATACACCCATATGATAAATAATGCTTTCGTCTGTGCAGCTCTGATGAGAAAAAGGCATCCATGGCCATCTGTGATAAGATGGGCTTAAAAGGCTATCAAGTAAGTCTGTACATGGAAAAACATGTTACATGGAGGAAAAAGGCATGATTGTCCATATTTTTTAGGAATTTATATGTTATAATCTCTAAAGCCTTTCCCTCCTAATGTTTCAATCAGATGGGGAAAACAAAGGTATTTCTCAGAGCAGGTCAGATGGCTGAATTGGATGCACGAAGAGCCGAAGTCTTAGCTAAAGCAGCTAAACTCATACAGAGACAAATCCGAACACATTTAACCCGAAAGGAGTTCATCACCCTAAGAAAGGCCACAATTCGTATCCAGAAGATTTGGAGAGGTGATCTTTCTCCACAATATAGCAATTTTAGCCATGTCCTCTTTTTCCTTATGTGCATGATTTTAGGGTACTGTCCTGGAAATATCAGGAGTTATTCTTTTGTTGGCTTTCATTTTTCAGCTAAACTTGCACGTGAACTCTATGAGTATATGAGGAGGGAAGCAGCTTCTATCCGGATACAGAAACATGTGCGTGCACACAGAGCAAGAATGTATTATACATCACTACAAGCATCAACTATAGTTATTCAATCAGGGTTGAGAGCATTTGCAGCACGAAATGAATATAGGTACAGAAGAAGAACAAAGGCTTCAACGAAAATTCAGGTAAATATATCATTTGAAGGAATATATAACACTAACATAGATAATGAGATGCACAATGAAAAAGTTGGAATGCAAAATATGTTTTCTCATTAAAAAATTCATCTAGTTTTTAACAAATAAAAACTGGAAGATACTTCAGATATAAGGATGAATAACATGAAATTACATTGCTTTTCTTTTATAATTGTGATTGTTTGATTTCATTTCTTCTCACAGACACAATGGAGAAAAGCACAAGCTCTTTCTGATTACAAACAGCAAAAGAGAGCAACCGTTACACTTCAATGCCTTTGGAGAGCTAGAATTGCAAGGAAAGAGCTCAGAAAGCTTCGGATGGTGAGTTCTATTTTTATGTATCATTTTTTAAAATTTCATGCGAACTATTTTATAATATATATCTACGTGAAAAAAAATGTTTCAGAAGTATAGGCATGGTAACAACTTTAAGTTTCTGTGCAGGCTGCAAGGGAAACTGGGGCACTTAAGGAAGCAAAGGATAAGTTGGAGAAGCGTGTTGAGGAGCTTACATGGAGACTAGATATTGAAAAGCACATGCGGGTGGAGATTCTCAACTAATTCTCCTTGATAAATGCCAAAAAGATTTGCGTGGAATGTTTAATGCTAGTAAAATTGAACAGGGAAATTATCATTCAAAATAAGATTTTTTATAACACTTTTTAATCAGTAATTAATACAGTGCACTCTATCCAAGATAGTAGTGAGAAGAAAAAGTTTGATTCATTACTCATAAAGCATTTTATCCACCCCCATCTAATCTGGAAAAAATAACTGTAGATGGATCTTGAAGAAGCTAAAGGGCAAGAGATTGCAAAATTGCAAAATTCTTTACAAGAAATGCAAGCTCAGATAGATGAAGCCCACGCTGCAATTATTCATGAGAGAGAAGCAGCAAAAATAGCAATTGAACAAGCACCACCAGTAATTAAAGAGGTACCTGTTGTGGATGATACAAAGCTAGAGCTCCTGACAAATAAAAATGAGGAGCTGGAGGTAAATCTAAACTTAGTCCTCCTATATATTTGGAAAGTTAACTTTCAGCATTAAAATGGTGGAACAATCAAATTACATTAAGTAACAGTTACAGTTTGTTATTCAAGTTACAATAAAAGAATAATGTCCATTTAGCAGTATCTAAAAATGGTATTATAATAATGAGAAAACTTGATGTACAGAAGAAACATTGAAAATTTCATTCATAGAAGTATGAAATACTTCAAAATAATACATATAAAGGTTAAGAGTGGCATTTATTAATATTTTTTTTCAATAATATTTAATCTTTTACCACCTACAAAAGAAAAATATTAATAAATTTTTTGGAGGAGATATAGGAAAATTGAAAAATGTAGATGTCAGAACCATTCCAAATAAAGAAAGTAGAAGCACTCATTTTCGGCAAAGGTAGTAACACTGCAAATGCAGCTTATGTGGGGCATATGAAGCATACCATATTAGTGGATTTGATTCTGACTGCAATTGTAACTAACAAATAATGTTGTAAAGAGCAGGAGAAAGTGCAAACTAGAAAATTACAGATATATATGACACTTAATATGATGACAATACTTACATTGAAGTTCTGAAAATGCAGACTGAAGTAGAAGAGTTGAACAAGAAGATTAAAGAGTTTGAAGAGAGGTTCTCAGAAATTGAAAACGAGAATCAAGCAAGGTTGAAAGAGGCAGAAGAAGCACAGCTTAAAGCAACACAACTTCAGGAAACTATTGAAAGGTGGTTAAGTACTATTTATTAGCCGCACAATATCTGTTCCACCATAAACTGGCATTGATTATCTATTCTTAATAACTTCAGATTAGAATTGAGTTTGTCAAACCTTGAGTCTGAGAACCAGGTTCTATGCCAGCAGGCTTTGGAAGAATCGAAAAATGAAGAACTCTTTGAAGAGATCAAAATGTAAGATATAATATATTATTCCCATCATTTTTATCATTTCTATGCTTTATTTATATTTAGCTGCCAGAGACAATTAGTAGAGCGTGGCTGCAGTTGAATGTAGCCAATAGGGTTAAATATTTTGATGGAAACAACTCCCTTGGCCATAGGGGGCAAACAAATGATACCCCAAAAGGAGCCTGGTGTAGGTCCAGTAATTGTTCATGAAATAGGTTTAAAAAAATAATATCATAACAATATAACTATGGATATTATGGTAAACTGTTCCTTCATATTAGAAGTTTTAAATTCATTACATTTATATAGTTGCTTTGCATTTGGTAACGTCTGTAGGTAATGCAAATAAGTAAAATAGTTTTCAGTACAGATTCAAAGTTTATCAAGTTTCAACAAATAAATTCAACTCCATAACACAAGCCATAAGATGCTTCTCTGTTGTGCTGGAAAATGTGGCTTCCACACAACTAATGGGACTAAATTAAAAATAAATTAGGAAGTAATAAAATTGTGCATGCACCATGTCCAAAGAGTGTGACCTTTTAGTTTGGGTAACCTATTTGTCCAAAACTATCTAACCACTTCAGGTTCATGGACCTCTTGTTTATATACTTATTAACTACTTTTATCTTACCAATGTGGTACTTATTGTCAGAATTTCTCTATAATTTCATTCTGCTCATGTCTATAAATAATACATACCCAAGAGTCCTCATGGTTTCGTTGGCTTGATGAAGCTCCTTAGCCTACCCTAGTTAGGACACCCCTATAAGTTTCCTTAATCTCTTGGACTTTTCTTCCCTTAGTTTTGGCCAGTCTCCTTGTTGTGATGCTTTCTTGTTGTACTTCCTCTTAGTCCATGATCACATCAGAATTGCTCTCTAATGATTTCATTCATTCGATGTCTATAAATAATACATACCCATTAAAAGTAATTAAGATACAATAATTCTATTTTCTTATTTATTTAATAAAAAACAGTAACTAATATTCTAAAATGAAGAAGTAAATATTTATTGCTGATATATACAACGTATATCAGGAAACAAAATAATAACAGAATCCCTCATTGTCTAAATGGAAGAAATATAGAAGCATAAAACTGAAACTAACATATACATACCATCAAAATACTAAATTTTTCATGTTGTCTCTAGTCTCAAGGGTCAGATAGCAAATCTAGAATCAGAGAATGAATTCCTACGAAGCCAGGCAGCAGCAGCTGCTTTAGACCAGAAAGTCCATACAGAAAATATAGAACCTGACCATTCAGCAGATGCTTTAGAGCAGAAAGTTCATCCAGAGAAAATAGAAGCAGACCATTCAGCAGCAGCTTTAGAGCAGAAAGTTCATCCAGAAAAAATAGAACCAGACCATGAAGTTGCTGATGTAGAGAAGATAAAAGTACAACCACGAGTTATTGCAGATAATATGACTGTACAAATCAAGGTACACTACCTAAAGTTTTCCTTTAGAATTATTTCACTATTTAACATTTGTCTTTTATAATGTTGCAGAATTTGGATAATGGAAATCAGAGAGAAGAAGAATGGCATGCAAAAAAAGTATTTTACAATTATCTCATTTCTTCTTTAAGAATTCCTGGCTATAATCAATAACTGTATGTTCATTTCAAATAATAAATCATGTTTACAGGAACCAAGAGCACCAGTCTTCTTGCTTACTAAACAAAGATCACTCACAGACAGACAGCAGGTATGTTTTAAAGGAAAGACAAAGTCAAGGAAAGTCATGCAGTTATACACTGAAATAAATGATACTCACAGTTTCCATATCTTCTATAAACAGGAAAGTCATGATGCACTGCTCAAGTGTCTCACTGAAGATAAGCGATTTGAGAAAAACAGACCAGCAGTTGCTTGTATTGTATATAAAGCACTTCTTCATTGGAGATCCCTTGAAGCAGAAAAGACACATATTTTTGATAAAATTACACACACTATCCGATCATCTATAGAGGTAGTATTCTCCAAGAACTTTAGTACATTAACAAAGATTAAGGACTTTTAAACAAAACATTCTCATTTCAGCCTAAATGTAATCACTCATTGTTGTGAGAAAGTAACTTGCATTTTATGTTCTGGCAGAGTCAAGAGGGAATCCATGATCTAGCCTACTGGCTTTCAACTACTTCAACACTTCTGTTTTATCTACAATGCACAATGAAAGTCAGCAATACAACTAAGTCAGTGTCACGTAGTCGAAACTCCCCTGCCACTTTGTTTGGAAAAATGGCACAAGTAAGCTTTTCAAAAGTGTAAGTTTTCGTTGTATTAAATCAATGTTCAAAATATAACGGTGCTTGATATACAAATCCAGGGTTTACGTTCATCTTCAATGGGCTTGGGGATTTCAAGTGGCTATAGTGGAATGGTGGAGAAGCCAAATGATCAATCTAAAGTAGAAGCCAAGTATCCTGCTATTCTGTTTAAGCAACATTTAACTGCATATGTTGAGAAGATATATGGAATGATCCGTGATAGCTTAAAGAAAGAGATTAGCCCATTCTTAAATTTGTGTATACAGGTAAGCATCATAAGATCAAATCCAAAGTACGACAGAAAATTAGGTATTGCATAAGGTAAATATTTTATAACCACTGGCAGGCACCAAGATCCATAAGGACTAGATCAATAAGAGGGTCATCCAGAAACATTCATTCAAATATTGTTGCAAAACAACAAGCATTACATATGTACTGGAAAGGCATTGTGGACAAGTTAGATCATGTCTTGCGTATATTGTCTGATAACTATGTAAGCATGAATTACTCAATATTGCTGTGTCTGGTTTGTACTTATCAGAGAAGAGATTTTTCAATATTCTTCATCTTGTGACTTCAGGTTCCTCCTATCATAACAAGAAAGATATTTAGTCAGGTTTTTTCATTCATGAATGTCCAGCTGTTTAATAGGTGAGCACACTTTTCATCAATTGCATAAAACATCTTGGAGCAGTGAATGTTTATTGAGTTTAATATAAATTCTCATGAAGTTTTGAAAACTTTTGTCTGGCAGTTTGTTGCTTCGTCGTGAGTGCTGTTCCTTTAGCAGTGGAGAATATTTAAAGGCAGGATTGCATGAGTTGGAACTATGGTCGCTAAAAGCAACAGACAAGGTAACTTTATATATTTGCCACAACCTTAGGAAAAAGTGCAAGAGACCCATTTTCTACATCTTTTTATCTTTCGTATTTGGTTTGTTTTGCAGTTTGCTGGTTCATCATGGGATGAACTCAAACATATACGCCAAGCTGTGGGATTTCTGGTATACTTTTTTGGATCAAGATTAAAAAGAATGCTCTCTTTCATTACCCTTTCCTCAATATTCAGTTTTTAAAATGCTTTGTTTATGCAGGTTTTGCATCAAAAGACTCAAAAATCTTTAGAGGAGATCACAAATGAGCTTTGCCCGGTAACTTAACTAACTCACAATGACTATCTTACATAGTTTCTACGTTGAACCTATCTGGATTAAAGTAGCTTTTGTCTAACATGTAGATCTCTATTCAGAATGAGCTTTTACTTTAAATTTTATCTAAATAACATATTTAAAGTACCGGAAAAAGAGCCTAACTCTTATTTTTGTTTATTTTTCTTATATCAGATGTTAAGTATTCCTCAAATATACCGTATTGGAACTATGTTCTGGGATGACAAGTATGGAGCACAGGGATTATCTCCAGAAGTAAGTCCTTGTCTCCTAAACCATGTTTAGCTCTACTGCATTTTTTGTGTAAAGTTTTTCTAACCTTTCAAATTCATTCGAAATATAATGAAAACTTGCAAACATTCAATTTGCTTCAAAATGCTTTTATAGCTTTAAAAGAAACAGATATTTCTGAAACAAAGAAAGGCTGAAACTGGAAGTCAAACTACCACTAGAGTTAAAATATTACACTTAAACAGATTTGCATTATAACCGATTGTTACATTGATATAGAAAATAAACAATACTTTGAAACATTGACAATCAACCTCCAATAATAAGATTCAAAATCATAGAGAAATAGTAAACTTTATTGAGGTGGTCGATAAAACCTAGTTACATTAGGCCGAGAAATCAAAACTAAAAGCAGAATAAATCATATTTCTATATTGGAAATAGAACTAGCTTATTTATATCCTAACATCAAACCATCAAAACAACTGAGTGACCCTTAGTTCCCAACTAGAACACATACTAAAAGAACTAATACAACAGGCACACAGTAAATTAATTTCTATCATAACTTTATTCTGCATTAGATGACCTTACCCCACATGATAACCAATGACCTTTCAATTCCTTTCCCCCTTCTGACTATTGCTTTTACAGGTCATTAGCAGAATGAGAGTGATTATGACCGAAGACTCAATAAGCATACATAACAGCTCATTCCTTCTAGAGGTGGATTCCAGGTAATTAACTAATAACATGCTTCTAGACCCATTTTGATTTCCCTCTTTTCACATTCAAAATCCAAAAGTCACTCTGGTTCCTTTTACAAAACTCAGCATACCATTCTTAATGGAGGAGATGTTTCGGTCCATGAGTGACATCCGCCTATCAGACATGGATGTTGATCCACCAACAATCCTCAGGCAAAGGTCTGACTTCCAATTCTTGTTGAAACAAATGGATAGTGACTCTCAGTGAGCTGGTCAAAGATTTCTGCTGATATTAGTTATAGTTTCTGATTTTTATTGACTTATTTGGGTTTGATGTGGAGAGAGTACTTGAGTGGTGAGGTGAAGAATTGTAATTAGTTTATTTATTTATTCTAATTTTTTTCATTTGTTTTCGGGAAGATCCAAATTTTTGTTTATTATTCTTGTAAGGCTTCTTGTCAAGGAAGGCCACAGTGAATTTTGCCATTGTTGTATAATGTAACTTCAAAAGGTAATGAAATGAAGATAAGTTTGGCTTTAATTCAATTTAGCAAACTAAACAAGATAACAATTGATTCAAAGGATCATTTTTGTCGGTTTGAAGTTGTTCAATAGAAGAAAAAGAATGTGAAACCTACCGGAAGGGAGAAATTCTAGAATGCTCTTATTTCAGAGTTCCCAATGAAAATGGCTCAGAATGTATACAAAACACAGTAATTTTATTCATCATCAATAGACTTTTATCCCTTTACTTAGAACTACATTTTAGTTATATTTTCCAAAACTAAGTACAGATATTGGAATATCTTTTTCATTATTTTTCAGATGCTCTCTTAGCAAGCTGATAAAAATGGACATTTATTTCTCTGAAGTAAGTCAAACCAAACATGCACTAATTTCCCTTGGGGGATTTCAAACGCCAACAGAAACAACCCTTCTAAAACTGATTTCCCTAGATGGTGTTATTTAACTTGTGCAGAAATTTGTATCGAGAGTTTGTCAGGAGTATCTACAAACAATTTACATAGAGAAGGTATATATCTGCACAATGAAAGTTAAAATAAGGGAAGCCAATCTGATGTCCTAAACTAAAGGCAGTTTTTGTGCATGGTGTAATTGGAGGTCCTTTGATAACATCTCATTGGTCATTCGTGTAGGAAAGACGCTTTAATTGTGGTCACTCACTCCTAGCCTGCCTTAGTTGCAATAGCTATGAGGAGTGTCTTAATTACAAACTTAAGGATGATGGTTTAGTCTTACATCAAATAGACATTGAGTTAAATTTAGCTTATAAAGTTGTGACAGTCTTTATTAACAATCCAATTTTGTGGAGCTCAGTCAAACCCTAAACCCGAATTCTACGAATTTGCTTTGTATCTCAGAATAATGAACTTCAGATTTCACATTCCAATTCTTCTCATCTCCACCTTATTAAAGTTATAAACCTATATTTCCATAATCCCACCATATTGTAGCATCTAACAGTCTAAAGTCTAAACAAACTACAAATATAAAGCAGAAAGCAATGTATGTGTGTATTCCTTACTCCTTAATTTCCTTATCATTGGTGCAATTCTTCCCCTCCAAATTACACTTTTTGGAACCTAATAAATGTTACTAGGATACAGCTTCCAATCGTACTAATGCAACTACAATAATAATGTTATTAGTTTTAACCTAATAACTGGAAATTTGATAAGGTGGTGTCTAAACGTGTTTGAAATTATATATACATACGCGAAGAGAACAAACTAAACGCTTATAAGCATGAAGAACCGAAGTCTGTGAGTCGATAAGTAGAGAAAGAAAATGACGAAGGGGTTGAAAAATTTGAAAAGAAAAAAAATTTGGACCATTTCTCGATTTGTGCGTGTCATCCTTGCGCAGGGGCCATGCTAATCTTCTCTGTATCGTTCCAATTTTATCGGATGTCCCCGAAGGGACACTCTTCTGCTGACGCTACTGATATATAAACTCTTGTGTATCACCGTATTCAGAAGATGTGGGACTTCTACTTACACTTCTTTACGGACCTACTTTGGTGAGTTCAATTTTTACTGAGTGGAATGCGGTGAAGAAGATGCAGTTCACCAGTAAAAGAAGAAATACTGAAAGTTGGTGAAAGTAAATTATTTGTTTTTAGTCTTTGAATTTTTTTTTTTTAATCATTCAAATTATTTTTTATCAAAAACAATTCATTTAATAATTAAAGCATTTATATTTTATACTGAAAGAATGAATCTTCTTCTCAGGGTTAAAATCAATATTTTTTAATTACATTATTTTTTTGAATTTGAAATCTGATTTAAGATATTTAGTTTTAGTTTCACTCGCACTACTGCCAAATAGTCTAATTGTTATTGAACTAATAATGATAAAATTATACTTTTTATGAGTAAATTTATATTGAATTTAGAAAAAATAAAATTAAAACCAATGAATTTTCATTGGTTTACATTTATTTTTAATACAATTCCAACCAAATCAAAACAATTCAATTAATAATGAATTGGTTTGTAAATATGTAAAATTTATTAAGAAAAAAAAAAAGCAAAATATACTATTTTTCCAAAGAATTCATACATAATTTTTTTTGTCATTACAAAAAATAAATATATTTTATTCTAATTGACTCACTCAACTAAATAATAACAAAAATTAATAATATTATAATTATAAGGGTATTCAATGAAAATGATAAAAACATATTACGAATATTAATAATATTTCATCATTTTCTTTTTTTCACCCTGTTGCAATAACAGTTTTTTAGCTTTCTGCTATCACCATTGTTTTATCCAATTCTCTTAAGGTTTACGTTAGATTTTTATTTCTTCATCAAACTTGTATATATACATTGTTATTCAGTAAATCAGATGAATGAATTCAGCAACTTTTAAATCCATGATTCAGTGCCCTCTGTTCGTCCCTGTTTTTAAATTCATGTTACTGTAGCTGCATAATTCACTTTTACATGCACAGAAGCTTCAACGACTATAAATTCTTGCGTAAAAGAATCTGCAATACACCCCATATTTGCTTCTAAAAATTCCTTTAGTCTACTTACTAAGATGATCAAGTTTCAGCCTTTTCAGTTGATCCCATATTGTAGGCTTTTATAGAAAATCTATTAAGCTTGACCAACTTATTATAAATAATATTATTTTTGAGAAAAACATTAATACTTGACACACACACATATATATATATATATATATAGTAAGAGAAATTTCATTATTGTTTGGATATTGTTAAGAGAAATTTTTTCTTTGGATATAGTTAATTTAATATATTTTTCCATCACTTCAAGAGTAGTTACAGTGAATCAACCCTGGGTTGGTAGCTTGGTATTGCAGTGGAGAGTGGACAGAGACCAACATGGTGGGGACGTAAATTATAACATTTATGGTTTTAAACCAGAATCCAGCAAACTATAATGTACTTTAACTTTCCCGGTACTACTTGTAATCTGATAACAGCTCTTTTAGCACCTAATTTAATACCAATGCAATTTAAGTTCAGTGTATGAATATGATTGAACCTCACCTAAAACAGAAGCATAGAAAACAGTTTAGGTTATCTCTTTTCTCTTATATATTTGTTCCCATATTAAGTTTGATTGGGGTTACGAAACCACTCTTTAAGCCACAAATCAGGATGCCCTCAAAGGTAGCGTGTAAGAAAAGCATACACTGATAGGGCCAAGCAAGTAAAGAGTACTGGTTTCAAAAGTAGCTTCACCCCCTAACTCTTCCACTAAAATAAAAAGATGAACCAACACCAAATGAGGTTGATCACTACGTTCTTAATAATAAAATGAAATGTTTAGATAAACAGAAAAGAAACTCTTAAACACTAGTTATTACTTGGCAGTCTGTGATAGCCTCTATACTTTAATCAATGCTCTTCAACTTCTTTATCACAGGTCGAAAAAAACTTTTTTAAGAAAATTAAAAGGGGTTGGTGAAGTGGGTCGACCCATGTTATGAACTAACTGGTATATGAAAATTTCATTATCCAACTTTGTTGTAACTCGAGAGAGAGGTCTAATCATATACACATGATACCATCAGATACAAAAGGAAACCGCTAAATCAAACCACAATTGCCAACACCAAACAGATATAACAATGATTCCATCATCACAAGATTCATAATCCTCATGACATAGAAATACACATAATGCAAGCTAAACAATTTACTTTCTTTTTCAAAACTAACCTCCAATTGGGATATCATATTAATCTCCCTTGATGGAGTTGACTTGATGGAGTTATATAACATGTTTCATACAGAAATCAATAAGGCGTTTTTCTGCATGTTTTTAAGAAAAATCGTAAGAAAAAAAAAATTTGGACCATTTCTCGATTTGTGCGTGTCATCCTTGCGCAGGGGCCATGCTAATCTTCTCTGTATCGTTCCAATTTTATCGGATGTCCCCGAAGGGACATTCTTTCCCTGAGACTACAGAATTATAAACTACTTCGAAACACTCTACTTTAAGGATGTGGGACTTGTACTTATGCACTAGCAGCAGATACACTTGCCACTACTCCGAGTTACTGAAGTGAGCACAAAGCAGCTTCCATCTTATTCTCTTAAATTTGATATCTAAAGATTAAATTTTTTTTTTTTTTTCAATTTTAAAGGATTAAAATAAAAAATTTTAAATTTATAAATCAAATCTTAAATTTTAGAGATTAAAAATAAATTAAATTTAAATTATTTTATCTTCTTTTTATATATTTTTTTTATCTTATTTATCGTCATTATTAAATTTAAAAATTTGTTTAGTTATAATATTTTTTTAATAAAATTTATTGTTGGATAGGAAATAAGTCTGACGTTATCCTATTGCTCAAGAATAAAGAATTTTTATCTAAAGTATGTGTAAGTGAAGCAAACATTAACTAGAATTTTTATCTAAAGTATCCGTATGAATGATGATGCAAAATTAATAAAAGAGTTTAAAAATATGCATTTTATTAAGGTAAATTATTTTTTTATTAATTAGCATAAAAATTATGTGATTATTCCTCCCTATTTATATGCATTTAATAAGAAGAGACATTATATATCATCATAAATTTTGTAGGTGTATAAAGAAAAAGATAGATTTAGATATGAAGGCTTTAATGTTTCGGCTGCATCGGGTTTTTGGTGGACCTTAGCCCAATAGTTTAGGAAGGTAAGAGAAAATATTTAAGTCATTTTTTTAATTTCTTTCATTTTTATCATTTTTCAGAATTTTAAGTCCTCATTTAGTGTTTCTTAATCTTTCTCAATCCTTTTTCCTAATTTTTTTTTCATTCTTCATTTGTTTTGGAAATTCGTAAATATCAAAAGAAAGATAGCAAGAAGAGAAACGTGTTGTACTAATTAATTTTGCGTTTAGGTAAGTGTTCAAACCCAAAATTGTTAGGATTCTTGATTAGGGATTAATTGAGGGAAAATTAGGAAATTTTGACCAATTCTTGCTAAGAAATTATAGTAATTAGGGTGTTTTGTATTCTTAGAATCTTGGAAAAACTCTTAACACTTGGAATTCTTTTAGAACTTCAAGATCTTGCTGAAATTGAAGGTAAGGGAAACTAATTAGATTAACCCTTTTTAAATTTAGGGATTTATTGATATCTTGAATTGTTCTTGTGAAATTGATGGAAAGTATGTTGTATATATGTTGAACTGAAATGAATGATCAGTAGAAATTGTAGGAAACATGTTTAGGAACTTTAGAATCACTTGTTTTGATTTGAAACTTGGCTTTAACCTTGGTTCTTGAGATTATTTGCATCGTATGCAAGATTTTCGCTTGAGCAAATGATTTTTGCTCAAGCGACTAGCTTTGGAGTTGCTCTCAGGTGTGTTTTCGCTCAAGTGAGGTACCCTTCGCTTGAGCGAAAGTGCCCATACCTGAGTATTGCTCTTGGGTGAATTTTCGCTTGAGCGAAAAAGGATTTGCTTGAGAAAAAATGCTCCAAACTTCAGTGTGCTCTCAGGTTCATTTTCTCTTGAGCGAGAGTGGTCTCGCTTAAGCGAGAATACCTGAGTTTTTGAAAACTTGACTGAGTTCTAAATTGAAACTATTGATCTCAAATAATTAAGGAATGTTAGAAACTCATTAAATTGATACATGTTGACATAAATTAGGTATTTTATGATTGTTATTAATTGGTATAGAATATTGTTGAATTATGAAGTGATAGATTATTAATTGTATTGTATGAATGATGTGGTGTTGTCTTGAATAAAGTTATGAAGAGTGTTGAAAATAGTGGATATTTTGGATTATGTGTTGTATGAGGATTAGATACAAATGTATATATATATATAATTTAGATCGTTGAAATTGAGGAAATGTGGTGAGGTAGCTTTGGGAATGAATGTGATACATGTGAATACTTATTGAAAAAGAAATGCTTGAGTAAATTGATGCACAATGGTTGAGATAAAAAGGTGAAGTGAGAATCTGTGTTATTTTGGATACTATAAATTAATTGTGATGGTTGTGCTTAAGTTAAATAACTATCAGTGAGATGTTATTTGGCATGATTTAGTGTATATGAAATTATCGAGACCTATGGTAAATGAGGTATCCAAACTTCAAATGGTACCCTAATCAGGAGGATAGTGGTACCATGTGGTGTGAGGTCAATGGAGGTTTCAATTGCATTATGTAGGAGTGGTTGTTGCCATATGTTAGGTGCTTTGAAATCACCCTGTCATGTGGCACCAGAGTGGGATAGATAGAGGTCCAAGGTGAAAAAGACTCAAAAAGGATAAGATCCATTAGTATGACTACTGTGGAAATTGACTTCCTGAAGACTTTCAGCTTTTTAACCGTTTTAGTTGTCATCATTGTTCTGTCATCAATGTTTCTATTTTTTTCGTTATTATTTTCTATTTTTATTTTTCGTTGATTCTCTTGTATAAATATATGTTTCTTTTCATTATCAATACACGAGTAATATTCATTTAATCCCATCTATTGAAGTGCTTTCAATTGGTTTCTATTATTCCTGCATTATTGTAGGACTTTGTTGATATGCATGGATGAAGAACTTGTTCTCCAGATGATAGGATCAACACATCATACATCCAAAAATCCAATATGGTATCAGAGCGGGTGAATTCCTGCTCTGCTGCCGCTCACTTTTAATTCATTTTAACTCCACATCATTTTTCTTTTCTTGTTTTTTCTTCTTCTTGGCATCTTGATACTATGGGAACTACTACAAATGAAATTGATAGCAACTCCAATCCAGCAAGTCCTTACAACTTGCACCTAGGAGTGAATCCTGTCATGATTCTTATAAATCCAGTTCTGAACGGGTCCAACTATCACACATGGAGCCGTGCGATGAAACAGGCGTTATTGATAAAAAAATAAGTTCAAATTTGATGCCTGGGAACGCTGCAATGCCATGATAGTTTCATGGATGACAAGGGCAATGAATGACCAAATTGCCTAAAGCGTCATTTTGATAATGTAGAGGATATATAGAAGGATCTTAGTGAAAGGTTCTCAAAGGGAGACCATTTTAGAATCTCTGATTTGCTTCAAGAATTGCACTCTATTAGGCAGGGTGAAAGAAACGTCTCAGAATACTTCACTGATTTAAAGATCATGTGGGAGGAGCTTGATTCTTTGAGACCAAATCCAATATGTACTTGTGACATTAAGTGCAAGTGTGATCTTATCAAGAGCATCACAAGATACAAAGACAATGAATATGTGATCTGCTTCTTGAAAGACTTAAATGACATATACACCACTGTAAAGACTCAGATACTGATGCAAGAACCTCTCCCTAACATCAATCGGGTTTTCTCTCTTGTTATCCAACAAGAAAAGAAACTACTTGGAGGTAATTCTTTTGACAACAAGATTCACATTAATTCTATCCAAACTAACTAGAAATAACAAGGAAAATAGTCTAGCAACAATTCGAAACCTAAAGGAAGAGGGAAGAACCGCAAATAGGGAAAATAGTGTACATATTGTCATAAGCCAAATCATACCGTGGAGGAATGCTACTCAAAGCAGGATTCCCACCTTGGTTCAAGTTAAGAATTGATCACACTATCAACAACATTACTTCTGAGAAATGTAATCAGAATGAAGGAGAAGGAGGAAAAACACAGGAATTCCAAAAGTAAGATAATGTTCAATTCACTCAAGATCAAATGCAGCAAATTCTAAAGATGTTGTAGAAAACCAATTCTAATCATAAAATCAACAGTTTCATGGGTGAGTCAAACTCCGAAGCAAAAGAAGGTATGGATTTTATGAATTCTTGGATCATTGATACAGATGCTACTGATATGTGTGCAATAACATTTCTCAATTTACTAATTTCTTTAAAATTTATCCTATAAGGGTTAAATTGTCCAATGGCTCTACTGTATGAAAAATAAATATGAAATTATAAGATGATTATAGTAGATTCACCTAGATCTTCTTGATGAAAAATAAATATAAAATTAGGAATGCACTAAATAATTTTGTTACCTTAGTACAAAATCAATTTGTTAAAAGGATTAAAGTGATCAGAACAAATAATTGCTAGGAATTTGCATGTACTGATTTTTACAATAAGCATGGCATAATACATCAAACTACTTGTATTGAAACATCACAAAAAAATTCCATTGTTGAAAGGAGACATAAACACATTATGAATTTCACTAGAAGCTTAATGTTTCAATCCAATCTTTCTCCTGTTTTTTGGTCTTATGTTGTTGCTCATTCTATACACCTAATTAATAAAATGTCTTCTGTTGTTATAAAAAACAAAACGCCTTATAAATTGATGTTTGAAACTGAACCAGACTTGACCAGATTAAAGGTTTTCGGTTCTTTGTGTTTTGCCTCTACCATTTAAAGAAATTGAACTAAGTTTGATTCAAGAGCAAAGAAGTGTATCTTTCTTGGTTTTAAAAATGGCATCAAGGGCTATATAATGTTAGACATGAATACTAGGGAAATCTTTATTTCCAAAAATGTGTATTTCTATGAAATTGTTTTCCCCTTTTAAGAATAAGTCCAATGAGAAACTGAGGAGGAACAACAAGATAATAGTTTTAATCATCTTCCTGATACACAAATTGAGGATGACATTGATGAGGTCACCCTTGATAACGATTGTGAACAAGAAAAGGAGGAAGAGGTCATAAATACTAAGAGATCAACAAGAGTAAAAAGAGCTCCTGCATTTCTGAGGGATTATCATCACCAGATTAACAACTACAATAGAATCCAGGAACAAACCAAAAATAATAAGAGTTCATATCCTATATCTACCTTTATTAACTATGATTTTCCTACAGAACAGACAAGCTTTGCTCTCGCTATATCTACCAATGATGAACCAAAGGATTGTAACCAAGCCAAACAGATTCCAGTCTGGGAAGAAGCCATGAAGAAGGAAATTGAGGCCTTGGAATTGAACAAGACTTGGACCTTAACAGATTTACCCCAAGGGAAGAAACCCATTGGATGCCGATGGGTTTACAAGACTAAATTCAAAGTAGATGGAAGCATTGAGAGGCACAAGGCTCGCCTAATAGTAAAGGGTTACACTCAATTAGAAGGAGTGGATTATCTAGACATTTTTTCTCTAGTTGCAAAGTTGACTATTGTTAGACTTCTCTTAGCCATTGCTTCCATTCAAGGCTGGCATCTTCATCAGCTGGATGTAAACAATGCATTTCTCCATGGTAAATTAAATGAAGAGGTCTATATGGTTCCTCCACTAGGGATATCAATCAACAAACTGAATCAAGTCTACAGGTTATTCAAATCCTTTTATGGCTTAAAGCAAGCCAGTAGGCAATGGTTTGCCAAGTTAACTACCTCACTCAAGGGAGTTGGTTTCTTCCAATTTGCATTTGATCACTCACTTTTCATTAAGAAAACTTGTGATTCTTTTACTACTCTTCTTATATATGTGGATGATATTATCCTTATAGGAAATTTATATGTTGAAATCCAGCAAACAACCAAGTTCCTGGATGAATCATTCAGAGTCAAGGATCTTGGAGAATTGAAATTTTTTCTTGGGTTTGAGGTCGTTCGAATAGCTGAAGGTATCCACATACATCATAGAAAATATGCCCTTGATGTACTCACACAAAGTGGTCTACTAGCTGCCAAACCTTGCAATACACCTACGGTGAAAGATACTAAGTCTCTTTATCTGCAAAATGAACCTCTTGAAGACATTACAGAATACCAACGCCTCATCAGGAAGCTTATATACTTGACTAATACTAGACTTGGAATAAGCTTGGTTGTTCAATTCTTGAGCCAGTTTATGCAAGCTCCAATGATTCAACATTTCAAAGCTGCCCAACGTGTTCTGAAATATATAAAGAGTGCTCCATCTCAAGGCCTTTTTTTCCCAAAAGATTCTAAGTTGTAGCTCAAAGTTTTTTGTGATTCGGACTGGGCCTCTTGTTCCAATACTAGACGTTCAACAACGAGCTATTGTGTTTTCATAGGTTCTTCTCTCATATGTTGGAAATCCAAAAAATAGTCCATAGTCTCTCGCTCTTCCTCAGAAATAGAATATAGAGCTCTTGCAGCTGCCACTTGTGAGATACAATGGTTGGATTATCTTTTGCATGATCTTGATGTTCAACTTGCTCTCCTCGCTGCATTATACTATGATAATCAATCAGCTAGGCACATAGTTTTAAATCTGATCTTTCATGAAAGAACCAAACACATAGAAATAGATTGTCACATTGTGAGAGAAAAGCTTAAGGTCAATCTCTTTCAGCTTCTACCCATCTTTAGTAAGATGTAATTGGCTGATTTTTTACCAAACCACTGAAGAATACCTATTTCAAACGAAATGTGTCCAAGCTTGGTATTGCTAACATCCACAATACAACTTGATGGGGGCTATGTGGAAACTGACTTCTTGTAGACTTTAAGCTTTTTAATCATTTTAATTGTCATCATTGTTTTGTCATCAATGTTTCTATTTTTTCATTATTATTTTCTGTTTTTATTTTCCGTTGATTCTCTTGTATAAATATACATTTCTTTTCATTATCAATACACGAGTAATATTCATTCAATCCCATCTATTGAAATGCTTTCAATTGGTCCCTGTTATTTCTGTGTTACTGTAGCACTTTGTTGATCTGCATGGATGAAGAACTTGTTCTCTAGATGATAGAATCAACACATCACACATCCAAAAATTCAAACTTCAAATGGTACCTTAATCAGGAGGACAGTGGTACCATGTGGTGTGAGGTCGATAGATGTTTCACTTGCACTATGTAGGAGTGGTTGTTGCCATATGTTAGGTGTTTGGAAATCACCCTATCATGTGGCATTAAAATGGGATAGATAGAGGTCTAAGGTAAAAAAGATTCAGAATGGATAAGATCCATTAGCATGGCAGGTGTTAGCCTCTAAGATCAAGGATTCCATATGTTTATCCAGATGAGTCTGTCTAGTATATAGAATGTTTGCAAATATTTGTATGTGAGAAATGTTGTATTGTACGTATGATTATGTGTATTCCTTAAATTTGTGATGATTTGAATTAAGTATGTTTAGATATCTTGGACTGATTTATATTTGAGTTTGATCTTATTTATATTAGTTTACCCTTACTATGTTTGTATTATGGATTTTATTGTATTGTTATGATCATATTTTAAAATGAAAACAAATACTATTACAAGTGAGTCTCCTAAAGGACTATAATGGATAAGATTGTATACTGATTTTGATTAAATGGTACAAATGTTATAAATATATGTCTTAGGTAGCATTATGAAATTACCTGTAATGATTTACAGGTTCCTAAAACGTTTACTATACAATTGTGCAAATTTTACACATTTATGATATTTTTTTACAAAATAATATGTTAATTGCAATTTAAAGATGTGAAATAACTATTTTTGAGTTAATTATTACAAAGGTTAGTTTTTCAAAAAGAAGTAGATGATAATGAGTTTGTCCCAGCTGGAGAATGAAATTTTCCTCATAATTTTTCCTAATTTTTGTTATGGTTTCAATGTTTATGTTAATATGAAATTTATTACCTTTTAATTTATTTTATTTGTGGCAAATATTAGAAAATGAAGTGGAAAAGGCTACTTCACGCAGGGGTATCAAGGAAATATATGTTTGATAATTAGGAATTGGCATGCTTAACTATGGATTTAAGGTTTATGATTTATAAAAGTCATGTGGAATGATACTTATAATAATAAAAAATAAAATAAAATTGAAGAGTAATATTTTTTTTTTAAATAACTATAATAATATTATTTATTTCATAGTAATAATTATATGTTTTAATAATTATTATCATGATATATATTTAACTATAAATTAGAAGTGAAACAAATTTTATTATAAATAAAGTACATAATTTTTTAAATATGTTCTTTTTATTTTTCGTATATTATTTCACAATGTCATCTTTAATTGTATTTTTGAAATTTTAATTTCTTTAAAATATAAATAATTTATCACATCTTAAATTTTAGATACCAAATAATTTTGTATTAAAAATTGTGTCAAATATTTAGATTACACAAAAATTTACAATGTATTACTTAATCTATTTTTTTTACATGTATAAAATTATTTGACTTTTATCTTTAATTTTGTTTTAATCATGATTTAAATTAGAAATATCATAATTTTTTTCTTTAATTATATATACTTTTTTTGTAATTATTACACTTGCTCATTCTTTCTATCGTTACCCACTCTAATCTTAATAAAATATATTTAACAATCAGATATTTTATCTCACTTTTTATTATTTTTAATAATTAAAAATAAAATCTTTTTAAACATCATCTCACAAGATATTTATGAGGATAAGCTATGAGTCCATCTCATCCCATATTTTACCTATGCGCAAAACATACAAAAGTGAGTTGTGAACTAAAATACTTAATATATCTCATATTTTTTTTGACAACTTTCTAACCTATCTGACTCAGCGCAAAGTATCAATATATTGATAAAATTGACATCATTAAAAACAAAGTAGACTTAAAAATCTAACGTTAAATACTACAATCCAAAAATTACTACTCTATTATTAATGACATTTAACTTCAAATGTGAAGTTGGGTTATAACATAATATTTATAAATAAATAAAATAAATATGTTTTAAAAAATAAAAGTTATAAACATTAATTATTACTTTTAGTTGTCAAACAAAATTTTTTCATAAATTTATAATAAAAGTTTATGTACATATTTTCAAAATACATATATTTAATTTTCATAAATTCATTAAAGTTTCACATGAATGAAGAAAAATGTTGAACATTATATCGTAATTATATAATTTTTTGGATTTATAATTTTATCCTTATAAAAATTATATGTTGAGAAAGTTTACAATTTTGTTCTTATAAAAATTATTACTTTAAAAGAATTTACAATTTTGTTCTTGTAAAAATTATACATTGAAAAAGTTTACAATTTTGTTCTTATAAAAATTGTAAGGTGAGATAATTTATAATTTTGTCTTTATAAAATTGTTAGATGTTAAATCATAAAATATTTTGTGTCTTTTTATTAGATTTTAATGTAAACGTGTTTTTTGGATATGTTATTTTTATATATGAAATTTAATAGTATTAAAATAAAATAAAAATATTTATTAATTTTAAAGTTCGATTGAAACATTAATTTTATATCGTACTAGAATACTTATGCAATTTAAAAGATATTAATATTAAACATACTATAATTATAAAAATAAATAATATCTAAATTTATAAAAATATTAAATTAATAATATATTTGATATAGTAAATGGTAAAACGTAAATTTTCTTCATATATATTTATTATAATGAATATTTTATATATATTGTACTTGAAAAAGGATAATAAGTATGATAGATGAGTGTAAAAAATGATTTTTTTTAATTAAGTTTTTATAATATATAAATAAAAAAATAAATATTTTATTATTTATTATTAAAAAAATATTTTTTTTTTATTTTTGTTTTTTAAGATATCTTATTATTTTTATTTTTTTTTAAGATTTGAAAATATCGAATGAAAGTTTATGAGAAGAATGCTTTCCTCTTATCAAAATTTTAGATAAAGTAAATTCTTCTTTTCCTTAATTTTCTAGACTCTATTTAGTTTTGGTTTGCATGAAGTTTAGGTTTCTATGCATCATGTGAGATTTTATATTCAAGATGAATTTATGGTAGCCTAGTTTTATATTAATGTACTTTATTTTTAGATTACGTATTTTGAGATAAATTAAAGCATCCTTAACTTAATAATATTATTAAAGAAAAAAGTTAGGAAATAAAATATATTGGGAAGGAAAACTAGCTAATTTGATAAAATTATAGAACCATAAAATGTGGAAAAATACTTTAATCACAAATTGATTTTTTTTTTCTTTTTTGTAGAGATTTTTTTGAGTGAGATGTATGAAATATTGTTTTTATTATCATTATTATGTGTCGATAAATTATTTTTATAAGAATTAAAATTTTGATTTAGATTATGTATTCTAAAATTGTGTGATGATTGACTATAATTTAGTATGAATTGGAATGAAGTATTAAGTGATACTTCTATTTTGATTAAGAACTAAAATTATGAGTTTTCAATCCATTTGATTTTTTACCAAGTCCATTAATAATGCCATAAATTTTTTAAGTAAGTTAAAATGTTTAAATTTGATAGTAGAGATTAATAGAGAAAACTTCCACATGGCTTGGATTTCTACATAGTCTACTAAGTACCCAAATATTTTACTCAACAAAATTATCCAAGTAGGGATTGAGAATTTTACCCAAACCACTGTACATATATGAAATATATATTTACTAAGACTTGTTTTTCAAGAAAATGAACTGTAAACAGGGTCCATGAATGTTAATTCCTCTGGTATTAACTAAGTTCAGTATATAGATTCAGGGAGAACTTCCATTTTAAAAGATAATGAAACATGGAATGGATTAACTTTAGTCTCTTACTCAAAATCTTTGATTATGTGTCGGATTTGATTTAATGCAATATATGAGACTATGTTGATAATATATGTATTTTGATAAACATGTTACAAATACTAATTTTATTAAGCACCATTGTTCATATAAAAGACAGTCCTTAGAGGGAGCTTTAGATTGCATATGAGTTTTTTTTCAACGAAGTGAAGTAGCACTCTTCAAGCAAGGTGTGAGGAATTGCAAAAAGGATTTTTGCACCAAAACTCTACTAGTTCATAAATATGAATATGGTTAATTATATTTTATGTTTTTAACCATGAAAGGATAATACGGAGATTTAAGTAAAAGTGGAGTTTCGTAATGCAACATGTTTTGAGTTAATGTTTTCTTTTTATATTTTTCTTGTTATTTTGACTTCCCGCATAATCTTCATCTTCTGTTGCAATATGTTAGATATATATAAATATATTTTGTTATTATATTTTAGATAAATATATTATAACAAAATATATTTAATATATATTAATTTTGATATTATCAAGATATAAGATAAGATATAAAATATATATCTTATATCTTAATAAATATTATTTGTTAAAATTATTGTTTATACATTTTATATATATTCTAAGTCAATAAACAAGATTGATCAGGAAAAATATTCTTTTATGCTTACATATATCTAACACAATACAAGCAACAGAAAGAAAATAAAACCCAAAACCGTTATGGTGATGAAAAATAAAAAGCTCTGGTTACTGTTGAATCAATTTTCTAAAAAGGTTTTCTTTCTAAACTTTTTAAATGACTTATTTAATTTTATTTGGCTTTCTCTTTCCATTAAAATTAGCTTCCTCTTTCCATTAAAATTATTCTATATTTTCCTCTTATGGTATTTATGAAGGCTATGAGGATGGAGAGTGATCAAGAAGTTACACAGAAGGTTGGAAGAGATCTTACTATAGTTTTCTATTGTTTCCTTTATTGAGGTAATTAATAATGTGCATACTTGTTACGATGCTTCTCCATAATACATTATAATAGTTTGGAGAAACAAGAGATTTGTGTTCATTCTTGTTTATGCACAAGAACTTATAATTATTTATGATATCAATTAATTGTGAAATATGTTTTGCCCCATTATGAAGAATGTACAAAATGCAAGGTATATATATATATACAAGAGCAAGTATTGGAATACGTTGATAAGTTGGTGAGCTGGACAAACGAATTATTTGACTTTTATTCTAAGTTATTATATATCTTCTTTTTTTGTATTAATTTTATTTGAACTAAGAATAGACATAAAGTTCTTAAATAATCCAATTTTCGAACAATTTTTTACCATTTTCATTATGCCTGCTTTCCTGATCTAAATATAATTTTGTGGAGTTGATTTTTTTTATTTAACTATGCAGATATTCTTCCTCTATTTTTCTTATTTCAGTCTTGTTTTATTTGTCTTGGAATTTAATAGTGTGTGAGGGAGCATGTTTTTGTAATTCTTAATCCTTATTTTACTATTAGAGAAGACTTTCTTTTAGGGTGAAATATTTGTTTTCTGTAGTCTCCTTTTACTTGGACAATTTCTTTATTTTTAACTTTTAATACCTCATTTAATTGTTAAAATGATATTATGGAATAAGCCAAACTTGCTTTTTTTGTGTGCTTTTATGTCTTTTCTTTCTAACCTTATTCACAAATGCCTATTATGTATTAAAATGTTGAACTGCCAAGTAATTATCCGATTTGAGTTATTTTGTGCAATTCTACATTTTTTTTCAAAGAGAAATAGAGAAAGAGACACGTGAGGAAATTCCTTTGTTAGAACTAGGATGAAGATGTTATAAACTTAACATAAGAATTATAAGAATCACAACTTTCTTAAATAGCAAAGTTACATTGTATGGTTTGCCCATTCAAAATATTTACCATTTTCCAAAAGAGATAGGCCATTGTCGAGTTAGAATTATTCTTTTATGGAGTGGAGAATCTCTTGAACAACCTTTGGTATCTTTTATTTTGGGTGGTGGGTTTGGAGGTTTATCTTTGTGACAAGTAGCTAGTTTCCAGCATATATGTGTGGTTACCTTCCAAAGACAGGGATTGTTGGTTCCTACATAGTTATAGCTTTGTGTTTCTAAGTTCTGCTATTTATTTTGATTATTCTACTGATTTCCTTCTTTTAGTGAACTATTCTGTAATGAAAAAAACAATCAAATGTTATTTAGTTTATACCATATCCTTTTTCATTTGTCCATTCTTTTTTGCTTGTAATTATTTCCCTTGATTTAAATGGTCTTTATAAAATTTGAACTTTTTTTTTTTTTGACAAAAAATACAATGGTATTGTATAATCTGTGTAATTGACCTCTTTTAGTGGGACAATGCTATTGTTGCTATCGCCGTTGCATTTAGCCTATATACTTTTTTTTTCTATCCGTCATGAGTGCCAAATGGTGATTGTAATGGTTTTTAAGAAATGGTGATTGTAATGGTTTTTAAGATGTAACACTGTTTTTTTTCTCTCTTTTTCATTCCTTTTGAGTTTTTTTATTTTTTTTATTTCATTCATTTGTTTCTCCTGAACGAGGTACTATTGTTAGGGAGTTCAAGTTGCTCCTTTCAAGAATCTGATTCCAAGAATCTCAATTGCTTATGTTGTTTTTCAAATTGTAGTTTGTGGATGTTTTTGAAGGTAAAGTTAGTAAGTCAACAAGCATGTGTTCTACGAATTGTATTCAAAATCTTAAATAACTGGCTCATAAATGTTGTTTTAAAGAATGTTGCATTGTAATAAATCATGGTGGTTGATTTGAAATATACATTCTTGTTCTCTAGTCTTTCAATGCTTAATTTTCTTTTGGTTGTTTTACTAATTAGTGGATGTACAATGGTCTCTTCTGCAAGTTTTTAAAGGTCAAAGTTGGTAGACTATCAATAGTGGATTCATCTGTTACTGATGATGTTTCTCCACAAACAAGCCACCGAAGTGATCAGACATAAGATTCATTACCCTAAAAAACATGATCTAATTTTTTTAGTTGGATATTGGTTGGTTATTGATAAAATTTTAATCATTATGCAAATATATTCTCTTAAGTCACTTCTTATGTTCTATGAAATTACTAGTTATTTTTAGTTTCCTTACTAATTTTAAGTTTTATTAGACCAAATGTCACACTTTGATTAGTTAATCTCTAATAAAATTTGATTCCCTTTTATGTTGCGTAATAAAAAGGTATGCATCTCCTATATTTATTGATGTCGAGTACATGCTTGGAAGTCGTGACGAACCATGTCTACATAATAGGGTATTTTAACACTATTGTTATTTGAATTTGATTAAGATCTTTGTTATTAACTTTTGTTTTGTTTTTCCTTTCACAACCAATGTTGAAATTGGAAGAATACCTATTACGCTGGTAGTTGTTGTTGTGTCTTGTATGGGAGAGATGAAGTTAAACTTGCTAAACTTGGTTTATATGAATATTTTCTTTTTGAATTGTTCATATGTTTCTTTTTATGTAAAAAATCTTATCTATTTTGTTTTTCCTCTCATTAGGCGAGTGTCCCCTTGATGCTAGAGAGTATTTTCTAATCAAAGGGACTGAGAAGGTGATATTATCACTCTATTTTCTTGTTTATTGAAGTTAGAGTTATTGGTTGTCATTTAATCTATTTAGACCAATTACCACTTCTTCTAGAAAAGCTTTTCTCATGAAAAAAATTTATTGAAAGTCATTATGTTTGTATTTCAATATACATTGTTTGATATAGATATAAAATATAGGAGGTTTCATTATTTTATTTCTTTATGATTTGAAGGGTTGTTATTAATCACTTTAGTTTAGGTTGGATATGATAAATTTGGAGTTGGTCAAAATGTCATGGTAGTTGTAATGAGCTATATTAGTTATGATATAAAAGACACCATTGTCATGAATAAGGCATCTCTTGATTGTGGGTTTGGTCATTGTATAATGATGAACAAATATGCAATTTTATTTGGTGACTTTATGCATTTGGCTTATGTTATTATTGGGGAGTTCAAGTTGCTCCTTTCAAAAATCTACCTCAAAGAATCTCATTTGCTTATGTTGTTTCCAAATTTGGGCCTCTTGTATAATTTGGGGCCATCCATTTTTGTATAATTAAGAACCTTATAAATATTCAAAAGGTAGTAGTAGTAAAGATAGAAATCAAGAGAGAAGAACAAATTTCCATGCCATTTAGTTTTTTATTTTCAATTTCCAAGTTAGTTATAGTTCTGTTTTTAGTTCAATTTTAGTTGCATTGTTTCTTTAATTTGTTGTTGCTATTATCTTTCTAATGGAGTGTTTTCTTTTCTATCTATTCATGTTCTACTTTCAATTTCTCTTGTAGCATTTGTTTTCATTCAATTTTACATGAATGAATGAACATTGACTTGACTTGGAAGATGTATTATTTTCTCTAGATTCTTTCTTCTCTTGCACTCATTTATCCATGTTATTCTAGATTATGAATTTTCAAGGCAAAGTGTTGGAAGGTTAGATTAAACTCTCTCAACATGACTTTACAAGAAATTGATGGATTAATTGAATTCTTAATGTAAGAATAGTAAGAATTTAGTATAACATTTTAATTCTATGTCTCTACATTCAATTGTTTTTAGTTTCTTCATTTTTATTTGTTTATTGTTTCAAAACTTAATACCTTTTAGGTTCTGTATTCAATTTTTTTGTAATCTGTCTTTCAATTCAAAATTTTTATTTGCTTCCCTTCAAGATTCATATTAATTTTATTTTTTTCCATGCAAATTGTTTGGTTTCTTGAATATGAATCTTGAAGCTTTTCATTGAAGTTCTTAATTATTTTTAGTTTTCATTTCTTCTTGCATTAGTTTTAATTTTGTCATTGTTTTAGTTTTTAATTTTACATCACACAAATTAGTTTCCCTTACTTTTTGTTTTCTGCTCTTTGTTTTCTTTCTTTCATCCTGAATGGTTTTACTTTTTTTTATTCTTTGTATTTTTTTTTCTTGAATATTAAATTCCCCTTTACAATTTGATAATCATTTAAAAATTAAACAAGATTTTGTAACGTCGTCCTTGGATTGATACTTAAGTTACTACTATATTCTATATAGGGAAAATTTGGAATATTTTAAAATCACCTAGCAACAAGGTGGTTGCCAATGATGGTTGACTATTGAGGGTTGAAGATTTAGAGTTTGGGTTGAGGGTTAAAGGGTTTAGGATTTAAGGTTGAGGATTGATAGTTTAGGGTTCAGGGTTCATAGTTGAGGGGTGTAAGCTAAGGATGTAATGCTAAGGGTTAAGGGTTATGGTTGACAGTTTACAGTTTTACACTAAAGGTTGAGGATAGAACGTAGAGGGACTGGGGTGGTGGGTTGTAGGTTGTGGGTTGGGGTTCTATGATTTAGGATTAACGTTTGAGGTTGAAAGTGTATAATTGAGGGTTGAGGGATTATGCTTTTGGGTTTTAGGTTTGAGGAAAAGGGTTGAGGGTGGAGGATTAATGGTTTGGGGTTGTTGATTCAATGTTGAAAGTTGAGGTTTGAGGCTTTAGTGTTCTGAGTTGAGTGTTTAATGTTTAGGGTTGAAGGTTAGGGTTGATGGTTGAAGGTTGAGAGTTGAGGGTTGAAGGATAATGTTTTTGGTTAAAGGTTTAGGGTTTAAGGTTCATTGTTTTGGGTTGAGAGTTTAGTGTTTATAGTTTAGAGCTTAGACTTTTCGATTTAGGGTTTATGATTAATGGGTGAGGGTTGAGAGTTAAAATTTTTAAATAAATGGTAAAGGCTTCAGGGTTAAGGGTTGATGATTCAACTTTTAGAATTGAGATTTGAGGGTTGAAAGTTTATGGATTAGGGTTGAAAGTTTTTCCTTTGGTTGTTTTACATAGTCTAATGAGTAACCAATAGATTCACTTAGTGAATTTGTGCCAATAATTACCTAATTGACTGAATGAGATTGTCGTTGAGTGAAATTTCCTGTTTATGTATATGAGTTTAACATATTTTGACTGAATAAATCTTCTATGATTTTATTCATATTAATTCTGAAATGAATTTATGATATTGATTAGTTGAAATATGGGAGTTTATGATATGTAAAAAGGGCATTGAAGTGGAGTACTTATCATAATAAGATGTGCATTGATTTAGAGATGTGCATCGATTAGGATGTCCAGATTTTAATGATACTTTAAGTCATATAGAAAAATATGTTATGTGAAAAAAGTTGATGAAAGTTAATGTCACTTGTTCTTGAATAAAGAGACCGAGAAGGAAAAAATACATAGAAACTATCCTCTTGTATGGTTGCTTGACCCTAAAGATGAAAAAGACTTTAATTAGTTCACCTAAGAGATTAATTTTAGACAAATTTAAACAATAATCTTAAAAGAGATAAAGTAAAATATAATTCATGTCATCAAATTTTCACATATTTAAGAATAGTACGAAGTATTGACTTCAAATAAAATTATAAAAATTTATAATAAAATTTTTAAATTTGATTAGGTAGAGTTGAAAAAATAATAAATTTTGAATATTAAAGATAATCTATATCTAAAAGTTATTAATATTAAAATTTTTAAAAATATATTTGTTTACAATTTTGATAATCCATTTGCTTTAATTGTTGTCAATACTATTTATTATTATTAGAAAAAAAAAGAATCAAATTACTAGTTATTTTAACATCTTCAAATTAAATTATTGATATCAATATTATTATTAACTTCATCTGATAAAAAAATAACTTTAAAGTTTCAATTTAAACAATTCTCTATTACAATCTCTTTTAAATAACTACAAATAAACGTAGTTAACAATAATATATAATGACATTTATCTTCGTCAACCAATTTTTTTAATAATCAATTATATATAACTAAAATAAAATATTTCTAACACTATTTTTGATATGATTTATAAAAGTATTTTCAAAATATAAAATTAAATTTACTTATTTTTATTCATTATTTTAATTTTAATTTATATATTTTTATTTTTTATGTTAAATAATTCTTATTTTTAAATCTTTGACTCGCTTTCTCGTAACAATATTATAAATATATTATATTATTATTTCGTAATTATTATACATTATATATATATATATTTTATTTTATATTTGAATATTTTATGATAAATTTTCTAAAATATTTATGTTATAATCAATATCTAAAATTTTAATCACAGCATACTGACTAGTTAATTAATAATAATAATAATAATTATTATTATTATTTAAAAAATCTTAAAAAATTAATGTTATTTATGTTTTGAAAAAAAAATTGTTTAAAAAATCAATTATTCAAGAAGTAGATGTTGTCTTATTAAAATAAAATAAAAACGACTTATTTTTCAAGATAAGTAAATTAAATAAATAAATAAAAAGTAAAAATTTATTTTATTTTATAAAAATGTACTTTTCTAAAAAATAAAATAAAATCAGACAGGCCATAATATAATAAAAGAGGAAAAAAAAAGAGTTAATTAAGGAAGAAATTAAAATAAGACAATAAGGAGTGAAGTCCAAGTGAAAAGTGGAAAAGGGGGAAGTGATTTGGAATTTGGATAAGTAGATGAAGGTTTAAGTTATCCTTTTGGTATTGGCAGTGAACAAAAAGAAGAGCACAATGAGAGGGTGCGCATTGCCGTTAACCAAATTGGTGCCTCCTTCTCATTTGGGCAGTGGCATCAAGTTCAAGTCTTTTCCTTTTCCCACTGCTGCAACTCACTCTCTCATCCCAACACCAAAACCTTGTCTTTTCCTCCCAATCCATCACTCAAAGTCCAATGCACACTTCTCATTTTCTCTTGCTGCTCAACAACAACAACAAGAAGTAGAAACTGATGAAGAAGAGAACTTTCAACTGGTCACATCTGTGAAAACTAATTACAATGACATACTCATAGTGGACACCCCAAAAGCTAGAATGCTACTCCTTGATTCATCTTGTACTCCTCTCTCTCTCTCTCTCTCCCAGTCTGAATTGCTTTTAAAAATTCAAACTTTACTTCATGGATCATTTGGCTCTGAAAAGTATTCAAATGCGGTCTTGCATTTCCTTGTAAATTTTTGTATTTTTTATTTTTTTTTGTGATCCGTCTCCTTCAGCAGTGTGCCAAGGGTGATTGATGTGTCAGAATTTGTGTTTCTTTTGTTGCAGATGGTGTTCACAGTGTTCTTTACAATGAGTCAAAATGGACTGGTTCTTACTGGGTATGTATGCCTCCTTGTCATTGTTTGTTTTGCTGTATGCATGTATGTTTGATGCGTTCTTGCACCTCCAGAGGGTAATGGGTGGTGTATGACGTGTAAAAGTAAAACTTTTTTTCTTATAAAGTAATGATGTTTGGATTATTTAGTGTCAAATTTTAACATATTGTCAAAAACACTCTCCCCTTATTGTGTGTTTCATTTATCAAATTCATGCTCATATTTATAATAGGAAGTGTATATAGTTGTGTTCATATTTTGCTTGCAGTTTGTAGACATATTCACAAGGTTGAGAACTACAACTGCTTTTCATATAATTTTTTCCTTTGTTCAGCTCACCCTATTAATTTAGATTTGTTATATTTTTTAATGTAAATTACTACCTGACTACCTAGGAGTTTCTTATTTGAGAAAATTTGTTGACATTGCAGCTCTATATCCATGATAATAATTGAACAGTGGGGTTCACACCAGCAAATTGTTGTCAAGGTGTTAAAATGGTCTCTGGGCGAAGCCTATCATATTTAACAGCAAAAGTTTCTCTAAATTTGTTATTTGATGCAAGAAACCGGTGATGCAATGTTAATGCTTTATCAGTATTGAAGATCAGACATGACCTCTGATCTGGTGTTGTCTAATGAAACCTATTCAGAATGAAATTAAATCATGTCTCATGCCTGACTAGCACCATCTGGCCATTGAGTTCTATAGTTTTAGATAAAATTTTATTTATTTAATGCTTGTGAATAATGCTACGCAATGTGGCTGATATATTTAGTAAAACTAATAAAATATACATGGAATATAGCATGTATAATTACTTATGGGTCAGTACAAAAGTTCTATACGGGGTGCCACAGTGCTTGAAAGTGCATAATCATTTTTATATTTATCTTAGGTTCTCATATTCTTTGAGCATTAAGGTCAATCCAGGTGCATAAGTTTCATCATTGGTAGCTTCGTTACTTGTATGCTATGTTACTGCATTGTAGTTTTGTATTTATGTGCACATTGTTTGATCAATTGTTCATGCCAGGGGTTTCTGAATTTGTTGCATTAAACAGGATGAATTTGCGAGCTTGCCAGCTATTGTTCCAAAAGGTCCCATTGCTATCTTAGGTTTGGTAATTCATTTAATTTTAAGATGGCACATATTATAGTCTTTGGAAATTTACAAGATGGAATTTCTAAATATCAGTGATTTTGTAAGTAATCTCATACTGCTTTAAATCCTGCAGGCTGGTGGAACTGCAGCTCATTTGATGCTTGACTTATGGCCTTCACTGCAACTTGATGGCTGGGAGATTGATCAAATTGTAATATATGCTTATTTTCTGCAAAGATATTTTTAATAAATTTTAATGGAGTTTCTATGGTTTACCCCTTTGGTTACTTATTTCTTTATTAAATTTATATCTATACTCCATTGATCGAGAGATAATAACATTGTTGAATTGAATGAAACAACAATTTCTTCTGAAACCTGATTATCAAAATGAAACACTGTAGTCAGCGATAATTCTCCAGTGAAAATGAAATAACCAACATCCCATTTCTACTTGTATATTGCAGAAACAATAATCAGAATGCATTGAATAGGGCTCTGATTCTGACTTGAAAAAAGTGCTAAGAAAAAAATAGCAAGAGTTTAAGTGAATTGCTTATATATTTGCACTCAGCTATCAGCTTACTGATATTTATATGCATGAAAGAATAAGCATTGCTTATATTATAAGAACAATGAATAAGAATTGAACTATATCCTAGGATCTTAAGGTATCTCTTTGGTATCAATGGTATTTCCTGTTCGTTAATATTTATTATTTCTTTTCTGTATATGTTAAAAAGAAGTCTTACTAGATCTCATTGCACTAATGGTGGAGAATATCTTTTCTATTTAAAGCAATATGATCAATGTTTTCTATTAAATTTCATTCTTTGTTATCCTTCTATCATATTTACTAATTGATTTGATCCCTGATGCATATATTCTAACCCATACTTTTCTTGAAAAAACAAATATTATAGTTGATTGATAAAGCAAGAGATTATTTTGGCCTATCTGATTTGGAGAAGACAACGGAAGATGGTGGGGTTTTAAATATTCATGTTGGTGATGTCTTCGATCCCTCAAAGGATTTTCATGAAAGATATGCTGGTGAGTCATTCACATTGCATATTGCCCAGTTTATCTAGCTTCTCGTACTACTTTTATTATCTACCTAGCTGTTCAAAATATTTTCTGCAACATATACTTCTGAGTGAAAGAGACTCTGTACCTTGTTTGTGTTTTCATCCACTTTTAAAGAAATTATTTGAACAATGCAGCTCAATTTAATTGAAAATATCAAGGCAGCAATACATAGTTGAATTGATAACATGGAGGGATCTTTATTCATGCTGTAGCAATACACCACTAATATATCTCTTATTTCCTCATTTTTTTGAAGTGGATATAATACTGTACTACTGGCCAACTTATATTTGTTCAATTACCAGGCATTGTAGTTGACTTGTTCGCTGATGGAATAGTTTTGCCTCAGCTGCAAGAGGTATGTAGTTTTTCTACACACAAATATGCTTGTTCTAGGTGATTGTGAAGTTCTTCTTAGTCACATGACAGCATGTTTACCTTTCTATTTTCGTAATAGTAGTGTCAAATTTAAGCTTCTACCAATAAAAACTATAAAATGGAATTGGTATCTTTTTAATTTTTTTACTCAGTCCTGCCATTATCTCATATATTACCCAAATTGTCTTAATACTTATTGTTCTTCTGGTTTTTCGTTTATATGACACAAGAAGAGAAGAGTTAATGGAATTTGGATACTTGCGAGTTTTTCACATGACCAGGCACAAGGTCCCATGAAGTTTTTCAAGTGCAGGGTCTTTGTCTGCATCTATCTCTTAACATGACATGATCACGTGAAAAACTTGCCAAAGAATCAAAATTCAATGTTAAGGTGAATGTCTAAGCCATGTCGGGCTCATTAAATCTTTGTAGAATATCTAGAAATAGTGTATGGAGCGAGCCAGATACTCCCTCAGCCCATTAGTGATTGCTGTTTAAGGTTATTTAATATAATGAAGAACTATAGATATATTTCTTCTTGAAACAATTTTACTATAATATCCTTATTTTTTCAACAAATGCATTAATTTGACTGAGAAATTAATTAATTTATTGGCAAATTAGGAAGAAAGAAAATTAATGCTTCATTAGAAAAATGAGAACATCAATCAATTTGGAATTTTTTTTAGAAGGCTAAAACTGCAGTCATTGTGTGACGGAGGGAGTAGTTATCAGAAAATATAATTTAGTATTACGGAAAAGTGGAAACTGTAAAACGAAGATGGATAGTGTTCAAAACCAATAGTCGTCTACTGTTTCAGTGGAAGTTACATAAATCCCAAAAGTTGATTAGCCTCTCGTGAGAAGACAAAATTTGAGTGAAAAATTATAATTATCTTAAAACAATTTGATATTTTGTTGCCTTGGTTCTGAACATCTACTACACTTAATTTTCAATGTTCATGTTATTTCTAATTATAGAAAAGATTCCTCCTATGAGTTTTTGATAGTTCACAATTTACATCATCACAAATTCAGTAATGCACAAACATTTATTTTGTTTCTTCCATCTTATTCAAAAGTAAAGGTTTATCTACCTATTATTTTTCTGTTTCTGTTTCAGCATTCTTCATCAACAGCCTGTATATAAACTTACGATGAAATTTCTGTTAAACTGATGATATGGAAGCATAAAGCAGAAATGAATCCTTAAAATATTCTAAAATAAGTGATTAAGATTGAAAATTTCTTAATTATATATAAATAAATTCATACAGTGATCTGCTTAATTTATTAACTTGGTCGTTTTCATGAGAAATTCTAGGACAGAGTGATAAAAAATTTAGCTTTTACTCTCAATGAATTTTAGCATTATGTTTCAGAGTTTTTAATGCATTTATCAGGTTAGTACTTGGTTAGAATTACAAGAAAGATTGATGCCCAATGGTCGCTTCATGGTGAATTGTGGTGGTGTTGGTGGGGGGCCAAGTGCTACAGATTTAACCACTGATCAAGAAACTTTGCCAAGTGATGAATCATGGTTATTAAATCCAGCACTGAAAGCACTATCCAAAGCATTTCCTGGACAAGTAATGCTTCTGTTGCTGATCTCTTTCTTTGTTGTTTCTTCATTATTTCATGGATTACACTATAGTACTTTCTGAGCTGTGAAGCTAAAAACAATCTGTATATGCTATAGAACAGTAGAACCTTAACAAATACCAAGTACTTTCTGCGCAGAATGTTTCTGAGATGAAACTTCTATTGTGAAATGTAAGAACACATTTTAGGTATTGTGTACGACCCATTATTTAGAATATAAGAGGGTTTAATCCTTAAGTTGATTATGAGGCATGATCAACAGAATAGCGCTGCATTTAGATGGTGATAGGGAATCAAATATCAAGGGTTCTTTGTGCCTAAAAACTTTATATTCTGTGAAGATTAAGCTACACTGATACAAAGAAGAAGACAGAGCTATCCAATAGTACGTTTGCTAGTGTAATCTGGTGATGCATGATTTGAAATGTGACTCCTCAATTGAAAGTTCAGTGTACCTATAAATTGTGTAAAGTGCCAAAATTAATATTTTGGAATTCAAATAACAAATTTTATTAAAGAGAGGTTCTATTTCAAGATCAGAAGTTAAGTGGGATTTCAGGATAAAAAGTCAAGCACATAAAGCTGCAGTTGTATTAGCGCATGATCACTTATTGGTCATTTTGGATCTTCCAAATTCAATAAATTAGATATTGCATTTAAAATTTGTGATTTCTTGTATGAATACCTTTTGTGCTGATGCAGTTTGACATCTCAGTAATTTTTGAATGTCATCTTTAATGATGCTTAATGTTTATGTTCTGAATTTGTCAGGTGAGTTGGAAGAGGATGGCAAAGGAAAATGGTGCAAATTTTATGGCACTTACAGGACCTTTGCCTGATTTGGACTCTTGGTCGGCTAGTGTCCCTTCTCCTCTGAGCCTAAGTGTGAAGAATTGGAGACCTTTGTGAGTTGGGTTCTACGATTTTATCTTACCTCTTCATAGCTAATCAGAATATATTTTTGTAGAGAGAAACTTTTTGTAAACTATTTCAAACTATATTGCTGCAATCTTCACACCAAGATATGCTCAACAAACAAGATTGGAACTCTTCAAGGTATGAAATCTAAAATCTTTTATATGGGAAGGTTCTTCTTGGATAAATTTTTTCATAAGAGTTTATCAGAGAACAAAATAAACAGTTAAATGAATTGAGTCTTTTCATAAATTAAGTCTTTTCATAAATTAAAATTGATCTATGTATTTTAGCTTTTGAAAAAGTTAAATGATAGTCTTTCCCATAAGTTAAGTGTATAAATTTATTTTAATTCATGAGAAAAAAATAGTTTTTATTTTTTTAAAAGTGTTTTAAATCCTTATTGTTTGTTCAATTTCTTCAACTTAATAGGAATTATTCTGAACTATTATTATTAATTAGACACTTTCATATTATATAATTTATTTTAACTATTATATTATTGACAATATTTTTTCTAATATTTTATAATTATAATTCGATAAATTGATGTTAGAGATGGTATATTTGTTTTAATTTTTTATTTTTAAATATTTTTTATTACATTGTATTTTTTAAAACTATTTTTATGTTATTTTAAACATGCTATGTATATTTAAAATAGCTTTAATAAGTTTTATGTCCTTAATAAATTTGGTACATATTTTGGTTTAAGAATCTCTAGTTACCGTGATCATATAATGTTGAGCAATTAAAGGTGTTCAGAACCGAATCAATAAAAAAAAATCGAAAATCGATTAAAATTGTAAATTTTTGGATTACTTTGAATTTTTTTTGTCTAAAATCACGTTGTTTGGTTCAGATTACAGTTTGACATTTCAGAATCGATCAAAACCAAACCGAACAACAATACTTTATTAAAATATAATTATATTTTTAATTTTACTTTAAAAAAAAAATCTAACATTTCTTATTACAACTTTTATTTTAAGATCCATTTTCTTGAGAAATCTTATCACTATAATTTTGTTATCACATCATTAACTTTTATTCCAATTCATCTTTACTACCATATTCTCACCTTCTATTTAAATCACTACATATTCTTACCCTCTATTTAAATCATTCTTTTCATTGCAAGTGATATGATTTTCTTAATTTGATTTACTTTTTATTTGTTCTTGTTTTAGATTTCATTTTATTCCATACTTATGTTTGTCTTATTATGTATTTCAATATTCACTAGATAAATATTCTATTATTTCTTTGTTTTGATTTGAGATTCAAGTTCATTTCAATTAATTTTATTTTTATCAGAGTTATTTTTATTTTATTTTTTATATTTTTACAGAGTTGAGACTTTTCTTTGTAAGTCTATAAATGAATCAAATTTTGTTGATGAACGAGTAGTGAGAGATATAAGAATTTTAGTATTTTATCTTAAAATAATATATGATTTCAATTTTTAATAACATTGAAAATTTAAGTAATGAAATAACAATTTAAAAAAATTTTAAACTACTAAAATTACTTGAACACTCATTCTTATATAATATTATTATTCTCTTGTTTGTAATTTTTTTCCTATTAGAATCATTCATAAACTAATGGTATACTTATATAACATTTAGTAATGGTTATGTTTTTAATAGTTTATTATTTAATATATTTTTTAACTTCTAAATAACATATTTATTATAATTGTATTTTAATTTTAAAAATAAAAATAAGTTCACCTTTAATAAAAAATAAAATAAAATTAAAAATTAAAAACCATAAAAATTGATCTAAACCAAACCGTTAAAATTGGTTTGGATTTTTTTTTTTCTAAATCGAATTAAACCGGACTGTATAAAATTTTTATATTTGGTTTGAATGTATTTTTAGTAAAAAAACAAATCAAACCATACCGTGAACACCCCTATAAACAATAATCAACATTCATATGATATGTGACAATATAATGTAAAACCTATAAATTATTATGATAAAACATATTAAAGATTAAAAAAATTTAAAAATATTCAACGATCAAAATCAAAATAAATACAAATAAATAATTAAGTACTCAATTTGAAAGAAACAATTATTGGTACTCAAAATAAAATCAATCATAAATTATCGACTTGAATATGGTTATATTTAAACCTTATTTAAACATGTTTATTATTACTTTATTTTAAATTTAAATAAAAATATGGTTATATTTAGTATAATATTTATCATATAATATATAAAAATTGAATTTAAAAATAAATACACGTAAAAAAATATATTTAAAAAATAAAAAAAATTAAAACTTATATAAACATATAATCTTTCCGTTAACCTTCTAATTAGTTTTGCTAACATAATATACAGACTAATAATATATTTAAATCAACTTAACTAAAACAACTTAAAAAGAAAATTAAAAATAAAGTTTTCTTCATATGTTACAATTATTTTACACATAAAAATATTATATATAACTTTTATAAATATTTATTTTTAATTTATGTATACATTAATTTTTTCTAGATAGTTTAATATTTAGATGAATAACATTTAAATTTTGATATAAATAAATAATTATAAAATTTTAAGCTATTAATGATTTATTGTGATTAAAATTAAATTGTATTATTAAACAGTTATAAATAATTAAATTCTCAAATAGTATCTTATACAACAATTCATCTAATTAATAAGTTTTTAAGGTCATTTAAGATCCATTAGATATTCTATCAAGATGTAACAGGTTATTTATCACAACACATATAAAAGGTAGGAGTAAATTTTTATTCTAGGATATCAATAAATAATTAACTAAAAGTTCAAGGAAAGGATGAGGCCATGAAGACTAACGAAGGTTCACCAAAGTGCTTCTAGAAGATTACTACAAACATGACGAAGAAAAACACCTTGATTTTTATCAAAATTTTAGGCCGATAGAAAGGTGAAAGAAATAGGAATAGCAATCTTACCGAGACTTTTATGTAAATATGGTCAACAAAATTCTCTTCTTTTTCTCTCCCAAAACAAAAATTAACCCTCTCTTTTCATAAAATATATAATAATTGAATTTAAAAATAAATACACTTAAAAGAATATATTTAAACAATAAAAAAAATTAAAACTTATATAAATATATTATAAATGCTTAGGGAAAAATTAGTTTTAGTGAGATGGGTAGCTTGGATTAGTGAAGGATGACGAATCCGAATAAGTTTTGAAAGAGTTAGAAAGGCTTAAGGCCCTTTACTTCATTTTCTCCCAAGAGCCCCCTCTCACTAGAACCTTTTACCTTTTAAGTCTTTCATATTCTTTCGATGATTTCTCACCCTTTTTCTCATCTTCTCCTAGACCCAAGCTCGCCATTAGAAAACTCTTAAGGAGGAGAATCGTCCCCACTGATTGAAATTCGTTTTGGATAAGTTTTTGGTACAAAGTTTCCTCTTTTTCATTAGAGTTTGAGACTAGGTGCGGGGTTTCTCTTCTTCCTTGCTTTTGAACTGTTTAGGGTCTGGTTATGATGCGTTTGAGCTTGTATTTAGGTTTTGGGAGAGCTAGTTGGGAGCCAAGGTCAAAGAATTGTGTTGTAGTGGAAGGACTCTATAGTTGGGTGTAGAAACAAGGTAAGGGAAGTTAGAGATTCAGGCTATTTTGTGAAATCTATGGTTGTATGTTTGGAATACAAGTTGTGTGTTGCTTTTGTTGTATTTAAATGTGCCTGTGATGCTTGTTTGGGTGATGAATTCGCATTTTCACAGTTCTGCAGAACCCTTGTTTTGCATGATTCGTTCAATATAGGGCCCCTATGTTGAGTGAATTTGTTCTAGGGGCTCTCAGGTTGAAATTCATTGAGCGGAGGGCTCGGCGCTGAGGCAGATGGTGCGCTCAGCATAGAGGACCTACGCTGAGCGCATTTGTAATAAAAATATAAAGTACAAAAAAAATCTGTTGAGCAAATTTTCTCTAACTATTTTTCCTTTTCTAACTTGAAATGATGGAAGATGATATATATATATATATATATATATATATATATATATATGTAACTCTTGGAAAAAGTGTGTATGATATGATTTAATGGAATAAGACTGTGTTACTCCTAGTGAGAGGAGGGTTTTGCCATTGGGTTATTAATATACGAATATTGGTAACATAGTTTGTATGGATTTCGAGAATATTTAATGATATTCAGTGTCATGTAGACTAAAACATCATGTGATGAAGGTTGATAGGTGAAACTATCCTAAGGTGGTTTTGGTTGTGAGCTGTAAAAGAATGACCTTGGGTTGAAAAAGACCCAGAAGGTTGGTCATGGGAAGATCCTTCATCTTTGGATATACCTCAAGTGCTAGTCCTAGATGTGTGAAATTCATATAGTCTGAAAGCCGTCAGTTTGATATGTGATTGTGGTTGCGTGTGTAAATATTTGAATCCTCTGGAAAGCTGAGTGTGTCTAGTTTACAACGCATCCAGGATCATGATTTTAGGAACTCTGTAGAAAAAATGATAAATAAAACAGTGCATAAAGGTCAGAACTCGTATATAATAAATTATAGCTTATATACTGTTTTTATACAGAGTTTTGTATTAAGGCATCCGAAGTCCTAAAAATACAGTTTATAGTTAATTAAGCTTTGTTAACACATTGGGAACAATTAAATAACATTATTAGCCATTTTAAATATGCTAAAATTCAGTCACATCAAGTAGGTGACACACTAAGTAGGAAGAAGGTTTGTATGTCTGTCTTGATGGTGAAGGAACTGGAGCTGACCGAGAAGTTCATAGATTTGAACATCTTTACTGATATTTCCCCGAGAATGATTTGTTGTGGTCGACTGGTGGTGACAAATGACTTCCTTGGGATGATTAAGGAGAAGCAGACTTTCGATGAAGATTTGAGGAATATTGTGACGTCTTTGGGTATTGATAGAGCCAAGATTTTGAAATGGGATCAGATGGAATCTTGAGGTTCAAGGGCCGAGTCTGTGTTCCGACTAATGAAGATTTGAAGAGATTAATACTAGAAGAGGGCCACAAGAGTAGATTGAGTCTACACCTGAACATGACTAAAATGTACAAAGATATGAAGGAATTTATTTGTTGGCCTAATATGATGAGGGAAATAACCCAATTTGTTACTGTTTGTCTGACGTGCCAAAAGACCAAGATTGAACACTAGAGATTGGGTGGTATGCTTCAACGGTTGGAGGTTCTCGAGTGAAAATGGGACAGCATAGCATTGGATTTTGTCACCCACTTGTCGCGGTTAGTGAGAGGGCACAAGCCCACTTGGGAAATTGTTGATAGACCGACTAAGACTGCCCACTTCTGTCGGTAAACCTGAGGATCTCTAAGGAGAAGTTGATTCAACTGTACATAAGGGAGATAACGAGATTGCATGGTGTGCCCTCGAGCATTGTATAAGAAAAAGACCAACAATTTACTTTATGCTTCTGGAAGACTTTACAAGATGTTTTCGGGACTAGGTTAAGACTCAATTCTACCTATCACCCCCAGACCGATGGAAAATCTGAGAGGACAATTCAATCATTAGAGGATATGTTGAGGGCATGCGTCTTGGATCACTTAGGAAGCTGGGATGAAGTGTTGCTTTTGGTTGAGTTCACCTACTGATGTGACTGATTTTTATCATATTTTAAATGTCTAATAATGTTATGTTAATGTTTATAATGTGTTAACAAAGCTTAATTAACCATGATTTGTATTATTGGGTCTTTGGAAGCCTTAACACAAAATTTTGTATAAAAAAGTAAATTAGCTATGTTTTATTGTAAACGGGTACTGACATTGGTCCGCTGTTTTATTTATCATTTTTTCTAAAGATCTCCTAAAATTATGATTCAAGTTGCGTAATAAACTAGACACATTCAGCTTTCCATAGGATCCAAAATCACTAAATTCGGAGTTGAATTGGATTTTATATAAATTATTAAAGTGGGGTTAAGCGCACCAGGCCGGCCCAATGGACATGCTTCAATAAATTAATTACCCAAAATTCTCTAGATCTCCAAAATTAGTGAAAACGGTGGAGTTTTGAAAATAACTCGTAGATCTTTCAAAGGAGACCGGAACCATCTGATTTGGACAAGAAACGAATAAACGGCACGTGATTGAAGTGTACGCTACTGCACTGAAGCGAGCCTGACGCGTCTCTTGGAGTCTCTCTCAAGTTATTGGATCACCTACGGTGATTAACCTTGTAATAAGTAATTGTACAGTATCTAAAGTATAAATGACTTGTCTTAATGTAAAAAACGTGGTGTGTTGAAGCCTTGTATTCAGATCTAGATCAATCCATTCATTTTCTCTCAACTCTTCATGCGTGCCATGGGTTTTCTTGCTTGCGTTCTACGTTTCTTCCATTTCCGTGTATGTGTTCTTCATTTCTTCCATTGTTCTTCTTGATTTGGATCTGTTTCTTCTTCTTCCACCAATGCTTTATTGTTTTCCTTTATTGCTTTTATGATTTAGCATAGATTTACCGAACAAAAGTTCTTTGAATCATTGGTTGCGCATATCTCACAATGCTTAGATGTTGTGCTCTTGATTTGCTTTAGCTTGAGTAGGCCTTTCGTAAATGATGGCTGAGACTTGCAAACTTTTATGGTGAATTCCTAATTGAAGAAATTAGGTTTTCACAATTTCAAGAATCACATAAGCTAAGGTTGGGTTTGAGCACCATGATCATGGTTTGAAACTTGAGTTCTTGCTTTTCTTTAATTTCTTGCGAATTATAGTTTAATTGTAGTCACGTAAGATTAGGTTTATAGCACTTCTTTTATTGCTTTTCTTTACATGCTTTCATAGATTAGATTTACAAAGCTTTGCTACATTTACATTCCATGCATTAGACTAGAATAGCTTAGGTGTATTTACATTTTCCATTTTACATTTCTGCACTACAAAACCTCCTGGAAAAATCTAAAAAATTCATAAATATTCCTTGGTGCATTCATACATCATTCGCAACTTTCATTTGCCACTGTTTTTGATTTCTAACTGAGTGACACTGTTCACCTCGGTCAGATTTTGAGACGCGCACCACATACATTCATCCATTCTGTCATCTTTCATTATAAAACTCAAAATTGAAAAATAACTTCATTTCCCTCGACCAACCATACATTTCATACATGTCATTTAATTTTTGACCGAGAAAACTTCTCTCATTTCGCCTCTGACCGAGAGCACCCATTTCTGGTCACTTCCTGACTCGGTCATAACCATTTTCCTAAACTTTCACCGAACCATTTTGGACCTTTGATGACTCATCCATCTATTCTCACTACTTCACTGGATTGATATCTTGGTTCCCACTATACTGCATTATCTTTAGGAGAATCACCATTTGTAAAGAGCATCTTAGCACGACACTGAGATTCCAATCTTTCACCTACAATAATAGTTACCACGCTAGCATTGGGATGACATCATATGAAGCCTCGTATGGAAGGAAATGCAGAACCCCTCCTTGTTGGTATCAGGATGGAGGGAATTTTGGTAGGACCTGAGTGTTGCAGTAGACCATCGAGAAGGTTAAGTTGATCAAAGATAGGATGAAGACTTTTCAGAGTTGCCAGAAATCGCATACAGATCAAAGGAGGCACCCGATAGAATTGAGGTAGGTGAGCATGTGTTCTTAAGGGTTACCCCTATGGCTGGGATAGGGAGAGCCATCAAATCGAGAAAGCTGACTCCTAAGTTCATTGGACCATACCAGATTTTAAGGAGGATAGGACCAGTGGCGTATGAGTTATCCTTACGTCCTTGATAAGACTCTAAATTAACATCTTTTAATTAATTAATAATCGTATTTAAGTATTCTCAAGTAAACAGAATAAGCCAAATTATCTATAAATTATATTTTGCGAAGTATTACAAAGTCAAAAGCAAAATTGTGTTAAAAACAACATAAAATAAACCTTTACTCACAACTTGATGATCCCTCCTTGCTTTGACTATATCTTTTGACTCAGTGCTCCTAAAATCACGATTCTTGATGCAGATAAAAGTAGACACCTGAGGCTTTCAATAGAAACTGGAACCACATGATTTGACGAAGAAATGGATTTTTCATGGGCAATCAAAGTCGAGCCTACTGTAGAATGCAAATGCAGAGAAGTCAACTTCAAAGAAACTAGGCCCAGGATACTACGAAGCTCCAAAAATCACCAAATTTGTTCCAAAGAAAAGAAAACTCATAGAACTTCAATCCAGGTTTTGAATGACACAAATCAGACCCAAAACGGATTTTTGGTAAGCCATAGAAGTGGGCTCAACAGCAGCTGCGATCAGCTGAAGAACGCAAAGAACCACTCCCAATAATCGAGGCCCAGTGGATTCGCCTGAGCCTCTAAAATCGCAAATTAGGTCTCATTGGAAAATAGATTCGAATATCTACAACTGGAGACTTGAATAAAGTGATTTGGTGAAGAAACAAGAGAGATATACACATTTTAAGTTAACCACATGCAGCTGAGTAAAGGAAGAACGCAAGCTAAAGAAATTCGGGCCAGCCATGCAGAAGCCCACCCAATAAGCGAAAGCTATGCAATCTATAAATAGATGGAGTTCCTTTGTAAATAGTGTAGAAGATTCATTAGCAAACAGAAAGCACGTAGCAATCTAGAGATTCAGTTTTACGATCTTGCAAGTTTAGTTTCAGCAGCGATGAGGAAGAGCTCGTTCTCTTTGCTGTATAGTTCTAGCAGTAGTTCAATTCTTGCATTCTTAGTTCAATACAAGTAAGTTCCGCATAGATTTTGTAGTAGTTTCCTTTCTATTTCACGTTCTTGATTCTCGCGTATTTTTCTTGATTGTGTTCATCCGTTCATAGTATCTTCTACGTCACTGCCTGTAGCTTTGATTAGTTGTTTTTGGTTTAGGAATATATGTTCTCCGGTTTCTTGATTTCTGCATTTTATTAAATCTGAAAATTCGAAAGTTTCTAAAGAGCAAATCCATTAGAGAATTGTCTCTTGATACCTTGCGAAGATTGAGAGCAGTTGGATGTCTTCCAATGGTGTAATTACCAGCTCTGAACTCCAGTGAGGTTCAGCACAACTCCACGTGAATTTTCTCTCAAGAAACCTTCACAAAAATCGTTATATTGCATGTGTTTTAATTCTGCATTCATGATCCATTCTGTTCTAAAGTTTAGTCATTGTTTTGATGTGATTTCTGCTATAGTTTAGTTCACCCATAGCTTCTAGTTCTGTCGTGGTCCTGATCTGAATTTAGTTTCATAATACGCTGTGTCCAGTTCGTAGCATGCATCTAAGTATCAATTAATAGATTTTTGATAGTTTTAGCCGCTGCATTATAGTTAACAGTTTTGCATTCATACTCAGATTCAAGATCTAGCATGTGTTAGGATAGTTTGATTGAGCTGAGCATTTTGCATCCACGTATTTTAATTCACATGCATTGTCTTAGTTGAACCATATTTTCTATATCGCGTGTTCAAAACTCCCCCTCATATATTCGATACCATGAGCATTCCATTCTAATCTCGCAAGCATAGTCATCTATCATCACACCACTGAATTCACATTCCACCCCATCATTCATTGCACATAAAATCATAGAATTTCTACCACAACCAGTAGCGTTAAAGTCATACCTTAGGCATCCCCTTAGCTCGCATTTCCATCTATAAGTACAGAATCAACAACACCTCCTAAATTGCTCCACGGATTGACATTCTGGGTCTCCTCTCTACTACATTAAGGAAGGGGATTTAAAATTGTTTGATAAAACCGCAAGCGACTAAAAAGGTTAAATCACTCCTCCTTTGGCCAGACTTCACAATGTTTTCCACGTGTCCCAATTGAGGAAGTATGTACCCGACCCCAACCACATGTTTGAAAATGAGGAAGTTGAAGTTTGTGAGGATCTCTCTTTTGAGGCAACACTAGTGTGAATTATCGATGTAAAGATCAAGGAGCTTCGTGGTAGGACTATTGTGATAGTTAAGGTGTGTTGGAATACGTGTACCAAAAACTCAACATAGGAGTTGGAAGAGGAGATGAGGAGACACTACCCTTACCGCTTCCTTAGTAAATGCAATTTTTGTGGATGAAAATTTTTGTAGTTAGGGGGATTATAAGGACTTAAAGGAAAATTAATTTTAGTAAGATAGGTAACTTGGATTAGTAAAAGATGATGAACTCGGGTAAGTTTTTAAAGGGTTATAAAGGAAGGTCTAAAGCCCTTCACTCTTCATGTTCTCCCAAGAGCCCACTCTCACTAGAACCATTTCCCTCAAAGTCTTTCACCCTTTTCTTCATCTTCTCCTAGACCCAAGCCCACCATTAGAAAGCTCTCAAGATGGTCCTGGTTGTGAGCTGTAAAAGGATGACCCTAGGTTGAAAAAGGCTCGGAAGGTCGGTCATGGGAAGACCCTTGGTCCTTGGATATACCTCAGGTGTTAGCCCTAGATGTGAAAAAACCATAGTCTTCCGAAAGTCGTCAGTTTGATATGTGATTGTGGTTGTGTGTGTAAAGCCTTAGGTAGGCCCTTATACTAAATTTCTGACTTATCTTACTACGTTGATTTGTTATGTTTTCCTTAATATGAAAATATTACACTAGCTTACCCTTCTCTATGTCTTTGTGTTCTCTTACTATGATCGTGTTTTTTACACGAGAGTAGATAGTAGGTCTATTGAGAAGCCGTTTGTAAATAAGAGTAGGAAATAATGTAGGTCCTATAAACGGTAATAGATTAAATAGTAATTTTCTAATGAACTATGAATTAGTCATATATTTTGAATAGTACCCTCAGAATTACTGTAATAGTAATATGATTTATATTTGAGATTATTGAATACTTAGAATATATTTATATTTTTTGGTATGATACATATATAGTCTTTCAGTTAACCTTCTAATAGTTTTGCTAACATAACCTAAAAAAATTACTATACAAACTACATATTTAAATCAGATTAACTAAAGCAATTTAAAAAAAATTAAAAATAAATTTGTCTTCATAAGTTATAATTAATTTACACATAAAAATATTATATATAACTTTTATAAATATTTATTTTTAATTTATGTCTGTATTAATTTTTCCTAAATAGTTTAAAAATTAAGTTTAATATTTAGACGAGTAATACTTAAATTTTAATGTAAATAAATAATAGTAAAGTTTTAAGTGATTAATGATTTATTATTGTTATTAAAATTAAATAATATTGTTAAACGGTTACAAATAATTAAAATCCTATCTTATGCAACACGTATACAACACGTATATCAAAGATAATTCATGATTATAGAAATCAACTTTTTATTTTAGTATATCAATAAATAATTAACTCAAAGTTCAAATCTATAGGAATGATGAGTTGATGAGGTCATGAAGAGTAATGAAGTTTCACAACTGTGTTTCTGTATATATATTTTTTATTTTCTATCTCTTTGTAATATATTTTTATTCTTATTTCTTTTTCTCAAAGCTGGATAATAGACTCTTGTTTTCAATTAGGAGCACCTTCTTTCTCTTTATATGGGTGCACCTTTTTTATCTTTAGTAGGAGGTGTGATTCTTGTGCACCTAAGGACATGCTTTATATGTGAAGAAGTCATCATAAGCTACAATTACACGACACATGCTTTAGGAGGTGTGTTCCTTGTGCGTCTAAGGAAATGCTTCTCATGTGATGAGGTAATTATGACTTATAACCAACCAACATATACTAGTGAATAAATGATGAGATTTACACATGGATGGAGAGTGATGTGCCATGTTCAAGGCTTCTAATTGGAAGACTCTAAGACATGCTTTTAACATGTAACTTAGAAAGTGGAAAAGACATTACATTTGCATTTGATTTGAATTGTATTTCCATTTCATTTGAGATGCATTTGTAGTCTTTGAATAGAATGTTTCCCTCATTGTAAATAACTTTGGTTCATTTGAGAAATATAGTGAGTTTTCCTAAGTCTGAGCTTTGGTGTTTTCTCTTCTCTTGAATTCTTATCTTGAGTATGAATCAAGTGGCGACTTCCACCACTTATCTTGGAATTCTTCTCCAAGTGGCGTGATCTCCTTCATCTTCCATCTTCATCTTTTGCTTCTCCTTCCTTCCATGGCTTTTAAATTGGTTTTGTCATTCAATTTACGAATCTAAATTCATATACATTTGATTTTATTCTATTTCACTCGTTGCTAGTAAACCCTTGCATTTTTGTCTCTAAATTTGTTTCTAAATTTGTCTTGGAGCTTGTGACACATCAAATTCCATCTCTAAATTTGTCTCTAATTGTGCCACTAAAATCTCATGAATATGTTCTTCCATGTATATGAAATCCGTTTGATATTTTCTTAATTCTAATGTGTTTAATACTTGTTCCAAATCTTCCTTTGAAGTCTAAACATCATAAATCAATTTCTATAATGAGTGCATTAATGATAGGGAAAATACTTAAAAGTGTCTCTTAGAAGGATTAAAAAAATACATAATTAAAAAAGATACCTTTGCACATTCTCATTTGTCTTTATTTTACATATCTTTAATTTCAACTTAATTATTCTTTTTACTTAATAATTAGAATCATGTTTAATTTCTTTTGTAGGAATAATTAGACCATACATCAAGCCACAAACTAAGTAAAGAAATTGGGCTACAATTGGAATTAAGTTCTAAAGACATCTTGGCCAAATAAGGAGGGAAGACAAGGAATACATGGATCAAACATGTGACACCTTCTAGCTTTAAATGCGTTTCACTTCCCAAACAAAGTCTAAGCATGACCCATTCCTAATCACATGAAGAGCATGCTTGATGCCTTTTTCTCTTTAATTTTTGAATTCAAATTTGAATGGTGCATTTAAATTTCATTTGTATTGAATTTACATGTGTATTTTTTTGGATTTGGAGCTTATAAATAGGCATCACATTGCCACTTATATATAACTTTGGATAATAGAATTTGAGAGAGTTTCTAAAAGCTTGTGTCTTGGTGTTCCCTTTCCATTGCTTGTCTTCTCTTGATGCTTGCTTCAAGTGACAACAAAATTGACATTTATCGTAAAGTGAATCAACTTAAGTGACATGAATTTTTCATCATTCTCCATCTCTAAGTCTTCTTCAACCTCTTATATACTTCTCATTCCAATTTTTGTTATGACTATTGTTTTATTTGCTTGTGACCATGTCAACTCTTCTCTTCTTCAAATTGTTATTTTTGTTTCCTAATTAAAACTCTTAAAATCAATCTCTTCCTTTAAATATAAACATTCACATTTATATAACCATTCATAGATTAAATTCACATCTAGTGGAAAACATCTTTGAGGATTAATCAAGACTAACTAATTTCCACAAAAACCTTCCATAATAATCTTAAAATAAATCACATAAGGGAATGTGCAAAAATAAGAAAAGAAATATAAAACTAGAGATGTCCAAAAGAAAAGTATCATTCATATTGAAAAGTTTATAGTGTTAGATAAAGAAAAATTAACATGGTGTATATGACACCTACTATCTTGATTTGTTTATAAATAAGACATATCTCAAATTGCATGAAGTTGACGAAACTATTGAAAGTGATTACATATTCTTTCATATACATAATGCTTATTAGCATTCTTTGTCTATTAGCTTACATTTTCTATAGAATGAAAAATACTTGAAAGATATTCTAAGTTGTAATATTTTCTTGTGAAACTTATACTCTATCTTCAACAACTATAATTGTTTATATCCTTTTTGTGATAACTTACTCTTTGTAAAACTTTTATCAAACTTTCTATTTATTAGTTAAGAGTGATTTTGTGGTGATTTAATTAATAAAGAATACTTTTTTTTTTAATTAATGAGAAGTTTAGAAAATTTGTTAGAAATGACATAATGTCTAAATTGACAAAATTTATAAAATCATTTAATTGATGAATGAAATATTAAAAAAAAAACAAAATATTGAAGTTAATTTATATAAAATAAGTATTTAATTTTTTTTTATAAATTTATACTTATTTTTCATTCAAATTTGTTTTAAAAATTTTTAAATATTAAGACAATCTTCTAATACATCATTTACTCGTATTAAGGTTGTCTGTCAAGGGATTTTGTGTTCTGTAATGTGATTCTGAACTAGTGTAGTGAAAGTTTCTTGAATGTGCTGATACTGTATTTTGATAAATTTTGTGTTGCCTGAGATATTTGGATTGGATTTAAATTATGTAGGAGAATTGTTAATTTATTTGGTCATCTATTTTTATTTCAATTGAGGTATCAAATTTGTCAAAAAGAACCCTTTTTATGTGCCTTGAAAGAAATGGAACCAGTAAACCAGACAGATCTTCTACAGAATTCAAATCTGCATAATTTGTCATGAGATAAGTTGTTGAGCATCTGGTTAAGTGAACCCTAAGAGTAATTCTAGTTAGAAATTTAAAAATCTATCATAATAGCTTGGTAGATTTTAAACTATTTGTTGAATTGGGATGAATATTAAATGTTAGCTTGAAAAAGATGTTGAGATTGAAATTCAAGTATGACAAGATGAATGATGAGTAGAAATATATGATTGAGAATGATGAATATGAAATTGGCAAGAGGTCGTGTGGTTCCTATTGAGAGAAAGTTGAAATTTGTAGGTGGAATGTGGCATATAGTAGCTTAGTGTGTATGGATCTAGGGATATGGTATAAGGTATCCAGACCTCAATGTGGATCAAAGTCATATAGACTAAGACCACATGTGGTGAGAGGTTGATGGAGGTTTCGTTAGTTGCTCTTAAAAGATAGTTAGATAGGAATATCTTGATATAGCGTTGGCTATGAGTAGCGAGAGGATGACACTGAGGTGAAACATACTCAGTTAGTCGGTCGTTATAAGACCCGTGGTTCATGTTTTGAGATACATCAGGTGCTAGCCTTAGATATCCGAGATCCATACAGTCTTCCGGAAGACGTCAGTCTTGTTTGTGAATGTGAATTTACAATGTGTAAAGCCTTAGGTAGGCCCTTACACTCATTGATATCTTTTGCCTTAATTGATACAAATATTTATTGATTTTGCATGCTCTTTCTTTCTATCACTAGCTTACCCTACTCTACTGTGTTATGTGTGTTTAACTGTTATGATCATGTTTCTTACACGGGAGCAGATAACAGGTTAGGAGAAAGATCTTCATCAGTGAAGAAGTAGAAGTCATGACTTTTCCTTGAAAGAATGTAAATAAGTAGTCTAGTAGGATTTTGATTTTATTTTAAATTTTTAGGAACCATCTCAGTCAAATAATTGAAGTAAACTCAAAACTGTAAATTTTTGTTCGAATTTATATAATTAAAGTAGTATATTTCAGATATGATACAATTATATATTTTCTTTCACTCATTTATTGCAATTTTATTCTTTTTCTAGTTTAAAAGTTCAAGATTTATATTTTTTTTATGGATTTAAGTTTTTTTTATATTAATATGTTGCAATTTTTTGTCTTTACGAGGTAGAAATCAAAGATTTGTTTTATTTTTATTTTTGGGATTTCTTTAACTAATGTCAACATGTATGTTTTTTGATAAGTTTATATTAAAATAACCCTATTATGTGGAATTAAAGTTCAAATTCAAATTAATTTGACATTTCATATGTTCATCAATTCCAAATCATAAACTTAAATTGAAAGTTGGTATACTCATAATATTTTTAAATAAAAGAAAAATATATTTGCAATGAAAAAAGATTTATCAATAATTTAAGAAAAAAATATTATTTCAACCATTTTGATTACTTGAAAAAAAAAATTATTTCAAGAATGAATTTGGTATCTTTCGACCTAAGTTTTCCTTTTAAATTTTATAAAAAATAATTATCTTTGTTATTATACTTTATCATAAATATAAATAAAAATAAATAACAATCATTTTATAAAGTAAATTTTTATTCTCTACTTCTAGAACTTTTTACATTATGTTTATGTTAATAATAAAAAAAAATAGAGTTAAACTTATGATTTTGGATGAAAATAGAAATATACATGTACTTAAAAAAAATTATCTTTAACAATAAACCAATATCCTTAATTAATGTTGGTAAGTAATATTATTAATGCAATCTATTTTTATTTATAGAATATTTTATATTACTTAAATATTGTTTGAATATATAATACAACATTTCAAGAGTGATAAAACTACTTATATACCTTCCCTAAAATTAATTTTATTATAACTATGAAAAAAAATTACAAAATCTAATCCTAGCATACTGCCTCCACCGCAAACCTCTTAATAGAACTTCCACAATCCGTTGGACCAAATGTATTCTCTGAAACATCAATTGAACAAGCTTTCTTGCCAACACATGCCTACACAACGAAATATTCAAGTTATTAACTTACTTAGATCATTATCATCCGAACAATAATCTTAAAGAAAACATACAAATACTATGAGAGTCTTACCTTTTCCACGATGGACAATGCATTCTTGCTTTCGCAACTACCCTTTTTGAATGCTTCGCACACTCCTTTGGGATCACCAAAACTTGCAAATTTAATAGTAGAAATTGGTCGATTCTGGCAAGACAAGTCCAAGGTATTGTTCTCATATGCATTTCCACATGCACTACCAACAACAACAGTTTGGAAATTCACTAGTGAAGGGTTACCACCCAACTCCTCAAACAAAACCAAAGTATTTTCATCATCTTGCAGATAGGAGCGAGGGACATGGTACCTGAATAATTTAAAACATAATTAAATTAATATCTTATTATAAAATAAATAACAAAATAATAAACACTAGAAAAAAAATGAGAAGAACATGGTATATAGTAAAACCAACCATCTCTGTGTTGGGTTCCCACAATTAGTAACACATTTTGAGTTGGTATACTCTCCACGATAATCACATGGCTCATCACTACAACCATCTTCCTTAGCAATGTAACTGGGCCAAATACGTCCAAGGTTTTGACCATTCACCCATGCATAGCCTTTGCCCATTCCTTCCAAATCCACCACAACAGGCTCTAAGCCACTTGGAGCTTTGAATGTAGTCTTCCAAATATAAAACACATTAGTTAGTTTTTAAGTTTTAATTAAATTATAATTAAAAGGTTATTACAATTCAAACAATTATTAAAAAAATGAAGATTAATTACCTTGTACCAAGTGAGCATTCTATTTATGGGTAACTCCTCAGATTCCCATTTGCCAGGTGAGTCTTCTTCACTAAAGTATTTGTAGTTCCAACCATTCAAGCCAACTTTGTACAACCATTTGTGTGATGATAAATCCGTAATGATGGTTTCATCACCTTTTGTACTGATGGTTTCATCACCTTTAGTACTGACCAGCTCTATTGGCCCAACAAGACTGGAATGCCATGTATCATAGTGTGGTCCATAGTTCTATTTTTTTCACAATATAATCATATTATTAATTAATTAATTACTAATCAATAAAATTGCAACAAATTATTCATGCAAAATTAAACAAAACAAGGTCCATAGGTAAGAACCTGAAGTCCAACGGTGACACTAAGCAAGCTTATGGTATTTGTTCCATGCTTCAACTTTATCTTTGTCTCAAATTTATCATTTCGAATTCCATATGTGGCCCAATGGGAGCCTATTCAATAAAGAGTGGTGGAAACTTGTTATGAAATTCTGACACAAATAGTACAATGTTAATAAGCACATGAATCTAAAATAATACCAATATGTTCTCCATTGACAAATGCGTGAATTACATGGCCGTTGCCGTTAATTCTAAGACTCACATTTTTGCTCCAAATTGGATCATGATATGTGACGTTAAGTCTGTCACAAAAAAAATATGATCAACATAAAAAAAAGAGTAAGGAACTTAAAAATCAAGAAGAAAAAGTTAAGTTGGGGTGATTACGTTGTCATGTACCAAAGATAGTCACTAGTATCATCCGCCACATCTTTTTGATCAAGAAGTGCATGTGTAGAGATATTACTTTTAGCATGAAGAGCATCATCAATATTCTCTGACCTCCACGTCCACTTCAAAGGTATTGGCTCTTTTTCTACTTGTCTATTTTCTTTAACCATTACAGAGGTTTGGACATTCACCTGATTGAACAAATATAAACATAGAAATCAGTAACATAATCGTTGATCATAGTGAACAAAAACTAGTATGAGATTCTTTCTAACCTTGGCAGTGTTATACTCTTCATGCTGACAATCAGGAAGAAGACTAACAGACCACGTTGGAACTATATACTTATTTCCTCTAAAGGTTAGGGTGGCATCAGTGGTAGTGTTGGTGTTACTCAAGAAGCAACTTGATGATCCATTGGTGGCATAAATGGTGGCCTTAATATTTGAAAGCACATTGTTAGTAGGATTTTTATTCTTCTAAAAAGGAAAAGAAATAACTTCAGTTATCCAATTTACTTTAGTATTTTCACCATTCATATACCTTAACAGAGTTGTCAAAATCAGTCTCAGAGACAATTCCATTTGTAAGAGTTTCCTCAATTGACTTCAAAGCACTATGAAGTTCTTTAAGGTGACCCCATTTTGGTTGAGCAATGTTGCCTACAAATATTAATAAAATGAATTAGACATCAAAGGTGTTAATCCATGAAAAGTTGATATTCAATGAAAAATAATATTATATAACTTTTAATATTTATAAATTCAATTACCATATTCATCAAGAGGAGCATCGTAATCATATGAAGTGGTAATATATGGACCGCCGGCTGTTCTACCGAAATTAGTGCCACCATGATATTGAACAAAAACAAAACGTATACATATATTTTAATATAAACTAACTAAGATAATGGAAACAATGATTAATAATTTGAACTGAAAATTATTATTATTTTTTACCATGTAATAATTTTGGAATGTGCCTCCAATTTGGAAAAATCTAGCCACGGAGAATGCAACATCTTCGGCAGTTCTGTGTGGATCTCTGCCACCCCAATTCTTGAACCTTAAATTCACCCAAAAATAAAAGCATAGATATAAACTCTAATAATAAAAAAGTGAGCTAAAATTATATTTTCTTTTATAATTAAAAATTGGAAAATGAGTTAGGAATATTAGACGTACTAGCCTACCCAATTTTCTGTCCACATTTTAGGACTGTTAGGATTATTGGGTTCAAAGTTGTGACAGTACCAACCATTGCAAGTATTGATCTACACGGGAAAATGAAAAATGTTAGCTTCATTGCACATATTAATTATCTATCCATATAACATAAAATATAAGAACAAGTACCATACCATTGGCTGAGGAGCATCAGACTCCTGGCACATGATCCATGGAACTCCAACGTTCAAGGACTCCGCCATGTTTGCGCACCAATTTATGTAAGCTTTTCCCGCTTCTCCATAATGTGAAATTACGTTATCATATTCATTTTCAATCTGAAATATTATTCATCAAGTTATCTCCAAGCACATTAATGACAAGGGTGGAGTTAGAAATTTTAGATGAGAGGAGCCAAACTAATTGATCATCACTTATCAATAATTAATAAAAAAAAATATTTATATATATTTTGGTTTTTTTTTCTTGACCATATGATACTTGTTAAAAATAAATATATTACAAATATAAAAAATATATTCTTAAAAGTAAACAAAAATATCTCCTTTTACATATATTTAATTATTATGGATTAGAGAGAGTTGATTTATATTTAATTTTACCTATTTTTTTTATAAAATTTTTCTACAATAATTATGAAATATTTGATTATATTAGATTGTCAGTATGAAGAAAGATACAAGAAAGTTTATGTAATAGAGTTTTAAAAATTATCAAAATTTCTTTAAAAAATGAGTTTTATTTATTTTGTTAATATTTTTTAAAAAATAAGATCATATAAAAATAAAATCATTAATTTATATACATATATAATAATGAGGGGAGTACGATGATCCCCTTCACTCCACCCTTTATATATTTTAGAGCTGTGACCATTCCGGTCCTCTCTTGGTTCCGTCCCTAATTAATGAAACGATTCTAATGATATCTAAAAGAAAAGAGAAAATTACCTGAGTAAGAATTATGAGACCACCTTGAGAAGCAAAAAGTTTCTCTTTTCTTACCATATCGACAATCAAAGTAGTGAAATTTTGCATTTCATTCTTGATTTCAAAATAAAAGAAAAAAAGGGTCAACAATAATATAATTTGGATAAAATTAAAACTAAAATAAAAAATATTAAACATTACCATAAACACATTATTGAGAGTCCTAATCTCCACACCAGGTAGATTGTGAACCCACACAGAAATCCCTCTAAAAGATGAAAAATTTGATAGTAAAGATTAATTAAAAAAATGGTGAATAAATAGTGTACCCATAGTTCCATTCAGCACAAGTATATGGTCCAATGCGAAGAACACCGTAGAGGCCAGCCTCTTGAATGGTCTTGAGAAATCTAATGAGATCGTTATTGCCAGCAAAATCATAGACACGACAAGAAGGTTCATGTGCATTCCAGAAAACATATGTTTCGATTGTGTCTAAACCACCTTCCTTGGCTTTCTTGATTAAGTCGGGCCACATCTACATAATAATCAATTAGTGTTAAGATGTATAAAATTATCAAAAGAAGAAAAAATAAATGCAGTGGTTACCTCAGGCGTGCTTCTGGGATAATGGATTGATCCAGATATAAGCATCCTCCGTTTTCCATCAATTTTTATGGCTCTTCCATCATGAGAAACTTCAATAGCATTACTCGTAAGCAAACAAATACCAAGTAAGAAAAAACAAACTGACAAAGAGAAGAACTTCATTGTATCTTGAGAAGAAATAGAACTCCGTGATACTAATTTCAAGCTTCTTTAATAAATTTATAGAGATCAAAATAATTCTTCAACACAATTCATCTCTATAATTATCCCATATCTGTTTTATTTGTTTCTTAAATATTATCTTTCCAACTCATGACAACTTTTTTCTCTGTTTTAACACTTATTATTTAATTAAAATAGATTTTTTACTACTTTCATAAATATTACATTCTTAGAGTAAACACACTTTTAAAATTTAAAAATTAAATTGCTCTTAATTTTCATTATAAATAAATATTTTTAAATTTATAAATTATATAATACTAAACTATTAGAAATCAATATTTTAAACTATAAATTATATTTTATATTTATAAAACATATAATGTAATATGTTTCTTACATTACAAGTAAATAAATAAAATTAAAAGGGAAGTATTTCAGATTATTAAATCAAATATCTTTATGCTTGCTCTAGTTATATTATATATTTCTCAATTATTTAATCTTATAAATAATTTTAATTATTTTTTTTCGTAGGGGTGTTTGTGGTACAATTTGGTGCGATTTTTTTATTAAAAATACACTTGAACAAAATATAATAGTTATATACAACTTGGTTTAGTTCGATTTGAAATAGAAAAAAAATGCAAATCAAGCCAAACCAATTTTAACATTTTGATTTGGATAGTTTTTGTAATTTCTAATTTTATTTTATTCTTTCTTAAAGATGTCTCATTTTATTTTTAAATTTAAAATATAATTATAATAAATAAGTTACTCTTGAAAAATATATTAAGTAATAAACTAATAAAAACATAACATTTACTAGATACTATATATGTATAATATTAATTTATGAATGTAGGAAAAAACGGAAAAATAAAATTCAAAACCTGAAAAGTAGATTATAGAAACTACCTTTAGGCTGATATTTCTCACTGTACACAAATGATTGAAAACCACACCGAAAGAATAATAATATTACATGGATAGAAGAAGTAGAAACTATTAATAGTCGCATGATTTTAGTAATATAAAGACTCTCAAAGTGGATATTTCATTACTTAAAAAATTTCAATGCTATTAAAATTTGAAATCATATATTGTTTTAAGTTAAAATATTAAAACTCTATTATCTCTTCCACTCCCTGTTGTTTATTAACAAAATTTGGTTTTACATTTGGAGACCTAAATGAACACTGTTATAAAAAAAATCATAATTATGTAAAAATACAAAAGATAAAATAAAAAAAACCATATTAAAAATAAATTAATTGGAAAATCCTAAATCAAAATAGGTTAGATTTCTCAAAACACATAACAAATCAACGATTAAATCATATCTCATCCAAAATTCTATGGATGGCTTATGATTGTTTTAAAATAAATATATTATATTTTATTAGCAAAATTATATTGAAGGTTTATAATTGCCTCAAAGCAAACAAAATTCTACTAAGGTTTAGGGGTTGCCTAGCTATCCGTAATTCTTATAAGCACTCATATATATGAGGCATTCTCCACTCTTCCTCTTACCTCGAATGATGATAAGTGATATCTTGAGATATTACTCTCTAAACTCTTCACATGTCGTCTCCAGTCACCTTTTGTAAGACTTTTTTCAAACGTTAGAGAAAATATAGAATGAAAAGTAGAGAAGGTCTAATATTTATTTATAAATATAGGGTTGAGCTTCTAATGATTAAGTCCAACTAACATTATCTTTTAAAATATTAAGAATCTTGTGTTATCTTTTAAAATATTAACAACTTCTAATTACCAACAACTTAACATTACTTTTAAAAACTTTCTGCTCAAGCGAGAAAGCTCTTCACTCAAGCGAGGAGTTTATTGCTCAAGTGAAAAAAGTCGCGAAAGCCACTAGAGAAATTTTGTTCAAGCAAAATTTCATCGCTCAAGCGAAAAGACATCAAAGAGCAAAATTGAAGGGCGTCGCTTGAGAGAAGATCATTCGCTCGAGCGAGAGTTCTTGCGTGCGACACAAGAAACCTCGAAAATCCAAGATTTATCCTTAATTCCTACTTGATTATGGATGTTCTTTGGGATTTTAAACATAATTCATGAAATTTTACCGATTATTTATCATTTAATTAGCATAATATCATACATGATGTATCAATTTCACATATAACACACTAATACACATATTAAACACTTAATCATGACAAAATTTACTTAATTAAATTCCCTTACCCCTCAACCTAGCTTAATTCTTCAACTTGAAGACGATTATAAGATAACACTAACTTCTACAAGAATCTAATCATAAAAATCCTCTAATTTTTACCACTAATGCATCTAGAATTTAACACGATTCTAAAGAACTCTAAATCCCCAAATTAAATCCTAATTAGGAACCCTAATAATCTAACATTAAATTTTTACTTGATTGTAGAAAATGATTGGTGCAAAATGTTCTTTTTCTCAAGATCTTTCTCTCCATATGATCAGATTCCTAAGAGGATAAAGATTGAAGGAGAAATCTTGATTGAGATTGAGAGAACTTAGAAAAGATTAGGAGAGGGTTGGAAAGAATTTAGGGAGAGTGAGGGAGTGAAATCTAAAAAATTGAAAGAAAATGAGAGGGATTAAAGAAAATGAAGCTTATATAGATTTATCTCTCCTAAATTGGGCCAAAGGCCCACCCAAAACCTTGGCCCCGTCCAACCCATTACAATCTCCTTAATAACAAAACTTTTCGTTCTTAAAAATTATACTCACCATTAAAGAGAAAAAGATATGAAGCTCTCATCTCATCTTCAAATTCTCAAGTGGAATCACCGGTTTGCGCATTGCACAACACCTGCACCATACTGATAGATCTCCCTCTAAGTTGTTTTTGTTGCAGCTCTTCTATGCTTATCGACAGAACTTCAAAAGACAAGTCCTCCCTAACCTGAATATCATCATACTCTAGAATGTGACTAAGGTCATACACATACTTCCTCAATTGTGACACATGAAACACATGCAACCTAGCCAAATGAAGAAGTAAAATCAATTCATAAGCCACTAGACCTATACATCTGAGAATCTAGTATGACCTAATGAACTTAGGAGTTAGCTTCCTAGACCAAATAGTTCTCCCTATCTCAATCACTGGTGAGACCCTTAAGAACACATGATCACTAGCTTCAAACTCTAAGGGTTGCCTCCTTTGATCTACATATGACTTGTGCCTACTCTACGAAGTCTTCATCTATTCTTGAATCAATTTAATCTCTTTCGTAGTCTGCTGAAGCGACCCATACTCTTTGTCTGTCCAAATACCAACATAGAGGGGTTTTACATATTCGTCCATATAGTGTATCATACGGTGCCATCCCAATATTGGTGTGGAAACTATTATTACAAGTGAGTTTTTCCAACGATAACACTTCATCCCAGATTGTCTAGAACATAGGCCCTTAACATATCTTCCAAGGTTTGTATAATCCTCTCAGACTACCCATCTGTATGGGAATGATAAGTTGAACTTAGTCTCAATTTGGTTCTCAAAACCTCTTGTAATGTCTTCCAAAACCGAGAGGTGAACTTCAAATCTCTATCTAATATGATGCTGGAAGGCATGTCGTGCAACCTCACAATCTCCTCGATATATAATTGTGCTAATTTGTCCATCAAGATTATCAAATTAATAGGGAAGAAGTGATCGCTCTTCGTTAGTCTACCCACTATGATCCAGATTGAGTCGTGACCTCTAATTGATCGTGACAAATGGGTAACAAAATTTGTAGCAATGTTATCCCATTTCCACTCCAAAATCTCTAGTTGTTGTAACATCCTTCTAGGTTTTTGGTGCTCAATCTTTACCTTTTGACACGTTAAACATGCAGCAATATACTGAGCAATCTCTCTTATATTTGGCCACCAAAAGGATTCCTTCAAATCTTGATACATCTTCTGCATATTGATAGAACTATAATTTTGCTTAATTAAAAATGCTAACAAGAGTTCTAATGTGTTCTTAGGATGTTAATTTAACATAATTAAACATAAACAGATTTTTAGAAGCTTGGAAGCCAAGATTCAAATTCATGCAAATACAGTATGAAAATATAGTGTTTTATTTTACTGACAGCCTGAAGTATGTGTACTATTTCATTTATATATTTTGTTACAGACCTCCAAAAATCGTGATTTTGATGGCATTAGAAAGTAGACTCAACAAGCTTTTCATAGAAAGTCGAATCGCACGATTTGGAGCAGAAATGGATTTTTAGCACTGTCTAAAGTTTGTTGACCTGTAGTTGACTCAGGTGACGAGTACCTCTCAAGTTATGGGTCATCTCCAGTTCTCCAAGGCCCCTAAAATCATTGTAACAATTTCATAGTATAAATATATGTTTAACCAATGTAATTAAGTGATAATTGGTATTGAGAACATACACTTGTAGCGTTTGATCTTCAGTTAAGTTGGTTATAAGTTGTTCGTTGTGTTCTTTTATATTTCAGTTTCAATGTAAGTCCTAGTTCTTTGATTTCTTTCGTCTTGTGCCTCTTCTCCTTGTTCTTTTAATTTTACTTTACTATTTTCATGCTTTAATTCATTTTAGTTCGAACAAGATTCAATGAAAGGGATTTTACTCGTTACACAATGCTTGGAATCAATCTTTCTCCTTGGTTTTCTTTGAAATCGCTTCTCGGTCGAGGGTGAGGGAAAAGCAGTGATTTTTTTCACATTCTTGATTGGTTAATCTGATTTTCAAGTGGAGAAAGGCGTTGATATCCAAGATTGGCTAGAACTTAAGCTCTTGCTCATTGCTTCAAGTTCTGTCTTTACCTTCCTTTGTAGTTAAATTTCCAGCAGCGTGTTCTTCAATTCTTGCATGTTTAATCCAAGTATAGTATAATTGGAAGACTGTTTTGTAACTCCTAATCGGTGAGGAAAGGTTTCTTAGTGTTCTTCAAAAGGCTTGAGATACTTGTATGTCTTTCAAGGGAAGTGTTTGATTGGAAACACTTTAGTTTCTCAGCTTTGGGAAAATCCAACACTTTCAATCTAGTTTAGAGTTGTAAAACTCTCTTATAGGTAGCTTTAATTGTTTCCTTGTAATGCTTTAATCTGAGTTCAATGCAATTTTAGTATCAATTTCAATTCGACATAGTTTAGGAATAGATTTGATAAAAAACGAGTAGTTCAGTTTCTGCCAAGTTTTCCAGAAAATTATAAAGTTTAGTGTTCATGTTCTTGTTTTGGTATCAACCTTCAGTTTCATGTTTGCGTTTTGATTTCCCTTAGCTTTAATCTCTATTTCAACAATTTACAATAATCTGGTTTAGTTTTGATTCAACATTTATTGCCATGCAAGATCTTCATATTCGCCATTGTATGATTGAATTAGATTAGGAGATTTCATTTTAATTCGCATATGCTGTTCTAGAATTGACTTTTATGTCTCATTTAAATTCTGCATTGCATTCAAGTCCTTCAAAACCCCCCTTCTTATATCTCGTTTAATCATCAGCCATACCACATGAAATAATAACTCAAAAACTCATGCATCATACATATTCATTGATTCATTCAATATGACAAAAAAAAATCACTAAACTAATTTTCTTGACTGATATCTCTTGCATCATTCTAATCATCCATTAGTAGTCTTCATTCATTCAAAGCTGCATTCATCACCTAGTCCTAACCCGAGATAAAAGCAACATATTCCAGAATTCTCTTTACTCATATGATCACGTCCATTCATTCATTCTAAATATAAACATATATAAACATTTCTCTCTTACATTAACTCATCTATTTCATTACATACAGTTCATTCATCCACCCGAATCATCTACATAAACATAGTTACATTGCATTCATTTCCCCACAATTGCATTACAGCTTGATCATTGCCTATCCATTCTCAATACTCCTTGGATTCGATAATCTTGGTTCCTTATACTACATTAAAGGGGAATCCTTCATTTGAAAAGAGATCAAGGCGACAGAAAAAATTCTCTTCATCACATACCTAGATACAAACTGAATTTTGCTTTATGACCTTCCTCCAGAATCATCTTCTTCGAACTCTCATCGACTGGCACACAAAATCTTCCTTTCGATCTTAACACTCCATTTGAACCCAACGTAAAATCTGTGACTCTCTCTGTTCCCAATATCTCTATAATATTTTGCAAGTTTAGATCTAGTGCCTACATTTCCTTCATCATTCCAAGGAAATCATTAGTTATGACCAATCTGCCGCAACTGATCACATTAGGAAACATATTCATACTAAGATTCATATCTTTGAATTTCTTGATCAACTCTAGCTCCTTAACCATCAAGGTTGACATGGAGATAATTTTTCTACTTAGCACATCTACTACCATGTTAGCCTTCCTCGGGTGGTACATCAATTGTAAATCGTAGTCTTTTAAGATTTTCATCCACCTCTTCTACCTCATATTTAATTCTTTTTGGTTAAACAATTACTTCAGAATTTTATGGTTGCTAAACATAATTGTAAATTGTAGTCTTTTAAGAACTTCATCCACCTCCTCTGCCTCATAGTTAATTATTTTTGGTTGAACAAATACTTCAGACTTTTATGGTTGTTGAGTACATCAAACTTTGCTCCATACAGATAGTGCATCCATATCTTAATAGCAAAAACCATTATTGCCAGTTCCAAGTCATGTGCCGAATAATTCTTCTCATGAATCTTTAGCTACCTTAATGCATATGCTACAACTCTCTTCTCCTGCATTAGTACATATCCCAACACTTGATATGACGTGTCACAGAACACCTTAAAAGGTCTACCAGTGTCTTGTATAACCAACACTAGCGAGCTGGTCAACCTCTATTTCATTTTTTAGAAGGCTTGCTCAAACTTCTCTGTCCAAGAAAATGAATGATCATTTTGAGTCAACTATGTCAATAGAGCTAAGATCCTAGGCAATCCCTTTATGAACCTATGATAGTACCTTGCTAATCCTACAAAGCTCTTAATCTCCAACTATAGTCAGACGCTCCCACTAAAGCACTACCTCTACTTTTGTAGGATTGACCTAAATCCTTTGAGCTGACACCACGGGTCACAGGAACTTCACCTCGAACATTCAAAACTCACACTTAGACACTTTAGCATATAATTGCCTCTCCCTCGATATGTTTAACACTGTTCTAAGGTGATCCTCAAGCTCCTCGAGAGTATGAGAATAAATAAGAATGTCATCAATGAAAACAACAACAAACTTATCTAGGAATGGTCTAAAGATCCTATTCATGTAATTCATGAATATGATAGGAGCATTTGTTACTCCAAATAACATCACCACATACTAGTAGTGACCATATATGGATCTAAAGTCTGTCTTTTGAACATCTTCAGCCTTTACTAAAATTTGGTGATATCCCAACAGGAGATCAATCTTTGAAAACATCACGACTTCATGCAGTTGATCCAACAAATCATCAATCCTCAACAATGAGTATTTATTCTTTATCATCAACTTATTTAATTATCGGTAATCTATGCACAGACTTAACCTTTCATCTTTCTTCTTTACCAACAACACTAGAACTCCCCATGGCGATACACTAAGTCTGATAAATTATTCATCAAGTAATTCCTCAATCTGCTTCTTCAACTCCACCAACTCAATTAGGGCTATACGATAAGACACTATTGATATTGCTCGGTTCTTGGTACCAGATTAATAAAAACTCGACTTCCCTCTTCGGAGACAAACTTGGAACTTCCTCTAGAAACATGTCAAGGAACTCCTACACCATTGGGATGTCAATCATCTCATTCTCTTCCTCAACCTCCATCTGAGTAAGAATCACATGACATTTGACATCATTTCTTAGCTCCTTCCATCCCTGATTAGCAGATAGTAACTCTCTCTCCACCGAATTTGGAAAATTAACTTCTTTTGACTACAATCGATAAAAATGCAGTTCACAAACAACCACTACATCCTTAGTATCACATCTAAGTCTTGGAGAGGTAAGCAAGTTAGGTTCACCTTGAATCTATGTTCCTCTCGAGATTTTTCTTCCGATATTTCCAAAATAGATGAAGAATGAAGAAGAACTTGAGGAAAAAGATTGAGAGGATTAAGGGAGATTAAGAGAATACTTAGAGAGAGTGAGGGAGTGAGAAGTTTGAAAAATGAGGAAATGAGAGGGATTAGGAAAAATTAAGTTTAAATACTCTCCCTCCCTTCCCTAACCTATTAGACCAAAGGCCACCTAAAAGTTCGACCCAACCCAATACATTATAATCTCCCCAATAAAAAAAAAAAAATTGTCCTTAAAAATTGCACTCACCATCAAATAGTGAAGGGTAGGAAACTTTCATCTCATCTTCTAATTCCCAAGTGAAGTCACCAGTTTGAGTATTCCATAACACTTTTACCATTTTGATAGATCTCCTCTAAGTTGTTTCTAATGCATTCAATAATTCATACTGACAAAACTTCAAAAGATAGATCTTCCCTAACTTGAACATTATTAGACTCAAAATATGGCTAGGGTGGTGTACATATTTTCCTAACTGTGACACATGAAAAACATTGTGTAATCAAGCCTAATGAGGAGGCAAAACCAATTCATAAGTCATTGGACCTATACGTCAGAGAATTTGATATGGACCAATGAACTTATGAGTTAGCTTCCTAGACCAGATAACTCTCTATACCAGTTGTCGGTGAGATCCTTACGAACACATGATCACTATCTCCAAACTTCAAGGGCCATCTCCTTTTATCTGCATAAGACTTATGCCGACTCTGTGAAGTTTTCATTCTCTCTTGAATCATCTTGATCTTATTTGTAATTTATTGAATCAATCTGGTCCGACATAGGAAAGTCTCTAATATACATGGGAACCATTGATCTCTTTAACTCATATCGAAAGCCCTCCTCAAAGTTTTTGCATCTCCAAGCCTCAAAAGTCATCTGTGAGTAGTACCACACTAAGTGCTCAAACTTGGTGGTGTAATCATGCATAGATAAATTTCCTTGCTCTAACTTCAAAAATTCTACTTCTTTTGCAAATCTGACGCTATTAGGAAAATATTTCTCCAAAAACTGCATCTTAAAGCTCTCCCAATCAATCTCCTCACCTTGAGCCTCCATCATTTGTTTAGTCCCTATCATCTAGTACTCTAACAGACCCTCTAGCGGATAGGTAGCAAAGATCACCTTCTTACCCTCAAGACAAGCAATTTCCTAAATAATCTTCTCCATGCCTTTGATCCAATTATCAACAACGTCCAAACCATACTTCCCATCATGGAGGCCTATGCCTTAAGAAGTCAGTTAGCTTCACCTGTTTCATTATTACTTCTGATGTGGTGGCAACAGCCCTACGAGCATTCTCCAATTTTCGCATTGCAGCCTGGTGCTGTTGTGTCATCGTGGCATTCTGTTGCTGAATTGTAGCAATCATCATCTCCAATGCCTGAACCATACCACTCATATCGAACTACTAAGGAGGAGTAGGAGATTGTTTATGTGTCATCTAAACCACATAAAAGAAAAGTTCAAGACAGATTAATGTTATTAAGAATTTACTACATAACCTAAATGATTTAGCTAGTAAAGTAAACCCAACACTTAAAGTCACTCTAAGAATCTAAACTGCTCTGATACAAAAAATGTAAAGAACCCAAAAATAACTATTTTGCATTTCTAAATCATATTTAATCTTAAAACAAAATTCTTTGCATAAAAATATTGGAAATTGTAGATTTGCATAACCACATAGTACACCTTTCAGAACAAGTGAACAATTAGAATTAATTGGCATCACTACCTAAGACATTCACTTTACAATCCTTGCATTACTCATTTAAAATCAATACACAGTATACAATCTTAATTACATCAAAATCATAGTCCTTTTGAAGATTCACCTTTAATAAATTTTGTTCCTATGACAAAACATGATCATAGTAATACAAATAAATCACAAACACAAACATAGCAAGTGTAAGCTAATGTAAACAAGATTAAACTTAAATATAAATCATTAAAAAACATCTCAGTCATATCCTATAATTCAATTCATAGAATCCACATAATTAAATTCAAAACACAGAAATTTCTCATATTCAATTACTTGCAACCACCTAATGTACTAGACAGACTCATCCAAATAATCATATGAAACCCTTTATCTTAGAGGCTAACACCTATGATGCTTAACGGTCACCGAGCAATAAAAGTTGTCCCTTACGAGTCTTTGCACCTATAAAGTGGCTACTCATACTAGTGAATAGTGCAAGTAAAACCTCCATCAACCTCTCACCACATGGTACCCCTATCTACATGACTAGACACCATTGAAGTTTGGATACCTCTTTGCAGTAGGTCTCGACAATCTCATATACATTAAAGCTATGCTAAATAATATCCCATGAGTAATCTCACATCCAACACCTTCTTCCTTAATGTCGATCCCCTTCACTTAATAAGTAACATATACCACATTCATTCATAAAGGTATCTTCCAAATTTCTTTATTTCCAATAGTCTCAATTCAATATATCCATTTGCATACAATTCTCATACTGCACATAAATGCACAACATTCACCAATTCCAACAATTTTCTATAACTGAATTCAGAAATAACAACATAACCATTCATTTAATACAATCCCACATTAGTAACAATTTTGATTCCAAATGATAATTAGTAATCTAGCATTTCATGATTCCACAACATCTCATACATTTCAATGATAAGCATACATTACCTAATTTATTTCAACATGCATCAATTTAATGGATTTCTATCATTTTCTAATTTATTTAGTCTATAGATTCATTTTAGAACTTAGCAAAATTTTTCATAATCCAAGTAGTTTCACTCAAGCAAAAATGTTTTAGAGAGCAACTTCAAATTTGGAGCATTTTGACTCAAGCGAAGTAGTTTTTACTCAAGCAAAAATGTTCCAGAAAGCACCTTCAAGTCTAGAGCATTTTTGTTCAAGCGAAAATGTACCCAAGAGCAAACATTCAGATCTGGCCATTTTCACTAAGGGAATGGTGTCTCGCTCGACCGAAAACGTACTTGAGCGAAAGTCATCTGCTCAAGTGAAATTCTTGCATACCACGCAGGCAACCTTAAGAACCAAGTTTAAACTACAAATTCAAATCAATCCAAGCAATTCTAAGGTTCATAAACATGTTTCATGCAATTTTCCACCGATTATTCACTGCAAATCTACATACAAATAAGATATTTTTTATCAATTTCACAAGAATAAATTAGTACATCAATTTATCCCTAAATTAAAATAAACTAATCCTAATTAGCTTCCCTTGTCTTATAATTCAGCAAAATTTGTGGATCCAAACGAATTCAGGTACTAAGAGTCATTCCAAAGATCTAAATGCTAACAAGAATTGGCCAAGATCTTCATAATTTATCCAAATTAACCCCTAATTAAGAACCCTAATATTTTGGGATTGGAAAAACTTATCTAAACATAGAATTAATCGCTGCAAAGCGTTCCTCTCCTTAAGGTTTTTCTTTTGCAATCCTCGAATTTCAAAATAGATGAAAAATGAAGGAGAATTTTAGGAAAAAGATTGAGAAGATTAAGAAAGATTAAGAGAATACTTAAAGAATGAGGGACTGAAAAATCTAAAAAATGAGAAAATGAGAAGATTAAGAAAAATTAAACTTAAATACTTTTCTTTCCTTTCCTGAACTATTAGGTCTAAGATCCACTCAAAAATTTGACCTAACCTAAAACATTATATAACCCACTTTATATTTTAAAATATATTATAATTTTAAGTCTAATTTCACTTCATATCAATAAATTATTTTAACATGTTTTAAAAAGTCAAACTAAAATTAATTAAAATTAAAAAAAAATATTAAAAAGTAAAATATATATTTATATAATTTAAGTTATATTAATAAAATTAATTTTAATATTAGATATAATAATTTGATATATATATATATATATATATATTAATAAAATATTTTTAAAAAAATATAATTATTATTTTATAACATATGTCGGTCCATAATCTTATAGGTCGATTCGGTCTAAACTTAATTTGGTAATTGAATAAATGGATTGTGTAAAAAATGTCCAAGTTCAATTTAGATTATAAATTTTTTTAATCTATTTTTCGTGTTTTTTTTTTTTTACCAGTCCATCGATTTTAATATAGTCCCATCATTTCTCAATAACTATAACAAAGAAAAAAGATATTGAATTACTAAATATTATTTAGTAGAGTTTACTAATGAATGTTGTTGTTATTTGAATAAACTCTTTATGCACTCTATTCAACTGCTATAAAAGAACAACATATTATCATGTAATAGAAAATTTTCTAACAAATTGAGTCACCTGCTTTTTCATAATTAATCTTGAATATATGACATGTTTTTCTTCCTGATTGACACTGTAAAATTTGTACCGTAATTGGATTGATACTGTAACAACCCGAATTAATTATCAACATTTTACTCATATTATCAAAATAACTAATATTTCTAAATCTATTACATAATTGAATTCTTCAAAATATAAGAATATTTACAAAATCTATCTACATAATCACAATTTATCAAAATTTCAAATATACTATATCCATTCAGTATTTCCTACTACGATTTTAGGACATCAATATGTATAAAAAAGATAAAGATCAAAATTCAAACAAACATAGAAAGGGATAAATTAGAACATTTTAACATACACAAACACACATTTTCCATATACTAGTCTACTTAAAAGTTTTTACATATAACATAGGCGATTTTTATAAGATTATAGGATTTTTCAACGTGAAAGACTAACACCTAATAATGTATATAGGCACCGAACTAAAAATTGACATTTGAGTCTTTTTCATCTTCAAGGTCATCTAGTCTATCCTCATTCAGATACTACATATTAGAATAGCTTCTATCACTTATTCCATCTTACCCTCCCCACCCAATAACAAGCGACATAGTCTCCATAAATTTTCACTACATAATATTTTTGTCTATGTGACTTACAATGTGTCATTAAAATCTAGATATCATAATCAATGCACATCCCTAAATACATACACACTAATTATCAAACCCAATAGCAACCCTTAGCAACTACTTTCTCATATAATATCTCATATAATATCAACAATTCACAGTTTATAATTATTTTTAGAGCAATTAAAATAAATCATGGATTAGCTACATAGTTTAACATAAATCTTCACTCAATGAGTAGTTTAATCGCTCAACTAATACATAGTCGTCCAACGATTAAACTTCTTATATTTTCAAAATAAAAGAATTTGTTCAGAGAAAGGATTGGTGATGTAATGACCAAGTGGTCGATCAACGACCATGTCGTCACTCAACAACTAAAGCTCTCAAGTTTTTAAGGTAAAAGAATAACTTGATGAGCCAGATAATCCCTAACGACCAAGTGGTCACTCAACAAACCTCATGCAGAAGGTAGATATGCATAAATACTATAAAATTGATATAATCTTCTTAAAACCACATTTGTGCACTCAAAATGACTTATAATAGTATCTAAAACTTTATTTATACCAATCTAATCTAGTTTATTAATATTTTACACTACCAATTAATAAGGATATAGATTTTAAAACATTTGAAAATAAACATAGTTCATGATAATTACTTAGTAATGAGTCACAACCAATGCATTGAAGGCATCCAAACTAAAATACTAATCATAATCATATCGTGCTTATAGTCTAAATCAATAATCTAACCACATAGCACTTTTATCTCAAAAATTATTATATAATTCAAAAGTCCAAATTATTCTAAAATTAAATACATAACATATTTTATTCAACACAAATCCTTACAAGATATTCAAATAATGTGATTAAGTCACTTCGATAGTTCAGGTAGTCTATTTTAGGATTTTATAACAATTTCAAATTAATTAACTTCTTTTTAGCTAAAAGTTTTACTTCCAACTTCTTAACTTGTTTTAAAAGTACCTACTCGTAAAATCAATTATATTACTATAGATCTAAACTAGCGTAATATTAAGACTAAAATTTTATATATAATAAAGTTTAAGTCTCCATATAATAAAAAATTCAAAAAAACTTAGAAAAATAGAGAAATAAAAAACTTATTTCATTAAATATTTTATTCAGATGAAAATCTTATATTCTTTGTGAGTTCTCACTCGATGTTTCATATTTTAAAAAAATGAAAGATGGATAAGATATCTAAAAAAATTAAAAAATTTCTAGAAAAAATAATTTTAGGAAAATGATAAAAACTAAAATATTTAATTTTTATTATATATTTAAAAAATTTAATCGGATGAAATTTCATGTGAGGGTCCAATTTTGAGTAAACCCTCCCACTTACTTAGAAAGGGAAGAGATTATAAATAGTTTATTTTACCCTAATCCTCTTATTTTTCACTCTTGTTTTTAGAAAACCCTAATTTTCATTCTCTCAAATTTTTCCCAATTCTTTCCAATAATTCTCCTTCAATTCTTATCTTTTTGAAAACCCGAGAACATAGGGGGAAAGAGCGTGAAGAGTAGATTAATTTTCTCCTAATAGAATTGCATTTTGAGATCCTTTAAAGATAAGGGAAACTAATTAAACAAAATTATTATTGATTTATTGGATTATTATGTGTGTTTTTGTGTTATTATGTGAGATTTGTGAAAACTATATTGATTATTATATTTGAAAGTGTGATTTGGGTTTCGTCCTGAGATTGCAACCCTATTTCGGCTTGATTCTATTTCGAATTTCAAAAAGTGTTCTTCATGAAAGTTGTAGGTTTAGATGTTATCTAACTCCTGGATTTTATTTCACCTAAAAAAGATAAGTATAACTCAAGATACGAATTTTTTTCGTAATTAAAGGTCAAACTGTTAGGAAAATTATTCGCTTTGAAATTACGAACCCCTTTTGGGATGTTTTGGTTACGAATTTGGGAAAGTTTCCTTCATAAAAAGTTTAGAACTAGATGTTATCTAATAAATGATTTTTATTTCACATAAAAAATGTGTAAAACATAAGTTATGAATTTTTGAGTGATTAAAGGTCATGTTGTTAGGATAAGAGAGATGTTTTTGAAACTATTTTTGCTTGAGCGAAAGTTTATTATTTTTGGATAAATGTTCATGTTCTAATTTGTAGTAGAAGATTATATATATGTGAAATGTGATAAAATATTATAAGATATTTTTTTGTATAATTAAACTATTGAGTTATGTGATGTGTAAATTGGTGATGTATTGTGATTGAAATTGGATTGATGATAATGATGTGAATTTTGTTTGTGAATTGTGACTAAGGTCACAAGGATTTGTAATGGCAGTGGTGCCAATGAGATTGAGATGGCAATGGAGCCAATAATTTTGTGATGGTAGTGGAGCCAATAAATTTGTGATGGTAGTTGTGACAATGAGATGAGATGGTTGTATGTCTATGAGATTGTGATTGTCAATACCCAATTTCGTCCGGGGATTATTTTTTTTTTTAAAATAAATAGTAAGTAAAAAAATTGAAAAAATAAAAAGGTAGAAAAATATATTATTATGTTTGAAAAATGCTAAAAATAATATAGGATAATATTTTATAGATGTATAAAAAAATACATTTCTAACACATTTTAAAAAGAAAAAATTTACAAAATCATAATAAATAAATAAATAAAGAGAAAAAAAATAAAATAAAGTATAGATAGAAAAAAAAAGAGGGGACCCAAATCAAAAAATGAAATATAAAAAAAAAAGGCCCAAATTGAAGGAACCTTGGCCCAAAAGAAATAACCTAATTTTAACCTAAAGTAACCCTAAAAGTAAAAGGATGGGCAGTGATAAAAGGGTTGGTGGCTGTAAAAATAGGGACACACAAGAAAAGGGGCACACGAAGAGGAGGAGAGGAGAAAAAAAGAGGAAAAGAAGAGGAGGTGTCATTTTTCAAAAAAAGAGGCACAAGAGAGCTAGAGGTAATTTTTAATGCAAGATTTTGTTGTATTATTTATGTTAGGTTCTGCATTGAATGTTTGAAAGAAAATTTAACTAAAGAAGGGTAAGTATTTTAAGGTGAATTTCTTCCTATTTTAAAGGTGGTGCCGCCATACGCGCGGCTATCCTTTGGCTGGGAGGGCACCCGTTTGTTTTTATGTTTTTTTTCTCTTTTCTCTCAATCACCCTAAAATTAGAAGAGAATCTGAATATCAAAGGCAGAGAAACATATTAGAATCTCTGGAATGCCCAAGACTAAACCAGTGATTGGTTTATCATGGCAGCCACAATTGCCTATTCTATCATCATTAAAAGCCACTGGTGGGACTCATACCAAGCCTCAAACTGAGGCATCCAACAACACTCTTTGCAAATCGAGTTCAGAGCTGGTCGATGGCTGTTTTTTTTTATTTTCCTCCAAATGATCCCAGAAAACTAAACAAGTTATTAAAAAAAAAACAAGTTAAAGATACTGCTGGAAAAAATTTGTTCAATATGCCACCATACCCATCACCCTTTTCTTCGTCTTCGCTTCCCCTAACATAGTAATCCATGATTTTGGCTTTACTTGGTTGATGTTGATGGGTTCATTTTCTCTGGCGATTACTAAGGTGATGTTGTGTGAACTAGATAATTTGTTTGTGAAATTTTCTATTTGAAGCGAGAGACAAAGAGAGGTATTTGACAAGTAGCAGTTTTTTTTTTTTTTTTTTTATATTTGGTTGCTGCTCTGGTAAGGCAACAGTGCAGGAAATTATTTCCTATTGCGCAGGAATAAGTGTGAGTCACGATGACCCACTATTATCTAATTGGGGGTGAAAGTAAACATAAGTTTTTACTTGTATTTGTAATATTACTTGTCTCATCACCTTAACAAGTAGCGGGTTTTTTTTTTTTTTGGAAAGAAGTTCTTTCAAGTCAAAGATATTTTATCCCCGCCGGCACTGTAGCTGTGGTAATAACTCCTATAATAGGGCTAGCCAATAAATAGATTAAAAATGAGATTATTGATAAGGATCCATCTTTTTAATTTTTCTCTTTTCTTTTTCATTGCTGCAATGCAATTTGTAATAATTAAATATATATTAAATTGATATAAAGAATTCTTATTTATTTATTTATTTATTTAATTTATTTTGTATTTTTCTTTTATTATTATTATCATTACATTATTTTATTATATTTGATTTTAAATTACGGATATTTAATTTTAAATATAATATTTAATATGTTATTATATGAAAATATTTATTGCATTATTATATTGATTTTTTTTTAACTGAATTTTATTTTTATTGGAACTTTTCCTATTTGTTTTATTTTATGATAAGATCATCTAATATATATGACTACTCACGTCATTTTATAATTAACATTCATATAAAGCATAATTTTAAGGTACGGCTTTTAAATAATAATTTTGATATAATTTTAACTAATTAAGTATATTTACTTAAATAAATTTATATATTAGGTTATCATGATAGTTTTATCATAAGAGGAATAAGGGTTAAGTATGATCACACGCATCGTCTTATACCTCATATCCTATCTTTTATTAAAAATTTAAATATATATATTTTTCTTTTAATTAATCTATTATATGTTTTTATTTTCTTATTTTTTCAAAGTTTACTCAAATTATAATCTTATATTTACTAATGATTCTATAATAAATCATTTTTTTTTATTTTAAAATTTTTTTTACCAACTTTTAATATAATTGTGAAGTTTACTCTTCCTTTTCATATTATAATGTTGTCCAGATGTTTGTACAGTCATATGCATTGTTTTACATCAAATGCTTATAATATTTTTATATCACCTATATATAAAATAATCATTTAAATATATGTATGACTATACACGTCATCTTATATTTAACCTTTAATTAAAATTTTCCCATAAAATAACTATGTTTCAATTATTTTAAGCCAATTTATATAGCAATCTATAATATCCATGTATAGTTTACACTATCTTGATTTATTATAAGATTGATAAAAAAGAATAAAATATATAATTTATTTTTTTATTTTTCAAAACTCATATCTCTTTAAAATTACCAATCATAAAATAAATAGAAGAAAAAACAATGTTTTTGGAAGAACTACGTAACCCTGATTTTCCATTCTAAATGGAAATACGTAGGAGCAAGGTTAATATCTTGTCGGGTCCAAATAAATTCTAATTTAATATTTTTCTTTTTAACAATAATAATTTTAAAAATTATTTTTACTTTATAATATTTTATTTGTTTATAGGGGAAACAAATATTATAAGGTCATATTTATTTTGCATATTTAATTGAAAGGTAACCGTCTTAAGACGGACGTTGTAGGGTGCTGATACCTTCCCTACACGTAATCGACTCCCGAACCCATTTTTTTTGTTTCGAAGACCATTTTATTTTTTCCATAGTTTTCCTTAATAAACTATGGTGGCGACTCCTTGGTTCCCCTAAAAAGGGTGAATTATTTCTTTTTACGTTCGCCCGGTCCCGTCGTGACCCCGGTTGCGACAGATGGCGACTCCACTGGGGACGTATTGTCTAGAGAGTCAACCCTAATTAATTAAATATGCAGGATATATGTTCTTATTTGTTTGTTTTCCCCTTTTATTGTTTTCTATATTATTGTGTTTTCTATGCTAGTTATTTGTCATGAATATTTGATTGTTTTCCTTTTTAATATTTTTGGTATATCGTCTTTTCTTTTGCTATTTATTTACCACAAATAAATATGTGATTTGACCATTGAATCCTAAGGTAGATGACAACTGTTATATCTGTTTGGGACTTTTCTGGTTATTTTGCAGGTGAGGGGTTATGGGTTTGCATCATATGCTCCCTTCACACACACACTATGGCATATCTTGCATTGAGTAAGGCTCTACACCCGAGTCTGAGTGAACTTAGAAATAGAGGGGTTGTGTAACAGTGTTATTTGGGATGTACTTCCTATTTGGCTATTGTGAGAACCCCAGCCGGAGTTTGTTCTCTTTATTGGTATCCCCACATCTAGTAGACTTCCAACTGTTGTGGGAAATATCATAAAGCGATCTATAGCTCCGGTGGCCTTATACCTTTAAGATTAGGAGCCACCCTTTGTGAGTATGCATATATAAATTACCTTAGACCCCTAGGTGTTACATTTATTAACCTTGATTAGGGCACAAAGGGAGAGAATATGATATCCTGTTACCACTCACCAATTATCTGTTTTTGCTATTAATGTGCTTCATAACATATCATATAAAAATGTGCATCAGGTCCGCATTGTATTTCATGTAAATATGGAGTATCTCAAGAGGCATGTTCGTGTGTTGTGGTACTCATCATGAATGACATTGTGTTTGCATCAATTATATCTCATGCATAACATATTTTCTTTTTTTCCTACCATGCATATAGCAAAGTCATAAGATTAAGAGGCATTTGTTGTTTCCTCATGCATCGCATGCATTAGTTTCTCACTAGTTTCATTATTCTTTTGTTTCTGTTAGGTAAGAGGTTGTAAAACTTTTTGAGTATCTCACCAGAAGATGGAAATTAATATGGGGTCTGAGGAGAAGAGAGAATCTGAAAAGGTTGTGTTGAGAAAGAAGTTGCAGTTGAAGGCTAGTTGTGCAAATATGTCCAGTTTGAGAGAATTGGGGCGCAAACTGAAGACTATACGAGGGGATGCTTTTAGAAAAAAATATGGGAACTTGTTAAATCTGATAGAGGTGGAGGTACAAGAATCTGCAATCACTGCCTTAGCTCAATACTATGACCCATCATTGAGATGTTTTACATTTCAAGATTTCCAATTGGCCCCAACAGTAGAGGAATTTGAGCAAATTCTGGATTTGCCTCTAGAAGAAAGGACTCCTTATCGGCATATAGAACAACATGCTTCCATCTTGACGATTGCTAATATAACAAAGATACATCCAAAGGAATTGGAGGAGCGTCAGGTGAACAAAAATCAAGTCAAAGGCTTCACAAGAGCATACTTGGAGCAATATTTGCATCATTTAGCCGATAAAGAAGACTGGGAAATATTCATAGATGTTTTAGCTCTCACTATTTATGGAATCATGTTATTTCCTAGTACCAAAGATTTTATAGATAGTGCTGCAATTGATGTATTTGTCGCTAGCAGAAACAGATTGGAAAACCCAGTCACAGCTTTATTGGCCGACATTTATGCTACTATGCATTTCTGTCACGAGAGAAAGGGGAAAAAGATTCTTTGTTGTTTGCCAGTGCTATTTGTGTGGTTCATCACGCGCGTCTTCAAGAGACCGGTCGATTTAAAATGCTCTGTAGAGGAGTTGCTACGGTGTAAACCTAATGTGATGGGTGGAAGTGAATGGGCTCAACACTTTGCTAGTTTGAGTGAAGAGAAGATTAGATGGCATCCATCCTGGCAAGTTAGAACTAGCCTCATTTTTCGTATTGGAAGTTATCCCAATGTGCCTCTCATAGGTACCAGAGCTTGCATAAGTTACAATCATGTTCTATCTCAGAGGCAATTTGGTTATCCCATAAGAAGATCACCCACCCCAGGGTCGCTTGCTTCTCTAGTTTTCTTTTATGAGGATGGCCATTTTACCAAGGTGCTTCAACAAGTTCGAAGCGCTTGGGAAAATGTGGTGCATATGGATAAGAACTTAAGACCAAGGGATGTCGAAGGAAGACTTAGTTATCGACAGTGGATTGCACAGAGAGTTGAGGAAATCAAGCTACCCTTTAAGCCGATTTCCTCCCATCCAAAAGATGACGAGCTACCCGAGAAGATAGAAGCTGAAGAAGTAAGCCAACTAAAAGCCGAGCTGGAGAAGATGAAAATAAGAAATGAAAAACTATCTGAAGACCTCCGTAGAGCCAATAATGATTATGTCGATATGAAAAAAGCAAAATTGGAAAAGGGGAAGGCTTACGAAGAAATCCTCAAAAATCAAAGGTCAGAGAGAGATTATACTTTCAGAATTAAGCAAGACCTTGCTGCTGCCAATACAGAGCTAGCAATGAGGATTCAAGAGCGAGATGCAGCGTTGTCAGCGGAACACCAGTAGAAGCATCTCTTTGATGAGGCCAGAAGAGATAAACAAGAAGCTTTGAGGAGATTTCGTGACATGCAGATTAAAAATAATGGGCTAGAGCAACAATTGAAGGAGGTGGTTACAGCTTGTGAGCAGGAGATAAACAAGGAGCACTGGCAGTTGATAGATGCTGAAGAAAGGCATCAGAACATGATAGCACAACTGGAGGGTTATATCAAGGAGCAAGAAAATGTTGCAGAGCATTGGATGAGATGCTTCTCCCAACTAGCTTCTCTAGCTAATGGGGCAATAGACGAGGTCCCTAGAATGCTGTCTGATGCAGAATCAATGATGCCAGTCTTTAACCCACCCGAGGAGATCAAGATTTTCATAAATCATTGCAAATGACTGGTGGGAGAGATGAAGAACTTGATCGTTAAATCTAGGAATCTTTGATGATTAATTTGTACTTCTTTTATATTTCTTGAACTAGTGGAGAAGAAATGTATTGGATTTGAAACCCCTCGCATTGTATGAACTTATTGGAGGAATGGAATTATGTTACACGACTTTGACCCTATATTAATTCTCATCTTCAACCCAATCAAGTTAGGAAGTGATACTCATTTAGCTTTATGATTTCTTTATAATTGAAACTTTTTTTTTTTTATAAACACATGCATTCTTTTCTATTGGTTTCTTCTAATTTCGTTAATAAAAATAAAACAGTGTGCGTAAGATAACGGCAAAACCACCGCATCACCGTTATAGGACTCGTGCTAACCGAAAAGCAATGGAAGAGTGGGAAGAAGCTCAGGGAGCTATGAAGGCTGATATCAACCAGTTGAAGGATCAAATGAGCCAGATATTAGAGGCACTGAAGAGTTTGAAGAGTAATGAGGAAACCTCAGCCACAGTAGAGGGAGATGGGACACCCCTCTACCCCCCAGGTTTTGCTAGTGGCCCCATGAAAGTTCAGAGGATCAATGCCCAAGGGAATGTGATGACTGGCACAGCATATCCTCCCCATAACCTGCAACCTCAGGGCACAAATGAGGTTCAATCGCAACCATTCCCTCCATACGGTCTCCCTCCCGGTTACACTCCACCAGTGGGTGATCAGCCTGAGGAAGATCGAGCTATAGCTCAAACAAGTACTCTTGATGAGGAAGACTGAGTTATACCTCAAACAAGTACTCTTGAACCCACTCAAGTACCGATATATCCCCATGTTATGCCAAACCATATGAATCCAACCTATGCAATGGGAGGTAATGTGTCCGGAATGGCTGCTTTTCCGAACCCTCATGTCCTTTCTCAACCAAAGGCCTTACATTTTACTATGGGAGAGGAATCTCAGTCAAAACTTGCAACCCATCTTACTACTCCAGGGGGGATAGTTGGAAATGTTGAAGCAAAAAACAAACTGGAAGTGTTAGAAGAAAGATTG